>OY101450.1:58098944-58103944 GCA_956483635.1 Panzeria rudis
TATGTATGTATGTATGTATGTATGTATGTATGTATGTATGTATGTATGTATGTATGTATGTATGTATGTATGTATGTATGTATGTATGTATGTATGTATGTATGTATGTATGTATGTATGTATGTATGTATGTATGTATGTATGTATGTATGTATGTATGTATGTTTTTTTTTTTATTTTTTTATTTGTGGGATGAAAATCATCGAAAGACTCTGGCAGTGGTGGTGTTTGCCAGAAGTGCGAGATTTTAACACGCTAAAAACACCCCTTCACACTGACCCAAATGCTCCCCGTGGTACTACCGCAAGGCTATACGTCTCGGGGTGGGAAAGGTCCTAGACCCTAAATCTAAACTACATGGATTCTTCTGCGAATCTCTTCTAACCTACGAAGTTCCAACAGAACCAATTTTATAAAATTACATACATACGTCCAGTTATACAAAGATTCCAACATGATTGGAACGATGTTGTCCGGCCTAATACTACGCCCTAAGACTACTTCTAAATACGCTCTACCACTATCAAATCGTGGACAGATGAAGAGCACATGTTCGGCATCTTCCACGACATTGCCACCACAACTCGGACAAAACGGAACACTGTCATGTCCGAAACGGTACAAGTACGACCTAAAACAACCATGTCCAGTCAAAAACTGTGTAATGTAGAAGTTCAAGTCGCCGTGTCTTCTTGATAATCATACCCTAATGTCAGGTATCAGTAAGTAAGTGCATCTTCCCTTGTCAGTCGCTGTCCATCGTTCTTGCCACTTCCGTAGACACATATCAGTCACACCATTCGTACTGTCCGAAACGGCTTCTAGCTCGATGGGTATCATGCCGGCAATGACAAAGGCGGCCTCGTCCGATACAGTTCGGAATGCGCTACATACTCGCAGGGCGGCCAGCCTATACACAGGGGATATCAGATTCACATATGTAGAGTATTTCAGTGAGCCTGACCATATAGGGGATGCATATAAGATAATGCTTCTTACTACACTGGTTAGCAATCTCCCCTGCAGATATTTTGGACCTCTTGTATTCGGCATGATCCGGCATAGCGCTGAGCTGGTTTTTGATGCCTTAGAACCTATATACTTCAAGTGCTCATGAAAAGACAGACGAGTGTCAATCATGACTCCAAGGTATTTTAAACATTCCTTGGATTCTATGCTACACGTGCCAATATTTAGCCTAATGGTTTCCCTATTTTTCCGACTACTAATCAGAATCGCTTCTGTTTTATGATCAGCTAGAGCTAGACCCATTGATCTCAACCAAGACCTTACGATCTGAATACTGGCGTTTGCAATGGTTTCCGCCTCTAGTAACTCTTTTGCTTCACATACTAACGCTATGTCGTCTGCGAATCCAACTATCTTTACCTTCTCCGGCAGGTTTAACCTTAATACTCCATCGTACATGACGTTCCACAGTAGTGGACCAAGTACTGATCCTTGAGGCACCCCACCAATGATCTTTCGTCTTCTAGTACCCTTATCAGTATCATAAACTAGCTCTCTATTTCGGAAATAGTCCTGTATAATTGCCAGTAGATATCCTGGGATGTCTAAACTGGCTAAGGCATCAACAATATGCTCCCAGTTTGCCGTGTTGAAGGCATTCTTTACGTCTAGCGTTACAACTACACAATACTCTTTTGCTCCATTTCTCCACCTCTTCCCTTGGATAGCCTGAGCAGCAGTTTCTACTACAACTTTGATAGCATCTACTGTTGACCTTGCTTTCCTGAAGCCAAATTGGTTATCTGATAAACCGCGGTTAGCTTCAACACAACTTTCCAATCTTCTACAGATTATACTTTCTAGCAATTTCCCACTTGTATCTATCATACACAGCGGCCTATAAGAGGAAGGGTCGTCTGGTGGCTTATTATCCTTAGGTAACAATACTAACTTTTGTCTCTTCCACATTGTTGGAAAAATGCCCTGGCTCAAGCATGCGCTTATTACTTTCAAAAAATAGTCAGGATGGAGTTTAACAGCTTCTTTTAGTATCATATTCGGAATGCAGTCTAAACCTGGTGCCTTCTTGTCTTTAAATTTTGAGACAGCACCTTCTATCTCGGCAATCGTAACCGGAGGAATGTCGAAAAATTCAGCCGGGTAGCTGTGTTGCCATGTCGGAGTTTCCTGTTGGGGAAAGAGATGATCTACAATTCCCTTGAGGAGAGGCTCTTCTCTTGGCGGCGATGGACCAAGACATTTAAGTTTCTTGGTTACCAATTTATATGCAAAGCCCCAAGGATTACTATCTACTTCATCACAAACATTAAGAAAACACCTACGCTTGCTCCTACGAATTGCAATCTTCAACGCTTTCCTTTTATCCTTATATATTTGATGGTGTACACTATTCTCTAACCTACCTCTCGTTCGTGTATACTGCCTTCGGGCACTTATACACTCCGATCGCAAGCTAGCAATTCCATCATTCCACCAGTACACCGGGGGCTTATTTGGTGACCTTTTACGCTTTATCATAGCTACGTTACAGGCATTAGTGATATGACTTACTAATTGCACTGCCATATCTTCAGCTGAACCACTCAGTTCCATGTTCTCCATACAAGCTGCGAAGATATCCTTATCAAAGGTATTTACCTTCCATCCTGTCAAACCTCGTGCTTGTGCAATCACACGGGGCTGTTCATCTTGTACATCTATGATTATAGCGCTATGATCGCTATGAGTATAGATGTCGGATATTCTCCAGTTAACTTGGCTTGTGATGCTGCTACTGACAAATGTAATGTCAATTACCGATCCAGCATCACCCCTTCTGAAAGTTTGTTCAACTCCATTATTAATGAGTACAACACCCAATACAGAAAAGGCTTCCAAGAGTACTCTACCTCTTGTGTTTGTCAAGGGGCAGCCCCATTCAACAGCCCACGCATTGAAGTCACCCGCTATTATGACAGGATTTCTTGTAACTGCATCTGTTACTATATTGTCAACTATTACTCGAAAGTCCTCTATAGAATACCTAGGGGGAATATAGCAACTGTATAGTGTTATGCCAGAGACAGTGGCTCGGGCATATCCACATTCTGATGTTATTTTATCTCGTATTGTTAGCGTGCTGGTGTTCCATATCGCCGATGTGTCCGTATTATCGGAAACCCAATTTACAGATCCCATGTTCCGATATGGCTCACTCAGCACAGCGACATCTACATTTAAATCTCGAACGCTTTGCTTAAGAAGCTCTTGAGCTGCCTGGCAATGGTTGAGATTTAACTGTAATATACGCATTTTGATGCCTTAAGTTTTGCTTTAAACCCTAAGTTTCTGTAGAGCTCTTCTGTAGTATGGACAAACTGCACATCCGGTGACATGGTCACTAGCGGTGTTTGTTCCATTCCTACAAAGCAAGCACGACGGTTTATTGGAACAAGTTCCAATTTTGTGGCCAGTTTTGCCACACCGTAAGCAGTTTTTAGAAAGGTCCTGCCCCCTACAGTTTGCTGCTCTATGTCCATAATCAAGACATTTATAGCACCTTCTTGGTGTTACCTTTTCGCGTATTCTGCAAACAACCCAACCAATACGTATCTTCGCCATCTCTATAAGACGGCAAGCTAAGACCGCACTTACGCCAATGGTGGCAGTTTGCGTTCCTCCGTACGCTCTCCTTAACGATTTAACTGCAGCAGGCTGCAGGGATTTAAAATCGGATTCTCTAATGAGGGCTTCATAGACGTCCTCCTTTGTGGTTACCTCATCTATATCTCTAATCTCGATCCTAATCTCATGGGATAGTGCTCTAACTTCTGCGACCTCACCTAATACCTCTTCTACCGTCGACCTGAACTCACTTGTATTCTGATGCGAGGGTTTACTCAACTCTAACAATAATTCACCTTTCTCAGTCTTCCTGATATTTTTTACGTTTTGACCCAGATTATCCAGCTTAGGGTCTTTCTTCACTTGTCTGAGAATATCAGCATAGGAAGCATCCCCACAAGTTTTAATAATCAAAGCATCTGGTCGTATTGTCTTTTTTCTATTTCTAGCTCTTGGACCAACTTTAACCCAGTCAGGATCTTTAATATTCGGATCTTGTTTACCAGCCGTGTTTATACCTGTCTCCCTGGGTACAGCATTTTCACTTTTCTTCAATGCCCTATTGGGGGTTGTGCCCTTCTTCCTCTTAGATTTGTTACCCTTTGGGCTAAGAATATTATCATCTCTTCTGCGCTTTGGGGTTCCACCTATCACAAGGTTTACCCTTGCCGGTTCGTCTGTCTGCGTTTCTCTGCTAGTCCGCGATTTCTCGTCACTACTAACACCTTTGCTACTCAATTCATCTGAAACCTGCATATACAACGCCTGTATCTCACGGGACATTGTCACTATGTCCCTGTGCACGTTTGAGCGTGCCTTCAGAAAATCTAACAACTCTCCTATTTTCACTCCTAATCTCTTCACACTGTTACTGTGGCCCTCATTACTTTTGTCGACGGTATTTGACACTGGAACAGGTCTACTACTAACTGCTGTAGGAGGCGATCTCGTGATCACCGACTTCCTTGCAAATGGGTTTTCAACATCTCCCATATTTAACTCATTGTTACTTCGATTTTTATTTTCAAAATTCATTCTAATGGGTCCAAACTCAAAGCCGCTATCTCCGTTCGATGTGCAGTCACGTTAAGACCCCATGGGTCCCTTTGCAAGCAGTGAGGTCCATGCGAGGGTTGACGAAAAGATCTTATGGATCATCCCGCCAGAGCCAGATCCGTGCTAACCGGGGAACGACATCCGAACCTGCACCAACAACCTAATGATGACGAACTTCAAACGTACTTTGAGACTTGCCAAGTTTTAATAGGACGGAGGCAGTTGTGGCATTAGCCTGAGAGCCATTTCTGTAAAATGTCACTCCTACATACTCAAGTCCCAGAATACCACAACCGTCAGCCCAGGGTTCTAACAATTCAAATTCGTATGTCCAGAAATGCCATAATTAA
>OY101450.1:58106444-58411444 GCA_956483635.1 Panzeria rudis
GTATGTATGTATGTATGTATGTATGTATGTATGTATGTATGTATGTATGTATGTATGTATGTATGTATGTATGTATGTATGTATGTATGTATGTATGTATGTATGTATGTATGTATGTATGTATGTATGTATGTATGTATGTATGTATGTATGTATGTATGTATGTATGTATGTATGTATGTATGTATGTATGTATGTATGTATGTATGTATGTATGTATGTATGTATGTATGTATGTATGTATGTATGTATGTATGTATGTATGTATGTATGTATGTATGTATGTATGTATGTATGTATGTATGTATGTATGTATGTATGTATGTATGTATGTATGTATGTATGTATGTATGTATGTATGTATGTATGTATGTATGTATGTATGTATGTATGTATGTATGTATGTATGTATGTATGTATGTATGTATGTATGTATGTATGTATGTATGTATGTATGTATGTATGTATGTATGTATGTATGTATGTATGTATGTATGTATGTATGTATGTATGTATGTATGTATGTATGTATGTATGTATGTATGTATGTATGTATGTATGTATGTATGTATGTATGTATGTATGTATGTATGTATGTATGTATGTATGTATGTATGTATGTATGTATGTATGTATGTATGTATGTATGTATGTATGTATGTATGTATGTATGTATGTATGTATGTATGTATGTATGTATGTATGTATGTATGTATGTATGTATGTATGTATGTATGTATGTATGTATGTATGTATGTATGTATGTATGTATGTATGTATGTATGTATGTATGTATGTATGTATGTATGTATGTATGTATGTATGTATGTATGTATGTATGTATGTATGTATGTATGTATGTATGTATGTATGTATGTATGTATGTATGTATGTATGTATATATAAAAAACAAAAATAATGAAGAAAAACTAAAATTGTATGAAAAAAATATGGCTTTATTTCCCATTTACTATTTTTTTTAGTATGGCGATATTGCTTAATAGCATTGGAAGCAGGCGCGGATCCAGCTTGAGCTTTTGGGGAGGGGGAGGGGGGAACTTCTATTTTTGCAAACTTCTTTTAGAAACCCTATAGAAATTTACTCGTTTTGGGGGAATATCCCCAGTATCACCCCCCTGTATCTGCGTCTGATTGGAAACATTGAGAAATAAGGCCATATGGCCTTATTGCACATGCCTTTATTGCACTGCACCGAATATTTTTTTAACGGTTATATTTATTTATTGTATCTTCAATCAAATTTAACTTATAATAAGTAGCCAAATCTTAACTCCAAAAATTTTAAGTTTTAAGTCCAGCCAATGACAGACAAAAATATTTGTTTCAGCGGTTGCTTCTTTGGTTGTCTTACGCCTCTCTATCTCTCTCTCTCTCTCTTATCGTTCGTCTCTCGTGTTCGGCTGAGAGCAAGTGTCCCTCCTTCTCAGCCGAGTGTGGCTGTTAAAGTGAATGATGTTTCGGGCTAGGGGATGTGGGTGCAACTCAAGTTTTTTTTATGTATCTCGAAACATGTTTAGAAAACACAGTCTTAACCAGCGGCACATCTAAATTTTTATGAATTCGCTTGTTTCTGACACACCATGTGGCTGCTGTAATCGTACGGAGTACTTTATTATGTCGATTTTGAATTTTTCCTACATTTGATGCCGAGGCAGTGCCCCATAACTGGATACCGTAGGACCATTGGTTTTAGAATGGCGTTGTATAGAAGAAGTTTACAATCTAGGTTTAGGGTAGAGTTCCATCTAATTAGCCAATTCATTTGAGCAGCTTTTAATTTCATTTGGGCCACCTTTGTATTTATGTGGGACTTCCATGTTAGACAACGATCAAGATGAACTCTTGCAGTTTGCGGGAAGCTTCATGTTGGCTTTTGTGAACACTAAGAAAAGCTGTATCATCAGCGAATGTTGATATGTGTATGTTACTGCTTACCTGCAAGTCAGAAGCATATATCAAATATAATACAGGGCCGATGATGCTGCCTTGAGAAACTCCAGCTTCGATCAGTTGTGGAGGGCTTAGAAAATTACTTTCCTTAACAATAAATTTTCGCTCAGTTAAGTAGCTTTCTAAAAGCTCAATGGTGTTTGCTGGTAGGTTTTGCTTTAGTTTATGTATTAAACTTTTGTGCCATACTTTGTCAAATGCCTGAGAAACATCGATGAAGAAGGCAGAACAATATTTCTTTTCCTCGAAGGTTTTTCTTACCACGTTTACTAGTCTATGTGTTTGTTCGATCGTGCTATGTTGTCTCCTAAACCTGAATTGGTGATCTGGAATGCATCCAGTACCATTCAGCATGGGTGTTAGCTTACTCATAAGTAGATTTTCAAATACTTTTGACATATTCGACAATAGGTTTATACGCCTATAGGATTCCACCTTGGTATGATCTTTGCCTGGCTTAGGTATCCTGGTAATCAGCGAAGCTTTTCATTCTGCGGGATAGCATTTGAAGCGCAAAATAACGTTAAAAATAAATAGATTTCTAGTTTTGCCAGTATAGGGTAGCTCTAAGAGCATTTTATTGCTTATTTTATCAGCGCCTGGAGCTTTTTTCGAATTTAAGTCCGCAATACAATGTTCAATGTCTTGAATATTGAACCTCAAGGTAACATCTGGTATAGCGAGGACTGGTAGCAGCTCAACTAAAGTTTGAGACGTATTTGGAGTAATTAATTGCGGCAAGTGGTTTACAAACAAAGTGCTTTTTTCAGCGTCAGCTATTGCCCAGTCTCCATTCAAACCTCGCACTGGAGGCTTATATATCACTGGTCTTTTGCGGCCTCTGTCTGCTCGCCATAGCAAATAGTCTGTTGGAGGTATTGCGCCGAGCCCATTCAGAAATTTTTAAAGGGAAGCAGTTTTTTTATATTCTAGTAGAGTTTTAAGCTGTTTAGTACATTCCTTCACCCTAAATTTTAGCTGAGCGGATCTGCATGTAGCGTTCTATGTAGTGGGATATCTCTAGAATTTACCCTTTCTCCATAGTGACCACTAATCTTCTCAAGAAATAATGCTTGAATTAAAATTTTAAAACTCATTATTCCAAAGATACAAAATGATTTCAGATATGCCACCTTTTCTGTATGTTAGAGCACTACCTGTGGCACCATTTCTATGTAGTGGGATATCTCTAGAATTTACCCTTTCTCCATAGTGACCACTAATCTTCTCAAGAAATATTGCTTAAACTAAAATTTTAAAACTCATTATTCCAAAGACACAAAATGATTTCAGATATGCCACCTTTTCTGCAAGTTAGAGCACTACATGGGGCACCATTTCTATGTAGTGGGATATCTCTAGAATTTACCCTTTCTCCATAGTGACCACTATTCTTCTCAAGAAATATACTTAAACTAAAATTTTAAATCTCATTATTCCAAAGACACATAATAATTTCAGATATGCCACCTTTTCTGCAAGTTAGAGCACTACCTGGGGCACCATTTCTATGTAGTGGGATATCTCTCGAATTTACCCTTTCTCCATAGTGACCACTAATCTTCTCGAGAAATATTGCTTGAACTAAAATTTGAAAACTCATTATTCCAAAGACACAAAATGATTTCAGATATTCCACCTTTTCTGCAAGTTAGAGCACTACCTGGGGCACCAGTTCTATGTAGTGGGATATCTCTAGAGTTTACCCTTTCTCCATAGTGACCACTAAACTTCTCAAGAAATATTGCTTAAGCTAAAATTTTAAAACTCATTATTCCAAAGACACAAAATGATTACAGATATGCCACCTATTCTGCAAGTTAGAGCACTACCTGGGGCACCATTTCTATGTAGTGGGATATCTCTAGAATTTGTCCTTTCTCCATAGTGATCACTAATCGTCTCAAGAAATGTTGCTTAAATTAAAATTTTAAAACTCATTATTCCAAAGACACAAAATGGTTTCAGATATGCCACCTTTTCTGCAAGTTAGAGCACTACCTGGGGCACCATTTCTATGTAGTAGAATATCTCTAGAATTTACCCTTTCTCCATAGTGACCACTAATCTTCTCAAGAAATATTGCTTAAACTAAAATTTTAAAACTCATTATTCCAAAGACACAAAATGATTACAGATATGCCACCTTTTCTGCAAGTTAGAGCACTACCTGGCGCACCATTTCTATGTAGTCGGATATCTCTAGAATTTACCCTTTCTCCATAGTGACCACTAAACTTCTCAAGAAATATTGCTTAAGCTAAAATTTTAAAACTCATTACTCCAAAGACACAAAATGATTACAGATATGCCACGTATTCTGCAAGTTAGAGCACTACCTGGGGCACCATTTCTATGTAGTGGGATATCTCTAGAATTTGTCCTTTCTCCATAGTGATCACTTATCTTCTCAAGAAATATTGCTTAAATTAAAATTTTAAAACTCATTATTCCAAAGACACAAAATGGTTTCAGATATGCCACCTTTTCTGCAAGTTAGAGCACTACCTGGGGCGCCATTTCTATGTAGTAGAATATCTCTAGAATTTACCCTTTCTCCATAGTGACCACTAATCTTCTCAAGAAATATTGCTTAAACTAAAATTTTAAAACTCATTATTCCAAAGACACAAAATGATTACAGATATGCCACCTTTTCTGCAAGTTAGAGCACTACCTGGCGTACCATTTCTATGTAGTCGGATATCTCTAGAATTTACCCTTTCTCCATAGTGACCACTAATCTTCTCAAGAAATATTGCTTAAACTAAAATTTTAAAACTCATTATTCCAAAGACACAAAATGATTTCAGATATGCCACCTTTTCTGCAAGTTAGAGCACTACCTTGGGGCACCATTTCTATGTAGTGGGATATCTCTAGACTTTACCCTTTCTCCATAGTGACCACTAATCTTCTCAAGAAATATTGCTTGAACTAAAATTTGAAAACTCATTATTCCAAAGACACAAAATGATTTCAGATATGCCACCTTTTCTACAAGTTAGAGCACTACCTGTGCACCATTTCCATGTAGTGGGATATCTCTAGAATTTACCCTTTCTCCATAGTGACCACTAATTTTCTCAAGAAATATTGCTTAAACTAAAATTTTAAAACTCATTATTCCAAAGACACAAAATGATTTCAGATATGCCACCTTTTCTGCAAGTTAGAGCACTACCTGAGGCACCATTTCTATGTAGTGGGATATCTCTAGAATTTACCCTTTATCCATAGTGACCACTAATCTTCTCCAGAAATATTGCTTGAAGTAAAATTTTAAAACTCATTATTCCACAGATACAAAATGATTTCAGATATGCCACCTTTTCCGCATGTTATAGCACTACCTGGGGCACCATTTCTATGTAGTGGGATATCTCTAGAATTTACCCTTTCTCCATAGTGACCACTAATCTTCTTAAGAAATATTGCTTAAACTAAAATTTTAAAACTCATTATTCCAAAAACACAAAATGATTTCAGATATGCCACCTTTTCTGCAAGTTAGAGCACTACATGGGGCACCATTTCTATGTAGTGGGATATCTCTAGAATTTACCCTTTCTCCATAGTGACCACTAATCTTCTCAAGAAATATACTTAAACTAAAATTTTAAATCTCATTATTCCAAAGACACAAAATAATTTCAGATATGCCACCTTTTCTGCAAGTTAGAGCACTACCTGGGGCACCATTTCTATGTAGTAAGATATCTCTAGAATTTACCCTTTCTCCATAGTGACCACTAATCTTCTCAAGAAATATTGCTTGAATTAAAATTTTAAAACTCATTATTCCAAAGACACAAAATGATTTCAGATATGCCACCTTTTCTGCAAGTTAGAGTACTACCTGCGGCACCATTTCTATGTAGTGGGATATCTCTAGAATTTACCCTTTCTCCATAGTGACCACTAAGCTTCTCAAGAAATATTGCTTAAACTAAAATTTTAAAACTCATTATTCCAAAGACACAAAATGATTTCAGATATGCCACCTTTTCTGCAAGTTAGAGCACTACCTGGGGCACCATTTCTATGTAGTGGGATATCTCTCGAATTTACCCTTTCTCCATAGTGACCACTAATCTTCTCAAGAAATATTGCTTGAACTAAAATTTGAAGTCATTATTCCAAAGACACAAAATGATTTCAGATACTCCACCTTTTCTGCAAGTTAGAGCACTACCTGGGGCACCATTTCTATGTAGTGGGATATCTCTAGAGTTTACCCTTTCTCCATAGTGACCACTAATCTTCTCAAGAAATATTGCTTAAACTAAAATTTTAAAACTCATTATTCCAAAGACACAAAATGATTACAGATATTCCACCTTTTCTGCAAGTTAGAGCACTACCTGGCGCACCATTTCTATGTAGTCGGATATCTCTAGAATTTACCCTTTCTCCATAGTGACCACTAATCTTCTCAAGAAATATTGCTTAAACTAAAATTTTAAAACTCATTATTCCAAAGACACAAAATGATTTCAGATATGCCACCTTTTCTGCAAGTTAGAGCACTACCTGGGGCACCATTTCTATGTAGTGGGATATCTCTAGAATTTACCCTTTCTCCATAGTGACCACTAATCTTCTCAAGAAATATTGCTTGAACTAAAATTTGAAAACTCATTATTCCAAAGACACAAAATGATTTCAGATATGCCACCTTTTCTACAAGTTAGAGCACTACCTGTGCACCATTTCTATGTAGTGGGATATCTCTAGAATTTACCCTTTCTCCATAGTGACCACTAATCTTCTCAAGAAATATTGCTTAAACTAAAATTTTAAAACTCATTATTCCAAAGACACAAAATGATTTCAGATATGCCACCTTTTCTGCAAGTTAGAGCACTACCTGGGGCACCATTTCTATGTAGTGGGATATCTCTAGAATTTACCCTTTATCCATAGTGACCACTAATCTTCTCCAGAAATATTGCTTGAAGTAAAATTTTAAAACTCATTATTTTAAAGATACAAAATGATTTCAGATATGCCACCTTTTCTGCAAGTTAGAGTACTACATGGGGCACCATTTCTATGTAGTGGGATATCTCTAGAATTTACCCTTTCTCCATAGTGACCACTAATCTTCTCAAGAAATATACTTAAACTAAAATTTTAAGTCTCATTATTCCAAAGACACAAAATAATTTCAGATATGCCACCTTTTCTGCAAGTTAGAGCACTACCTGGGGGCACCATTTCTATGTAGTGGGATATCTCTAGAATTTACCCTTTCTCCATAGTGACCACTAATCTTCTCAAGAAATACTGCTTGAATTAAAATTTTAAAACTCATTATTCCAAAGACACAAAATGATTTCAGATATGCCACCTTTTCTGCAAGTTAGACCACTACCTGGTGCACCATTTCTATGTAGTGGGATATCTCTACAATTTACCCTTTCTCCATAGTGACCACTAATCTTCTTAAGAAATATTGCTTAAACTAAAATTTTAAAACTCATTATTCCAAAAACACAAAATGATTTCAGATATGCCACCTTTTCTGCAAGTTAGAGCACTACATGGGGCACCATTTCTATGTAGTGGGATATCTCTAGAATTTACCCTTTCTCCATAGTGACCACTAATCTTCTCAAGAAATATACTTAAACTAAAATTTTAAGTCTCATTATTCCAAAGACACAAAATAATTTCAGATATGCCACCTTTTCTGCAAGTTAGAGCACTACCTGGGGCACCATTTCTATGTAGTGGGATATCTCTAGAATTTACCCTTTCTCCATAGTGACCACTAATCTTCTCAAGAAATATTGCTTGAATTAAAATTTTAAAACTCATTATTCCAAAGACACAAAATGATTTCAGATATGCCACCTTTTCTGCAAGTTAGACCACTACCTGGTGCACCATTTCTATGTAGTGGGATATCTCTAGAATTTACCCTTTCTCCATAGTGACCACTAATCTTCTCAAGAAATATTGCTTGAACTAAAATTTGAAAACTCATTATTCCAAAGAAACAAAATGAGTTCAGATATGCCGCCTTTTCTGCAAGTTAGAGTACTACCTGCGGCACCATTTCTATGTAGTGGGATATCTCTAGAATTTAGCCTTTCTCCATAGTGACCACTAATCTTCTCAAGAAATATTGCTTAAAGTAAAATTTTAAAACTCATTATTCCAAAGACACAAAATGATTTCAGATATGCCACCTTTTCTGCAAGTTAGAGCACTACCTGGGGCACCATTTCTATGTAGTGGGATATCTCTCGAATTTACCCTTTCTCCATAGTGACCACTAATCTTCTCAAGAAATAATGCTTGAATTAAAATTTTAAAACTCATTATTCCAAAGATACAAAATGATTTCAGATATGCCACCTTTTCTGTATCTTAGAGCACTACCTGGGGCACCATTTCTATGTAGTGGGATATCTCTAGAATTTACCCTTTCTCCATAGTGACCACTAATCTTCTCAAGAAATATTGCTTAAACTAAAATTTTAAAACTCAATATTCCAAAGACACAAAATGATTTCAGATATGCCACCTTTTCTGCAAGTTAGAGCACTACATGGGGCACCATTCCTATGTAGTAGAATATCTCTAGAATTTACCCTTTCTCCATAGTGACCACTAATCTTCTCAAGAAATATACTTAAACTAAAATTTTAAATCTCATTATTCCAAAGACACAAAATAATTTCAGATATGCCACCTTTTCTGCAAGTTAGAGCACTACCTGGGGCACCATTTCTATGTAGTGGGATATCTCTCGAATTTACCCTTTCTCCATAGTGACCACTAATCTTCTCAAGAAATATTGCTTGAATTAAAATTTTAAAACTCATTATTCCAAAGACACAAAATGATTTCAGATATGCCACCTTTTCTGCAAGTTAGAGCACTACCTGGGGCACCATTTCTATGTAGTGGGATATCTCTAGAATTTACCCTTTATCCATAGTGACCACTAATCTTCTCCAGAAATATTGCTTGAAGTAAAATTTTAAAACTCATTATTTTAAAGATACAAAATGATTTCAGATATGCCACCTTTTCTGCAAGTTAGAGTACTACATGGGGCACCATTTCTATGTAGTGGGATATCTCTAGAATTTACCCTTTCTCCATAGTGACCACTAATCTTCTCAAGAAATATACTTAAACTAAAATTTTAAGTCTCATTATTCCAAAGACACAAAATAATTTCAGATATGCCACCTTTTCTGCAAGTTAGAGCACTACCTGGGGGCACCATTTCTATGTAGTGGGATATCTCTAGAATTTACCCTTTCTCCATAGTGACCACTAATCTTCTCAAGAAATATTGCTTGAATTAAAATTTTAAAACTCATTATTCCAAAGACACAAAATGATTTCAGATATGCCACCTTTTCTGCAAGTTAGACCACTACCTGGTGCACCATTTCTATGTAGTGGGATATCTCTACAATTTACCCTTTCTCCATAGTGACCACTAATCTTCTTAAGAAATATTGCTTAAACTAAAATTTTAAAACTCATTATTCCAAAAACACAAAATGATTTCAGATATGCCACCTTTTCTGCAAGTTAGAGCACTACATGGGGCACCATTTCTATGTAGTGGGATATCTCTAGAATTTACCCTTTCTCCATAGTGACCACTAATCTTCTCAAGAAATATACTTAAACTAAAATTTTAAGTCTCATTATTCCAAAGACACAAAATAATTTCAGATATGCCACCTTTTCTGCAAGTTAGAGCACTACCTGGGGCACCATTTCTATGTAGTGGGATATCTCTAGAATTTACCCTTTCTCCATAGTGACCACTAATCTTCTCAAGAAATATTGCTTGAATTAAAATTTTAAAACTCATTATTCCAAAGACACAAAATGATTTCAGATATGCCACCTTTTCTGCAAGTTAGACCACTACCTGGTGCACCATTTCTATGTAGTGGGATATCTCTAGAATTTACCCTTTCTCCATAGTGACCACTAATCTTCTCAAGAAATATTGCTTGAACTAAAATTTGAAAACTCATTATTCCAAAGAAACAAAATGAGTTCAGATATGCCGCCTTTTCTGCAAGTTAGAGTACTACCTGCGGCACCATTTCTATGTAGTGGGATATCTCTAGAATTTAGCCTTTCTCCATAGTGACCACTAATCTTCTCAAGAAATATTGCTTAAAGTAAAATTTTAAAACTCATTATTCCAAAGACACAAAATGATTTCAGATATGCCACCTTTTCTGCAAGTTAGAGCACTACCTGGGGCACCATTTCTATGTAGTGGGATATCTCTCGAATTTACCCTTTCTCCATAGTGACCACTAATCTTCTCAAGAAATAATGCTTGAATTAAAATTTTAAAACTCATTATTCCAAAGATACAAAATGATTTCAGATATGCCACCTTTTCTGTATGTTAGAGCACTACCTGGGGCACCATTTCTATGTAGTGGGATATCTCTAGAATTTACCCTTTCTCCATAGTGACCACTAATCTTCTCAAGAAATATTGCTTAAACTAAAATTTTAAAACTCAATATTCCAAAGACACAAATTGATTTCAGATATGCCACCTTTTCTGCAAGTTAGAGCACTACATGGGGCACCATTCCTATGTAGTAGAATATCTCTAGAATTTACCCTTTCTCCATAGTGACCACTAATCTTCTCAAGAAATATACTTAAACTAAAATTTTAAATCTCATTATTCCAAAGACACAAAATAATTTCAGATATGCCACCTTTTCTGCAAGTTAGAGCACTACCTGGGGCACCATTTCTATGTAGTGGGATATCTCTCGAATTTACCCTTTCTCCATAGTGACCACTAATCTTCTCAAGAAATATTGCTTGAACTAAAATTTGAAAACTCATTATTCCAAAGACACAAAATGATTTCAGATATGCCACCTTTTGTGCAAGTTAGAGCACTACCTGTGCACCATTTCTATGTAGTGGGATATCTCTAGAATTTACCCTTTCTCCATAGTGACCACTAATCTTCTCAAGAAATATTGCTTAAACTAAAATTTTAAAACTCATTATTCCAAAGACACAAAATGATTACAGATATGCCACCTATTCTGCAAGTTAGAGCACTACCTGGGGCACCATTTCTATGTAGTGGGATATCTCTAGAATTTGTCCTTTCTCCATAGTGATAACTAATCTTCTCAAGAAATATTGCTTAAATTAAAATTTTAAAACTCATTATTCCAAAGACACAAAATGGTTTCAGCTATGCCACCTTTTCTGCAAGTTAGAGCACTACCTGGGGCACCATTTCTATGTAGTAGAATATCTCTAGAATTTACCCTTTCTCCATAGTGACCACTAATCTTCTCAAGAAATATTGCTTAAACTAAAATTTTAAAACTCATTATTCCAAGACACAAAATGATTTCAGATATGCCACCTTTTCTGCAAGTTAGAGCACTACCTGGGGCACCATTTCTATGTAGTGGGATATCTCTAGAATTTACCCTTTATCCATAGTGACCACCAATCTTCTCCAGAAATATTGCTTGAAGTAAAATTTTAAAACTCATTATTCCAAAGATACAAAATGACTTCAGATATGCCACCTTTTCTGCATGTTAGAGCACTACCTGTGGCACCATTTCTATGTAGTGGGATATCTCTAGAATTTACCCTTTCCAATAGTGACCACTAATCTTCTCAAGAAATATTGCTTGAATTAAAATGTTAAAACTCATTATTCCAAAGACACAATATGATTTCAGATATGCCACCTTTTCTGCAAGTTAGAGCACTACCTGGGGCACTATATCTATGTAGTGGGATATCTCTAGAATTTACCCTTTCTCCATAGTGACCACTAATCTTCTCAAGAAATATTGCTTGAACTAAAATTTGAAAACTCATTATTCCAAAGACAGAAAATGATTTCAGATATGCCACCTTTTCTGCAAGTTAGAGCACTACCTTGGGCACCATTTCTATGTAGTGGGATATCTCTCGAATTTACCCTTTCTCCATAGTGACCACTAATCTTCTCAAGAAATATTGCTTGAACTAAAATTTGAAAAGTCATTATTCCAAAGACACAAAATGATTTCAGATATTCCACCTTTTCTGCAAGTTAGAGCACTACCTGGGGCACCATTTCTATGTAGTGGGATATCTCTAGAGTTTACCCTTTCTCCATAGTGACCACTAATCTTCTCAAGAAATATTGCTTAAACTAAAATTTTAAAACTCATTATTCCAAAGACACAAAATGATTACAGATATGCCACCTTTTCTGCAAGTTAGAGCACTACCTGGCGCACCATTTCTATGTAGTCGGATATCTCTAGAATTTACCCTTTCTCCATAGTGACCACTAATCTTCTCAAGAAATATTGCTTAAACTAAAATTTTAAAACTCATTATTCCAAAGACACAAAATGATTTCAGATATGCCACCTTTTCTGCAAGTTAGAGCACTACCTGGGGCACCATTTCTATGTAGTGGGATATCTCTAGAATTTACCCTTTCTCCATAGTGACCACTAATCTTCTCAAGAAATATTGCTTGAACTAAAATTTGAAAACTCATTATTCCAAAGACACAAAATGATTTCAGATATGCCACCTTTTCTACAAGTTAGAGCACTACCTGGTGCACCATTTCTATGTAGTGGGATATCTCTAGAATTTACCCTTTCTCCATAGTGACCACTAATCTTCTCAAGAAATAGACTTAAACTAAAATTTTAAAACTCATTATTCCAAAAACACAAAATGATTTCAGATATGCCACCTTTTCTGCAAGTTAGAGCACTACATGGGGCACCATTTCTATGTAGTGGGATATCTCTAGAATTTACCCTTTCGCCATAGTGACCACTAATCTTCTCAAGAAATATACTTAAACTAAAATTTTAAGTCTCATTATTCCAAAGACACAAAATAATTTCAGATATGCCACCTTTTCTGCAAGTTAGAGCACTACCTGGGGCACCATTTCTATGTAGTGGGATATCTCTAGAATTTACCCTTTCTCCATAGTGACCACTAATCTTCTCAAGAAATATTGCTTGAATTAAAATTTTAAAACTCATTATTCCAAAGACACAAAATGATTTCAGATATGCCACCTTTTCTGCAAGTTAGACCACTACCTGGTGCACCATTTCTATGTAGTGGGATATCTCTAGAATTTACCCTTTCTCCATAGTGACCACTAATCTTCTCAAAAAATATTGCTTGAACTAAAATTTGAAAACTCATTATTCCAAAGAAACAAAATGAGTTCAGATATGCCGCCTTTTCTGCAAGTTAGAGTACTACCTGCGGCACCATTTCTATGTAGTGGGATATCTCTAGAATTTAGCCTTTCTCCATAGTGACCACTAATCTTCTCAAGAAATATTGCTTAAACTAAAATTTTAAAACTCATTATTCCAAAGACACAAAATGATTACAGATATGCCACCTATTCTGCAAGTTAGAGCACTACCTGGGGCACCATTTCTATGTAGTGGGATATTTCTAGAATTTGTCCTTTCTCCATAGTGATAACTAATCTTCTCAAGAAATGTTGCTTAAATTAAAATTTTAAAACTCATTATACCAAAGACACAAAATGGTTTCAGCTATGCCACCTTTTCTGCAAGTTAGAGCACTACCTGGGGCACCATTTCTATGTAGTAGAATATCTCTAGAATTTACCCTTTCTCCATAGTGACCACTAATCTTCTCAAGAAATATTGCTTAAACTAAAATTTTAAAACTCATTATTCCAAAGACACAAAATGATTACAGATATGCCACCTTTTCTGCAAGTTAGAGCACTACCTGGGGCACCATTTCTATGTTGTCGGATATCTCTAGAGTTTACCCTTTCTCCATAGTGACCACTAATCTTCTCAAGAAATATTGCTTAAACTAAAATTTTAAAACTCATTATTCCAAAGACACAAAATGATTTCAAATATGCCACCTTTTCTGCAAGTTAGAGCACTACCTGGGGCACCATTTCTATGTAGTGGGATATCTCTAGAATTTACCCTTTCTCCATAGTGACTACTAATCTTCTCAAGAAATATTGCTTGAACTAAAATTTGAAAACTCATTATTCCAAAGACACAAAATGATTTCAGATATGCCACCTTTTCTACAAGTTAGAGCACTACCTGGGCACCATTTCTATGTAGTCGGATATCTCTAGAATTTACCCTTTCTCCATAATGACCACTAATCTTCTCAAGAAATATTGCTTAAACTAAAATTTTAAAACTCATTATTCCAAGACACAAAATGATTTCAGATATGCCACCTTTTCTGCAAGTTAGAGCACTACCTGGGGCACCATTTCTATGTAGTGGGATATCTCTAGAATTTACCCTTTATCCATAGTGACCACCAATCTTCTCCAGAAATATTGCTTGAAGTAAAATTTTAAAACTCATTATTCCAAAGATACAAAATGACTTCAGATATGCCACCTTTTCTGCATGTTAGAGCACTACCTGTGGCACCATTTCTATGTAGTGGGATATCTCTAGAATTTACCCTTTCCAATAGTGACCACTAATCTTCTCAAGAAATATTGCTTGAATTAAAATGTTAAAACTCATTATTCCAAAGACACAATATGATTTCAGATATGCCACCTTTTCTGCAAGATAGAGCACTACCTGGGGCACTATATCTATGTAGTGGGATATCTCTAGAATTTACCCTTTCTCCATAGTGACCACTAATCTTCTCAAGAAATATTGCTTGAACTAAAATTTGAAAACTCATTATTCCAAAGACAGAAAATGATTTCAGATATGCCACCTTTTCTGCAAGTTAGAGCACTAACTGGGGCACCATTTCCATGTAGTGGGATATCTCTCGAATTTACCCTTTCTCCATAGTGACCACTAATCTTCTCAAGAAATATTGCTTGAACTAAAATTTGAAAAGTCATTATACCAAAGACACAAAATGATTTCAGATATTCCACCTTTTCTGCAAGTTAGAGCACTACCTGGGGCACCATTTCTATGTAGTGGGATATCTCTAGAGTTTACCCTTTCTCCATAGTGACCACTAATCTTCTCAAGAAATATTGCTTAAACTAAAATTTTAAAACTCATTATTCCAAAGACACAAAATGATTACAGATATGCCACCTTTTCTGCAAGTTAGAGCACTACCTGGCGCACCATTTCTATGTAGTCGGATATCTCTAGAATTTACCCTTTCTCCATAGTGACCACTAACTTCTCAAGAAATATTGCTTAAACTAAAATTTTAAAACTCATTATTCCAAAGACACAATATGATTTCAGATATGCCACCTTTTCTGCAAGTTAGAGCACTACCTGGGGCACCATTTCTATGTAGTAGGATATCTCTAGAATTTACCCTTTCTCCATAGTGACCACTAATCTTCTCAAGAAATATTGCTTGAACTAAAATTTGAAAACTCATTATTCCAAAGACACAAAATGATTTCAGATATTCCACCTTTTCTACAAGTTAGAGCACTACCTGGTGCACCATTTCTATGTAGTGGGATATCTCTAGAATTTACCCTTTCTCCATAGTGACCACTAATCTTCTCAAGAAATATTGCTTGAACTAAAATTTGAAAACTCATTATTCCAAAGAAACAAAATGAGTTCAGATATGCCGCCTTTTCTGCAAGTTAGAGTACTACCTGCGGCACCATTTCTATGTAGTGGGATATCTCTAGAATTTAGCCTTTCTCCATAGTGACCACTAATCTTCTCAAGAAATATTGCTTAAACTAAAATTTTAAAACTCATTATTCCAAAGACACAAAATGATTATAGATATGCCACCTATTCTGCAAGTTAGAGCACTACCTGGGACACCATTTCTATGTAGTGGGATATCTCTAGAATTTGTCCTTTCTCCATAGTGATAACTAATCTTCTCAAGAAATGTTGGTTAAATTAAAATTTTAAAACTCATTATACCAAAGACACAAAATGGTTTCAGCTATGCCACCTTTTCTGCAAGTTAGAGCACTACCTGGGGCACCATTTCTATGTAGTAGAATATCTCTGGAATTTACCCTTTCTCCATAGTGACCACTAATCTTCTCAAGAAATATTGCTTAAACTAAAATTTTAAAACTCATTATTCCAAAGACACAAAATGATTACAGATATGCCACCTTTTCTGCAAGTTAGAGCACTACCTGGGGCACCATTTCTATGTTGTCGGATATCTCTAGAATTTACCCTTTCTCCATAGTGACCACTAATCTTCTCAAGAAATATTGCTTAAACTAAAATTTTAAAACTCATTATTCCAAAGACACAAAATGATTTCCAATATGCCACCTTTTCTGCAAGTTAGAGCACTACCTGGGGCACCATTTCTATGTAGTGGGATATCTCTAGAATTTACCCTTTCTCCATAGTGACCACTAATCTTCTCAAGAAATATTGCTTGAACTAAAATTTGAAAACTCATTATTCCAAAGACACAAAATGATTTCAGATATGCCACCTTTTCTACAAGTTAGAGCACTACCTGGGCACCAT
The DNA here is from genome assembly GCA_956483635.1 of Panzeria rudis. Taxonomy (NCBI): domain Eukaryota; kingdom Metazoa; phylum Arthropoda; class Insecta; order Diptera; family Tachinidae; genus Panzeria; species Panzeria rudis. The sequence continues at coordinate 58,122,917 of OY101450.1, forward strand.
TTCTATGTAGTGGGATATCTCTAGAATTTACCCTTTCTCCATAATGACCACTAATCTTCTCAAGAAATATTGCTTAAACTAAAATTTTAAAACTCATTATTCCAAGACACAAAATGATTTCAGATATGCCACCTTTTCTGCAAGTTAGAGCACTACTTGGGGCACCATTTCTATGTAGTGGGATATCTCTAGAATTTACCCTTTATCCATAGTGACCACCAATCTTCTCCAGAAATATTGCTTGAAGTAAAATTTTAAAACTCATTATTCCAAAGATACAAAATGACTTCAGATATGCCACCTTTTCTGCATGTTAGAGCACTACCTGTGGCACCATTTCTATGTAGTGGGATATCTCTAGAATTTACCCTTTCCAATAGTGACCACTAATATTCTCAAGAAATATTGCTTGAATTAAAATGTTAAAACTCATTATTCCAAAGACACAAAATGATTACAGATATGCCACCTTTTCTGCAAGTTAGAGCACTACCTGGCGCACCATTTCTATGTAGTCGGATATCTGTAGAATTTACCCTTTCTCCATAGTGACCACTAATCTTCTCAAGAAATATTGCTTAAACTAAAATTTTAAAACTCATTATTCCAAAGACACATAATGATTTCAGATATGCCACCTTTTCTGCAAGTTAGAGCACTACCTGGGGCACCATTTCTATGTAGTGGGATATCTCTCGAATTTACCCTTTCTCCATAGTGACCACTAATCTTCTCAAGAAATATTGCTTGAACTAAAATTTGAAAAGTCATTATCCCAAAGACACAAAATGATTTCAGATATTCCACCTTTTCTGCAAGTTAGAGCACTACCTGGGGCACCATTTCTATGTAGTGGGATATCTCTAGAATTTACCCTTTCTCCATAGTGACCACTAATCTTCTCAAGAAATATACTTAAACTAAAATTTTAAAACTCATTATTCCAAAAACACAAAATGATTTCAGATATGCCACCTTTTCTGCAAGTTAGAGCACTACATGGGGCACCATTTCTATGTAGTGGGATATCTCTAGAATTTACCCTTTCGCCATTGTGACCACTAATCTTCTCAAGAAATATGCTTAAACTAAAATTTTAAGTCTCATTATTCCAAAGACACAAAATAATTTCAGATATGCCACCTTTTCTGCAAGTTAGAGCACTACCTGGGGCACCATTTCTATATAGTGGGATATCTCTAGAATTTACCCTTTCTCCATAGTGACCACTAATCTTCTCAAGAAATATTGCTTGAATTAAAATTTTAAAACTCATTATTCCAAAGACACAAAATGATTTCAGATATGCCACCTTTTCTGCAAGTTAGACCACTACCTGGTGCACCATTTCTATGTAGTGGGATATCTCTAGAATTTACCCTTTCTCCATAGTGACCACTAATCTTCTCAAGAAATATTGCTTGAACTAAAATTTGAAAACTCATTATTCCAAAGAAACAAAATGAGTTCAGATATGCCGCCTTTTCTGCAAGTTAGAGTACTACCTGCGGCACCATTTCTATGTAGTGGGATATCTCTAGAATTTAGCCTTTCTCCATAGTGACCACTAATCTTCTCAAGAAATATTGCTTAAACTAATATTTTAAAACTCATTATTCCAAAGACACAAAATGATTACAGATATGCCACCTATTCTGCAAGTTAGAGCACTACCTGGGCACCATTTCTATGTAGTGGGATATCTCTAGAATTTACCCTTTCTCCATAATGACCACTAATCTTCTCAAGAAATATTGCTTAAACTAAAATTTTAAAACTCATTATTCCAAGACACAAAATGATTTCAGATATGCCACCTTTTCTGCAAGTTAGAGCACTACTTGGGGCACCATTTCTATGTAGTGGGATATCTCTAGAATTTACCCTTTATCCATAGTGACCACCAATCTTCTCCAGAAATATTGCTTGAAGTAAAATTTTAAAACTCATTATTCCAAAGATACAAAATGACTTCAGATATGCCACCTTTTCTGCATGTTAGAGCACTACCTGTGGCACCATTTCTATGTAGTGGGATATCTCTAGAATTTACCCTTTCCAATAGTGACCACTAATATTCTCAAGAAATATTGCTTGAATTAAAATGTTAAAACTCATTATTCCAAAGACACAAAATGATTACAGATATGCCACCTTTTCTGCAAGTTAGAGCACTACCTGGCGCACCATTTCTATGTAGTCGGATATCTCTAGAATTTACCCTTTCTCCATAGTGACCACTAATCTTCTCAAGAAATATTGCTTAAACTAAAATTTTAAAACTCATTATTCCAAAGACACATAATGATTTCAGATATGCCACCTTTTCTGCAAGTTAGAGCACTACCTGGGGCACCATTTCTATGTAGTGGGATATCTCTCGAATTTACCCTTTCTCCATAGTGACCACTAATCTTCTCAAGAAATATTGCTTGAACTAAAATTTGAAAAGTCATTATCCCAAAGACACAAAATGATTTCAGATATTCCACCTTTTCTGCAAGTTAGAGCACTACCTGGGGCACCATTTCTATGTAGTGGGATATCTCTAGAGTTTACCCTTTCTCCATAGTGACCACTAATCTTCTCAAGAAATATTGCTTAAACTAAAATTTTAAAACTCATTATTCCAAAGACACAAAATGATTACAGATATGCCACCTTTTCTGCAAGTTAGAGCACTACCTGGCTCACCATTTCTATGTAGTCGGATATCTCTAGAATTTACCCTTTCTCCATAGTGACCACTAATCTTCTCAAGAAATATTGCTTAAACTAAAATTTTAAAACTCATTATTCCAAAGACACAATATGATTTCAGATATGCCACCTTTTCTGCAAGTTAGAGCACTACCTGGGGCACCATTTCTATGTAGTGGGATATCTCTAGAATTTACCCTTTCTCCATAGTGACCACTAATCTTCTCAAGAAATATTGCTTGAACTAAAATTTGAAAACTCATTATTCCAAAGACACAAAATGATTTCAGATATGCCACCTTTTCTACAAGTTAGAGCACTACCTGGTGCACCATTTCTATGTAGTGGGATATCTCTAGAATTTACCCTTTCTCCATAGTGACCACTAATCTTCTCAAGAAATATACTTAAACTAAAATTTTAAAACTCATTATTCCAAAAACACAAAATGATTTCAGATATGCCACCTTTTCTGCAAGTTAGAGCACTACATGGGGCACCATTTCTATGTAGTGGGATATCTCTAGAATTTACCCTTTCGCCATTGTGACCACTAATCTTCTCAAGAAATATACTTAAACTAAAATTTTAAGTCTCATTATTCCAAAGACACAAAATAATTTCAGATATGCCACCTTTTCTGCAAGTTAGAGCACTACCTGGGGCACCATTTCTATATAGTGGGATATCTCTAGAATTTACCCTTTTTCCATAGTGACCACTAATCTTCTCAAGAAATATTGCTTGAATTAAAATTTTAAAACTCATTATTCCAAAGACACAAAATGATTTCAGATATGCCACCTTTTCTGCAAGTTAGACCACTACCTGGTGCACCATTTCTATGTAGTGGGATATCTCTAGAATTTACCCTTTCTCCATAGTGACCACTAATCTTCTCAAGAAATATTGCTTGAACTAAAATTTGAAAACTCATTATTCCAAAGAAACAAAATGAGTTCAGATATGCCGCCTTTTCTGCAAGTTAGAGTACTACCTGCGGCACCATTTCTATGTAGTGGGATATCTCTAGAATTTAGCCTTTCTCCATAGTGACCACTAATCTTCTCAAGAAATATTGCTTAAACTAAAATTTTAAAACTCATTATTCCAAAGACACAAAATGATTACAGATATGCCACCTATTCTGCAAGTTAGAGCACTACCTGGGGCACCATTTCTATGTAGTGGGATATCTCTAGAATTTGTCCTTTCTCCATAGTGATAACTAATCTTCTCAAGAAATGTTGGTTAAATTAAAATTTTAAAACTCATTATACCAAAGACACAAAATGGTTTCAGCTATGCCACCTTTTCTGCAAGTTAGAGCACTACCTGGGGCACCATTTCTATGTAGTAGAATATCTCTGGAATTTACCCTTTCTCCATAGTGACCACTAATCTTCTCAAGAAATATTGCTTAAACTAAAATTTTAAAACTCATTATTCCAAAGACACAAAATGATTACAGATATGCCACCTTTTCTGCAAGTTAGAGCACTACCTGGGGCACCATTTCTATGTTGTCGGATATCTCTAGAATTTACCCTTTCTCCATAGTGACCACTAATCTTCTCAAGAAATATTGCTTAAACTAAAATTTTAAAACTCATTATTCCAAAGACACAAAATGATTTCCAATATGCCACCTTTTCTGCAAGTTAGAGCACTACCTGGGGCACCATTTCTATGTAGTGGGATATCTCTAGAATTTACCCTTTCTCCATAGTGACCACTAATCTTCTCAAGAAATATTGCTTGAACTAAAATTTTAAAACTCATTATTCCAAAGACACAAAATGATTTCAGATATGCCACCTTTTCTACAAGTTAGAGCACTACCTGGGCACCATTTCTATGTAGTGGGATATCTCTAGAATTTACCCTTTCTCCATAATGACCACTAATCTTCTCAAGAAATATTGCTTAAACTAAAATTTTAAAACTCATTATTCCAAGACACAAAATGATTTCAGATATGCCACCTTTTCTGCAAGTTAGAGCACTACTTGGGGCACCATTTCTATGTAGTGGGATATCTCTAGAATTTACCCTTTATCCATAGTGACCACCAATCTTCTCCAGAAATATTGCTTGAAGTAAAATTTTAAAACTCATTATTCCAAAGATACAAAATGACTTCAGATATGCCACCTTTTCTGCATGTTAGAGCACTACCTGTGGCACCATTTCTATGTAGTGGGATATCTCTAGAATTTACCCTTTCCAATAGTGACCACTAATCTTCTCAAGAAATATTGCTTGAATTAAAATGTTAAAACTCATTATTCCAAGGACACAATATGATTTCAGATATGCCACCTTTTCTGCAAGTTAGAGCACTACCTGGGGCACCATTTCTATGTAGTGGGATATCTCTAGAGTTTACCCTTTCTCCATAGTGACCACTAATCTTCTCAAGAAATATTGCTTAAACTAAAATTTTAAAACTCATTATTCCAAAGACACAAAATGATTACAGATATGCCACCTTTTCTGCAAGTTAGAGCACTACCTGGCGCACCATTTCTATGTAGTCGGATATCTCTAGAAGTTACCCTTTCTCCATAGTGACCACTAATCTTCTCAAGAAATATTGCTTAAACTAAAATTTTAAAACTCATTATTCCAAAGACACAAAATGATTTCAGATATGCCACCTTTTCTGCAAGTTAGAGCACTACCTTGGGCACCATTTCTATGTAGTGGGATATCTCTAGAATTTACCCTTTCTCCATAGTGACCACTAATCTTCTCAAGAAATATTGCTTGAACTAAAATTTGAAAACTCATTATTCCAAAGACACAAAATGATTTCAGATATGCCACCTTTTCTGCAAGTTAGAGCACTACCTGGGGCACCATTTCTATGTAGTGGGATATCTCTAGAATTTACCCTTTATCCATAGTGACCACTAATCTTCTCCAGAAATATTGCTTGAAGTAAAATTTTAAAACTCATTATTCCAAAGATACAAAATGATTTCAGATATGCCACCTTTTCTGCATGTTAGAGCACTACCTGGGGCACCATTTCTATGTAGTGGGATATCTCTAGAGTTTACCCTTTCTCCATAGTGACCACTAATCTTCTCAAGAAATATTGCTTAAACTAAAATTTTAAAACTCATTATTCCAAAGACACAAAATGATTACAGATATGCCACCTTTTCTGCAAGTTAGAGCACTACCTGGGGCACTATATCTATGTAGTGGGATATCTCTAGAATTTACCCTTTCTCCATAGTGACCACTAATCTTCTCAAGAAATATTGCTTGAACTAAAATTTGAAAACTCATTATTCCAAAGACAGAAAATGATTTCAGATATGCCACCTTTTCTGCAAGTTAGAGCACTACCTGGGGCACCATTTCTATGTAGTGGGATATCTCTCGAATTTACCCTTTCTCCATAGTGACCACTAATCTTCTCAAGAAATATTGCTTGAACTAAAATTTGAAAAGTCATTATTCCAAAGACACAAAATGATTTCAGATATTCCACCTTTTCTGCAAGTTAGAGCACTACCTGGGGCACCATTTCTATGTAGTGGGATATCTCTAGAGTTTACCCTTTCTCCATAGTGACCACTAATCTTCTCAAGAAATATTGCTTAAACTAAAATTTTAAAACTCATTATTCCAAAGACACAAAATGATTACAGATATGCCACCTTTTCTGCAAGTTAGAGCACTACCTGGCGCACCATTTCTATGTAGTCGGATATCTCTAGAATTTACCCTTTCTCCATAGTGACCACTAATCTTCTCAAGAAATATTGCTTAAACTAAAATTTTAAAACTCATTATTCCAAAGACACAAAATGATTTCAGATATGCCACCTTTTCTGCAAGTTAGAGCACTACCTTGGGCACCATTTCTATGTAGTGGGATATCTCTAGAGTTTACCCTTTCTCCATAGTGACCACTAATCTTCTCAAGAAATATTGCTTAAACTAAAATTTTAAAACTCATTATTCCAAAGACACAAAATGATTACAGATATGCCACCTTTTCTGCAAGTTAGAGCACTACCTGGGGCACTCTATCTATGTAGTGGGATATTTTTAGAATTTACCCTTTCTCCATAGTGACCACTAATCTTCTCAAGAAATATTGCTTGAACTAAAATTTGAAAACTCATTATTCCAAAGACAGAAAATGATTTCAGATATGCCACCTTTTCTGCAAGTTAGAGCACTACCTGGGGCACCATTTCTATGTAGTGGGATATCTCTCGAATTTACCCTTTCTCCATAGTGACCACTAATCTTCTCAAGAAATATTGCTTGAACTAAAATTTGAAAAGTCATTATTCCAAAGACACAAAATGATTTCAGATATTCCACCTTTTCTGCAAGTTAGAGCACTACCTGGGGCACCATTTCTATGTAGTGGGATATCTCTAGAGTTTACCCTTTCTCCATAGTGACCACTAATCTTCTCAAGAAATATTGCTTAAACTAAAATTTTAAAACTCATTATTCCAAAGACACAAAATGATTACAGATATGCCACCTTTTCTGCAAGTTAGAGCACTACCTGGCGCACCATTTCTATGTAGTCGGATATCTCTAGAATTTACCCTTTCTCCATAGTGACCACTAATCTTCTCAAGAAATATTGCTTAAACTAAAATTTTAAAACTCATTATTCCAAAGACACAAAATGATTTCAGATATGCCACCTTTTCTGCAAGTTAGAGCACTACCTGGGGCACCATTTCTATGTAGTGGGATATCTCTAGAATTTACCCTTTATCCATAGTGACCACTAATCTTCTCCAGAAATATTGCTTGAAGTAAAATTTTAAAACTCATTATTCCAAAGATACAAAATGATTTCAGATATGCCACCTTTTCTGCATGTTAGAGCACTACCTGGGGCACCATTTCTATGTAGTGGGATATCTCTAGAGTTTACCCTTTCTCCATAGTGACCACTAATCTTCTCAAGAAATATTGCTTAAACTAAAATTTTAAAACTCATTATTCCAAAGACACAAAATGATTACAGATATGCCACCTTTTCTGCAAGTTAGAGCACTACCTGGGGCACTATATCTATGTAGTGGGATATCTCTAGAATTTACCCTTTCTCCATAGTGACCACTAATCTTCTCAAGAAATATTGCTTGAACTAAAATTTGAAAACTCATTATTCCAAAGACAGAAAATGATTTCAGATATGCCACCTTTTCTGCAAGTTAGAGCACTACCTGGGGCACCATTTCTATGTAGTGGGATATCTCTCGAATTTACCCTTTCTCCATAGTGACCACTAATCTTCTCAAGAAATATTGCTTGAACTAAAATTTGAAAAGTCATTATTCCAAAGACACAAAATGATTTCAGATATTCCACCTTTTCTGCAAGTTAGAGCACTACCTGGGGCACCATTTCTATGTAGTGGGATATCTCTAGAGTTTACCCTTTCTCCATAGTGACCACTAATCTTCTCAAGAAATATTGCTTAAACTAAAATTTTAAAACTCATTATTCCAAAGACACAAAATGATTACAGATATGCCACCTTTTCTGCAAGTTAGAGCACTACCTGGCGCACCATTTCTATGTAGTCGGATATCTCTAGAATTTACCCTTTCTCCATAGTGACCACTAATCTTCTCAAGAAATATTGCTTAAACTAAAATTTTAAAACTCATTATTCCAAAGACACAAAATGATTTCAGATATGCCACCTTTTCTGCAAGTTAGAGCACTACCTTGGGCACCATTTCTATGTAGTGGGATATCTCTAGAATTTACCCTTTCTCCATAGTGACCACTAATCTTCTCAAGAAATATTGCTTGAACTAAAATTTGAAAACTCATTATTCCAAAGACACAAAATGATTTCAGATATGCCACCTTTTCTGCAAGTTAGAGCACTACCTGGGGCACCATTTCTATGTAGTGGGATATCTCTAGAATTTACCCTTTATCCATAGTGACCACTAATCTTCTCCAGAAATATTGCTTGAAGTAAAATTTTAAAACTCATTATTCCAAAGATACAAAATGATTTCAGATATGCCACCTTTTCTGCATGTTAGAGCACTACCTGGGGCACCATTTCTATGTAGTGGGATATCTCTAGAGTTTACCCTTTCTCCATAGTGACCACTAATCTTCTCAAGAAATATTGCTTAAACTAAAATTTTAAAACTCATTATTCCAAAGACACAAAATGATTACAGATATGCCACCTTTTCTGCAAGTTAGAGCACTACCTGGCGCACCATTTCTATGTAGTCGGATATCTCTAGAATTTACCCTTTCTCCATAGTGACCACTAATCTTCTCAAGAAATATTGCTTAAACTAAAATTTTAAAACTCATTATTCCAAAGACACAAAATGATTTCAGATATGCCACCTTTTCTGCAAGTTAGAGCACTACCTTGGGCACCATTTCTATGTAGTGGGATATCTCTAGAATTTACCCTTTCTCCATAGTGACCACTAATCTTCTCAAGAAATATTGCTTGAACTAAAATTTGAAAACTCATTATTCCAAAGACACAAAATGATTTCATATATGCCACCTTTTCTGCAAGTTAGAGCACTACCTGGGGCACCGTTTCTATGTAGTGGGATATCTCTAGAATTTACCCTTTATCCATAGTGACCACTAATCTTCTCCAGAAATATTGCTTGAAGTAAAATTTTAAAACTCATTATTCCAAAGATACAAAATGATTTCAGATATGCCACCTTTTCTGCATGTTAGAGCACTACCTGGGGCACCATTTCTATGTAGTGGGATATCTCTAGAATTTACCCTTTATCCATAGTGACCACTAATCTTCTTAAGAAATATTGCTTAAACTAAAATTTTAAAACTCATTATTCCAAAAACACAAAATGATTTCAGATATGCCACCTTTTCTGCAAGTTAGAGCACTACATGGGGCACCATTTCTATGTAGTGGGATATCTCTAGAATTTACCCTTTCTCCATAGTGACCACTAATCTTCTCAAGAAATATACTTAAACTAAAATTTTAAGTCTCATTATTCCAAAGATACAAAATAATTTCAGATATGCCACCTTTTCTGCAAGTTAGAGCACTACCTGGGGCACCATTTCTATGTAGTGGGATATCTCTAGAATTTACCCTTTCTCCATAGTGACCACTAATCTTCTCAAGAAATATTGCTTAAACTAAAATTTTAAAACTCATTATTCCAAAGACACAAAATGATTACAGATATGCCACCTTTTCTGCAAGTTAGAGCACTACCTGGCGCACCATTTCTATGTAGTCGGATGTCTCTAGAATTTACCCTTTCTCCATAGTGACCACTAATCTTCTCAAGAAATATTGCTTAAACTAAAATTTTAAAACTCATTATTCCAAAGACACAAAATGATTTCAGATATGCCACCTTTTCTGCAAGTTAGAGCACTACCTTGGGCACCATTTCTATGTAGTGGGATATCTCTAGAATTTACCCTTTCTCTATAGTGACCACTAATCTTCTCAAGAAATATTGCTTGAACTAAAATTTGAAAACTCATTATTCCAAAGACACAAAATGATTTCAGATATGCCACCTTTTCTGCAAGTTAGAGCACTACCTGGGGCACCATTTCTATGTAGTGGGATATCTCTCGAATTTACCCTTTATCCATAGTGACCACTAATCTTCTCCAGAAATATTGCTTGAAGTAAAATTTTAAAACTCATTATTCCAAAGATACAAAATGATTTCAGATATGCCACCTTTTCTGCATGTTAGAGCACTACCTGGGGCACCATTTCTATGTAGTGGGATATCTCTAGAGTTTACCCTTTCTCCATAGTGACCACTAATCTTCTCAAGAAATATTGCTTAAACTAAAATTTTAAAACTCATTATTCCAAAGACACAAAATGATTACAGATATGCCACCTTTTCTGCAAGTTAGAGCACTACCTGGCGCACCATTTCTATGTAGTCGGATATCTCTAGAATTTACCCTTTCTCCATAGTGACCACTAATCTTCTCAAGAAATATTGCTTAAACTAAAATTTTAAAACTCATTATTCCAAAGACACAAAATGATTTCAGATATGCCACCTTTTCTGCAAGTTAGAGCACTACCTTGGGCACCATTTCTATGTAGTGGGATATCTCTAGAATTTACCCTTTCTCCATAGTGACCACTAATCTTCTCAAGAAATATTGCTTGAACTAAAATTTGAAAACTCATTATTCCAAAGACACAAAATGATTTCAGATATGCCACCTTTTCTGCAAGTTAGAGCACTACCTGGGGCACCATTTCTATGTAGTGGGATATCTCTAGAATTTACCCTTTATCCATAGTGACCACTAATCTTCTCCAGAAATATTGCTTGAAGTAAAATTTTAAAACTCATTATTCCAAAGATACAAAATGATTTCAGATATGCCACCTTTTCTGCATGTTAGAGCACTACCTGGGGCACCATTTCTATGTAGTGGGATATCTCTAGAATTTACCCTTTATCCATAGTGACCACTAATCTTCTTAAAAAATATTGCTTAAACTAAAATTTTAAAACTCATTATTCCAAAAACACAAAATGATTTCAGATATGCCACCTTTTCTGCAAGTTAGAGCACTACATGGGGCACCATTTCTATGTAGTGGGATATCTCTAGAATTTACCCTTTCTCCATAGTGACCACTAATCTTCTCAAGAAATATACTTAAACTAAAATTTTAAGTCTCATTATTCCAAAGATACAAAATAATTTCAGATATGCCACCTTTTCTGCAAGTTAGAGCACTACCTGGGGCACCATTTCTATGTAGTGGGATATCTCTAGAATTTACCCTTTCTCCATAGTGATCACTAATCTTCTCAAGAAATATTGCTTGAACTAAAATTTGAAAACTCATTATTCCAAAGACAGAAAATGATTTCAGATATGCCACCTTTTCTGCAAGTTAGAGCACTACCTGGGGCACCATTTCTATGTAGTGGGATATCTCTCGAATTTACCCTTTCTCCATAGTGACCACTAATCTTCTCAAGAAATATTGCTTGAACTAAAATTTGAAAAGTCATTATTCCAAAGACACAAAATGATTTCAGATATTCCACCTTTTCTGCAAGTTAGAGCACTACCTGGGGCACCATTTCTATGTAGTGGGATATCTCTAGAGTTTACCCTTTCTCCATAGTGACCACTAATCTTCTCAAGAAATATTGCTTAAACTAAAATTTTAAAACTCATTATTCCAAAGACACAAAATGATTACAGATATGCCACCTTTTCTGCAAGTTAGAGCACTACCTGGCGCACCATTTCTATGTAGTCGGATATCTCTAGAATTTACCCTTTCTCCATAGTGACCACTAATCTTCTCAAGAAATATTGCTTAAACTAAAATTTTAAAACTCATTATTCCAAAGACACAAAATGATTTCAGATATGCCACCTTTTCTGCAAGTTAGAGCACTACCTTGGGCACCATTTCTATGAAGTGGGATATCTCTAGAATTTACCCTTTCTCCATAGTGACCACTAATCTTCTCAAGAAATATTGCTTGAACTAAAATTTGAAAACTCATTATTCCAAAGACACAAAATGATTTCAGATATGCCACCTTTTCTGCAAGTTAGAGCACTACCTGGGGCACCATTTCTATGTAGTGGGATATCTCTAGAATTTACCCTTTATCCATAGTGACCACTAATCTTCTCCAGAAATATTGCTTGAAGTAAAATTTTAAAACTCATTATTCCAAAGATACAAAATGATTTCAGATATGCCACCTTTTCTGCATGTTAGAGCACTACCTGGGGCACCATTTCTATGTAGTGGGATATCTCTAGAGTTTACCCTTTCTCCATAGTGACCACTAATCTTCTCAAGAAATATTGCTTAAACTAAAATTTTAAAACTCATTATTCCAAAGACACAAAATGATTACAGATATGCCACCTTTTCTGCAAGTTAGAGCACTACCTGGCGCACCATTTCTATGTAGTCGGATATCTCTAGAATTTACCCTTTCTCCATAGTGACCACTAATCTTCTCAAGAAATATTGCTTAAACTAAAATTTTAAAACTCATTATTCCAAAGACACAAAATGATTTCAGATATGCCACCTTTTCTGCAAGTTAGAGCACTACCTTGGGCACCATTTCTATGTAGTGGGATATCTCTAGAATTTACCCTTTCTCCATAGTGACCACTAATCTTCTCAAGAAATATTGCTTGAACTAAAATTTGAAAACTCATTATTCCAAAGACACAAAATGATTTCAGATATGCCACCTTTTCTGCAAGTTAGAGCACTACCTGGGGCACCATTTCTATGTAGTGGGATATCTCTAGAATTTACCCTTTATCCATAGTGACCACTAATCTTCTCCAGAAATATTGCTTGAAGTAAAATTTTAAAACTCATTATTCCAAAGATACAAAATGATTTCAGATATGCCACCTTTTCTGCATGTTAGAGCACTACCTGGGGCACCATTTCTATGTAGTGGGATATCTCTAGAATTTACCCTTTATCCATAGTGACCACTAATCTTCTTAAGAAATATTGCTTAAACTAAAATTTTAAAACTCATTATTCCAAAAACACAAAATGATTTCAGATATGCCACCTTTTCTGCAAGTTAGAGCACTACATGGGGCACCATTTCTATGTAGTGGGATATCTCTAGAATTTACCCTTTCTCCATAGTGACCACTAATCTTCTCAAGAAATATACTTAAACTAAAATTTTAAGTCTCATTATTCCAAAGATACAAAATAATTTCAGATATGCCACCTTTTCTGCAAGTTAGAGCACTACCTGGGGCACCATTTCTATGTAGTGGGATATCTCTAGAATTTACCCTTTCTCCATAGTGACCACTAATCTTCTCAAGAAATATTGCTTGAATTAAAATTTTAAAACTCATTATTCCAAAGACACAAAATGATTTCAGATATGCCACCTTTTCTGCAAGTTAGACCACTACCTGGTGCACCATTTCTATGTAGTGGGATATCTCTAGAATTTACCCTTTCTCCATAGTGACCACTAATCTTCTCAAGAAATATTGCTTGAACTAAAATTTGAAAACTCATTATTCCAAAGAAACAAAATGAGTTCAGATATGCCGCCTTTTCTGCAAGTTAGAGTACTACCTGCGGCACCATTTCTATGTAGTGGGATATCTCTAGAATTTAGCCTTTCTCCATAGTGACCACTAATCTTCTCAAGAAATATTGCTTAAACTAAAATTTTAAAACTCATTATTTCAAAGACACAAAATGATTTCAAATATGCCACCTTTTCTGCAAGTTAGAGCACTACCTGGGGCACCATTTCTATGTAGTATGGTATCTCTAGAGTTTACCCTTTCTCCATAGTGACCACTAAACTTCTCAAGAAATATTGCTTAAACTAAAATTTTAAAACTCATTATTCCAGACACAAAATGATTACAGATATGCCACCTATTCTGCAAGTTAGAGCACTACCTGGGGCACCATTTCTATGTAGTGGGATATCTCTAGAATTTGTCCTTTCTCCATAGTGATCACTAATCTTCTCAAGAAATATTGCTTAAATTAAAATTTTAAAACTCATTATTCCAAAGACACAAAATGGTTTCAGATATGCCACCTTTTCTGCAAGTTAGAGCACTACCTGGGGCACCATTTCTATGTAGTAGAATATCTCTAGAATTTACCCTTTCTCCATAGTGACCACTAATCTTCTCAAGAAATATTGCTTAAACTAAAATTTTAAAACTCATTATTCCAAAGACACAAAATGATTACAGATATGCCACCTTTTCTGCAAGTTAGAGCACTACCTGGGGCACCATTTCTATGTTGTCGGATATCTCTAGAATTTACCCTTTCTCCATAGTGACCACTAATCTTCTCAAGAAATATTGCTTAAACTAAAATTTTAAAACTCATTATTCCAAAGACACAAAATGATTTCAAATATGCCACCTTTTCTGCAAGTTAGAGCACTACCTGGGGCACCATTTCTATGTAGTGGGATATCTCTAGAATTTACCCTTTCTCCATAGTGACCACTAATCTTCTCAAGAAATATTGCTTGAACTAAAATTTGAAAACTCATTATTCCAAAGACACAAAATGATTTCAGATATGCCACCTTTTCTACAAGTTAGAGCACTACCTGGGCACCATTTCTATGTAGTGGGATATCTCTAGAATTTACCCTTTCTCCATAATGACCACTAATCTTCTCAAGAAATATTGCTTAAACTAAAATTTTAAAACTCATTATTCCAAGACACAAAATGATTTCAGATATGCCACCTTTTCTGCAAGTTAGAGCACTACCTGGGGCACCATTTCTATGTAGTGGGATATCTCTAGAATTTACCCTTTATCCATAGTGACCACCAATCTTCTCCAGAAATATTGCTTGAAGTAAAATTTTAAAACTCATTATTCCAAGGATACAAAATGACTTCAGATATGCCACCTTTTCTGCATGTTAGAGCACTACCTGTGGCACCATTTCTATGTAGTGGGATATCTCTAGAATTTACCCTTTCCAATAGTGACCACTAATCTTCTCAAGAAATATTGCTTGAATTAAAATGTTAAAACTCATTATTCCAAAGACACAATATGATTTCAGATATAACACCTTTTCTGCAAGTTAGAGCACTACCTGGGGCACTATATCTATGTAGTGGGATATCTCTAGAATTTACCCTTTCTCCATAGTGACCACTAATCTTCTCAAGAAATATTGCTTGAACTAAAATTTGAAAACTCATTATTCCAAAGACAGAAAATGATTTCAGATATGCCACCTTTTCTGCAAGTTAGAGCACTACCTGGGGCACCATTTCTATGTAGTGGGATATCTCTCGAATTTACCCTTTCTCCATAGTGACCACTAATCTTCTCAAGAAATATTGCTTGAACTAAAATTTGAAAAGTCATTATTCCAAAGACACAAAATGATTTCAGATATTCCACCTTTTCTGCAAGTTAGAGCACTACCTGGGGCACCATTTCTATGTAGTGGGATATCTCTAGAGTTTACCCTTTCTCCATAGTGACCACTAATCTTCTCAAGAAATATTGCTTAAACTAAAATTTTAAAACTCATTATTCCAAAGACACAAAATGATTACAGATATGCCACCTTTTCTGCAAGTTAGAGCACTACCTGGCGCACCATTTCTATGTAGTCGGATATCTCTAGAATTTACCCTTTCTCCATAGTGACCACTAATCTTCTCAAGAAATATTGCTTAAACTAAAATTTTAAAACTCATTATTCCAAAGACACAAAATGATTTCAGATATGCCACCTTTTCTGCAAGTTAGAGCACTACCTGGGCCACCATTTCTATGTAGTGGGATATCTCTAGAATTTACCCTTTCTCCATAGTGACCACTAATCTTCTCAAGAAATATTGCTTGAACTAAAATTTGAAAACTCATTATTCCAAAGACACAAAATGATTTCAGATATGCCACCTTTTCTACAAGTTAGAGCACTACCTGGTGCACAATTTCTATGTAGTGGGATATCTCTAGAATTTACCCTTTCTCCATAGTGACCACTAATCTTCTCAAGAAATATACTTAAACTAAAATTTTAAGTCTCATTATTCCAAAGACACAAAATAATTTCAGATATGCCACCTTTTCTGCAAGTTAGAGCACTACCTGGGGCACCATTTCTATGTTGTGGGATATCTCTAGAATTTACCCTTTCTCCATAGTGACCACTAATCTTCTCAAGAAATATTGCTTGAATTAAAATTTTAAAACTCATTATTCCAAAGACACAAAATGATTTCAGATATGCCACGTTTTCTGCAAGTTAGACCACTACCTGGTGCACCATTTCTATGTAGTGGGATATCTCTAGAATTTACCATTTCTCCATAGTGACCACTAATCTTCTCAAGAAATATTGCTTGAACTAAAATTTGAAAACTCATTATTCCAAAGAAACAAAATGAGTTCAGATATGCCGCCTTTTCTGCAAGTTAGAGTACTCCCTGCGGCACCATTTCTATGTAGTGGGATATCTCTAGAATTTACCCTTTCCAATAGTGACCACTAATCTTCTCAAGAAATATTGCTTGAATTAAAATGTTAAAACTCATTATTCCAAAGACACAATATGATTTCAGATATGCCACCTTTTCTGCAAGTTAGAGCACTACCTGGGGCACTATATCTATGTAGTGGGATATCTCCAGAATTTACCCTTTCTCCATAGTGACCACTAATCTTCTCAAGAAATATTGCTTGAACTAAAATTTGAAAACTCATTATTCCAAAGACAGAAAATGATTTCAGATATGCCACCTTTTCTGCAAGTTAGAGCACTACCCGGGGCACCATTTCTATGTAGTGGGATATCTCTCGAATTTACCCTTTCTCCATAGTGACCACTAATCTTCTCAAGAAATATTGCTTGAACTAAAATTTGAAAAGTCATTATTCCAAAGACACAAAATGATTTCAGATATTCCACCTTTTCTGCAAGTTAGAGCACTACCTGGGGCACCATTTCTATGTAGTGGGATATCTCTAGAGTTTACCCTTTCTCCATAGTGACCACTAATCTTCTCAAGAAATATTGCTTAAACTAAAATTTTAAAACTCATTATTCCAAAGACACAAAATGATTACAGATATGCCACCTTTTCTGCAAGTTAGAGCACTACCTGGCGCACCATTTCTATGTAGTCGGATATCTCTAGAATTTACCCTTTCTCCATAGTGACCACTAATCTTCTCAAGAAATATTGCTTAAACTAAAATTTTAAAACTCATTATTCCAAAGACACAAAATGATTTCAGATATGCCACCTTTTCTGCAAGTTAGAGCACTACCTTGGGCACCATTTCTATGTAGTGGGATATCTCTAGAATTTACCCTTTCTCCATAGTGACCACTAATCTTCTCAAGAAATATTGCTTGAACTAAAATTTGAAAACTCATTATTCCAAAGACACAAAATGATTTCAGATATGCCACCTTTTCTACAAGTTAGAGCACTACATGTGCACCATTTCTATGTAGTGGGATATCTCTAGAATTTACCCTTTCTCCATAGTGACCACTAATCTTCTCAAGAAATATTGCTTAAACTAAAATTTTAAAACTCATTATTCCAAAGACACAAAATGATTTCAGATATGCCACCTTTTCTGCAAGTTAGAGCACTACCTGGGGCACCATTTCTATGTAGTGGGATATCTCTAGAATTTACCCTTTCTCCATAGTGACCACTAATCTTCTCAAGAAATATTGCTTGAATTAAAATTTTAAGTCTCATTATTCCAAAGACACAAAATAATTTCAGATATGCCACCTTTTCTGCAAGTTAGAGCACTACCTGGGGCACCATTTCTATGTAGTGGGATATCTCTAGAATTTACCCTTTCTCCATAGTGACCACTAATCTTCTCAAGAAATATACTTAAACTAAAATTTTAAGTCTCATTATTCCAAAGACACAAAATAATTTCAGATATGCCACCTTTTCTGCAAGTTAGAGCACTACCTGGGGCACCATTTCTATGTAGTGGGATATCTCTAGAATTTACCCTTTCTCCATAGTGACCACTAATCTTCTCAAGAAATATTGCTTGAATTAAAATTTTAAAACTCATTATTCCAAAGACACAAAATGATTTCAGATATGCCACCTTTTCTGCAAGTTAGACCACTACCTGGTGCACCATTTCTATGTAGTGGGATATCTCTAGAATTTACCCTTTCTCCATAGTGACCACTAATCTTCTCAAGAAATATTGCTTGAACTAAAATTTGAAAACTCATTATTCCAAAGAAACAAAATGAGTTCAGATATGCCGCCATTTCTGCAAGTTAGAGTACTACCTGCGGCACCATTTCTATGTAGTGGGATATCTCTAGAATTTAGCCTTTCTCCATAAAGACCACTAATCTTCTCAAGAAATATTGCTTAAACTAAAATTTTAAAACTCATTATTCCAAAGACACAAAATGATTTCAGATATGCCACCTTTTCTGCAAGTTAGAGCACTACCTGGGGCACCATTTCTATGTAGTGGGATATCTCTAGAATTTACCCTCTCTCCATAGTGACCACTAATCTTCTCAAGAAATATTGCTTAAACTAAAATTTTAAAACTCATTATTCCAAAGACACAAAATGATTACAGATATGCCACCTTTTCTGCAAGTTAGAGCACTACCTGGGGCACCATTTCTATGTAGTCGGATATCTCTAGAATTTACCTTTCTCCATAGTGACCACTAATCTTCTCAAGAAATATTGCTTAAACTAAAATTTTAAAACTCATTATTCCAAAGACACAAAATGATTTCAGATATGCCACCTTTTCTGCAAGTTAGAGCACTACCTGGGGCACCATTTCTATGTAGTGGGATATCTCTAGAATTTACCCTTTCTCCATAGTGACCACTAATCTTCTCAAGAAATATTGCTTGAACTAAAATTTGAAAACTCATTATTCCAAAGTCACAAAATGATTTCAGATATGCCACCTTTTCTACAAGTTAGAGCACTACCTGTGCACCATTTCTATGTGGTGGGATATCTCTAGAATTTACCCTTTCTCCATAGTGACCACTAATCTTCTCAAGAAATATTGCTTAAACTAAAATTTTAAAACTCATTATTCCAAAGACACAAAATGATTTCAGATATGCCACCTTTTCTGCAAGTTAGAGCACTACCTGGGGCACCATTTTTATGTAGTGGGATATCTCTAGAATTTACCCTTTATCCATAGTGACCACTAATCTTCTCCAGAAATATTGCTTGAAGTAAAATTTTAAAACTCATTATTCCAAAGATACAAAATGATTTCAGATATGCCACCTTTTCTGCATGTTAGAGCACTACCTGGGGCACCATTTCTATGTAGTAGGATATCTCTAGAATATACCCTTTCTCCATAGTGACCACTAATCTTCTTAAGAAATATTGCTTAAACTAAAATTTTAAAACTCATTATTCCAAAGACACAAAATGATTTCAGATATGCCACCTTTTCTGCAAGTGAGAGCACTACATGGGGCACCATTTCTATGTAGTGGGATATCTCTAGAATTTACCCTTTCTCCATAGTGACCACTAATCTTCTCAAGAAATATACTTAAACTAAAATTTTAAATCTCATTATTCCAAAGACACAAAATAATTTCAGATATGCCACCTTTTCTGCAAGTTAGAGCACTACCTGGGGCACCATTTCTATGTAGTGGGATATCTCTAGAATTTACCCTTTCTCCATAGTGACCACTAATCTTCTCAAGAAATATTGCTTGAATTAAAATTTTAAAACTCATTATTCCAAAGACACATAATGATTTCAGATATGCCACCTTTTCTGCAAGTTAGACCACTACCTGGGGCACCATTTCTATGTAGTGGGATATCTCTAGAATTTACCCTTTCTCCATAGTGACCACTAATCTTCTCAAGAAATATTGCTTGAACTAAAATTTGAAAACTCATTATTCCAAAGAAACAAAATGAGTTCAGATATGCCGCCTTTTCTGCAAGTTAGAGTACTACCTGCGGCACCATTTCTATGTAGTGGGATATCTCTAGAATTTACCCTTTCTCCATAGTGACCAATAATCTTCTCAAGAAATATTGCTTAAACTAAAATTTTAAAACTCATTATTCCAAAGACACAAAATGATTTCAGATATGCCACCTTTTCTGCAAGTTAGAGCACTACCTGGGGCACCATTTCTATGTAGTGGGATATCTCTAGAATTTACCCTTTATCCATAGTGACCACTAATCTTCTCAAGAAATAATGCTTGAATTAAAATTTTAAAACTCATTATTCCAAAGATACAAAATGATTTCAGATATGCCACCTTTTCTGTATGTTAGAGCACTACATGGGGCACCATTCCTATGTAGTGGGATATCTCTAGAATTTACCCTTTCTCCATAGTGACCACTAATCTTCTCAAGAAATATACTTAAACTAAAATTTTAAATCTCATTATTCCAAGGACACAATATAATTTCAGATATGCCACCTTTTCTGCAAGTTGGAGCACTACCTGGGGCACCATTTCTATGTAGTGGGATATCTCTCGAATTTACCCTTTCTCCGTAGTGACCACTAATCTTCTCAAGAAATATTGCTTGAACTAAAATTTGAAAACTCATTATTCCAAAGACACAAAATGATTTCAGATATGCCACCTTTTGTGCAAGTTAGAGCACTACCTGTGCACCATTTCTATGTAGTGGGATATCTCTAGAATTTACCCTTTCTCCATAGTGACCACTAATCTTCTCAAGAAATATTGCTTAAACTAAAATTTTAAAACTCATTATTCCAAAGACACAAAATGATTACAGATATGCCACCTATTCTGCAAGTTAGAGCACTACCTGGGGCACCATTTCTATGTAGTGGGATATCTCTAGAATTTGTCCTTTCTCCATAGTGATAACTAATCTTCTCAAGAAATATTGCTTAAATTAAAATTTTAAAACTCATTATTCCAAAGACACAAAATGGTTTCAGCTATGCCACCTTTTCTGCAAGTTAGAGCACTACCTGGGGCACCATTTCTATGTAGTAGAATATCTCTAGAATTTACCCTTTCTCCATAGTGACCACTAATCTTCTCAAGAAATATTGCTTAAACTAAAATTTTAAAACTCATTATTCCAAAGACACAAAATGATTACAGATATGCCACCTTTTCTGCAAGTTAGAGCACTACCTGGGGCACCATTTCTATGTAGTCGGATATCTCTAGAATTTACCCTTTCTCCATAGTGACCACTAATCTTCTCAAGAAATATTGCTTAAACTAAAATTTTAAAACTCATTATTCCAAAGACACAAAATGATTTCAGATATGCCACCTTTTCTGCAAGTTAGAGCACTAGCTGGGGCACCATTTCTATGTAGTGGGATATCTCTAGAATTTACCCTTTCTCCATAGTGACCACTAATCTTCTCAAGAAATATTGCTTGAACTAAAATTTGAAAACTCATTATTCCAAAGTCACAAAATGATTTCAGATATGCCACCTTTTCTACAAGTTAGAGCACTACCTGTGCACCATTTCTATGTAGTGGGATATCTCTAGAA
This sequence comes from Panzeria rudis, assembly GCA_956483635.1. Taxonomy (NCBI): domain Eukaryota; kingdom Metazoa; phylum Arthropoda; class Insecta; order Diptera; family Tachinidae; genus Panzeria; species Panzeria rudis. The sequence goes on from OY101450.1 coordinate 58,144,714, forward strand.
TTTACCCTTTCTCCATAGTGACCACTAATCTTCTCAAGAAATATTGCTTAAACTAAAATTTTAAAACTCATTATTCCAAAGACACAAAATGATTTCAGATATGCCACCTTTTCTGCAAGTTAGAGCACTACCTGGGGCACCATTTCTATGTAGTGGGATATCTCTAGAATTTACCCTTTATCCATAGTGACCACTAATCTTCTCCAGAAATATTGCTTGAAGTAAAATTTTAAAACTCATTATTCCAAAGATACAAAATGATTTCAGATATGCCACCTTTTCTGCATGTTAGAGCACTACCTGGGGCATCATTTCTATGTAGTAGGATATCTCTAGAATATACCCTTTCTCCATAGTGACCACTAATCTTCTTAAGAAATATTGCTTAAACTAAAATTTTAAAACTCATTATTCCAAAGACACAAAATGATTTCAGATATGCCACCTTTTCTGCAAGTGAGAGCACTACATGGAGCACCATTTCTATGTAGTGGGATATCTCTAGAATTTACCCTTTCTCCATAGTGACCACTAATCTTCTCAAGAAATATACTTAAACTAAAATTTTAAATCTCATTATTCCAAAGACACAAAATAATTTCAGATATGCCACCTTTTCTGCAAGTTAGAGCACTACCTGGGGCACCATTTCTATGTAGTGGGATATCTCTAGAATTTACCCTTTCTCCATAGTGACCACTAATCTTCTCAAGAAATATTGCTTGAATTAAAATTTTAAAACTCATTATTCCAAAGACACAAAATGATTTCAGATATGCCACCTTTTCTGCAAGTTAGACCACTACCTGGGGCACCATTTCTATGTAGTGGGATATCTCTAGAATTTACCCTTTCTCCATAGTGACCACTAATCTTCTCAAGAAATATTGCTTGAACTAAAATTTGAAAACTCATTATTCCAAAGAAACAAAATGAGTTCAGATATGCCGCCTTTTCTGCAAGTTAGAGTACTACCTGCGGCACCATTTCTATGTAGTGGGATATCTCTAGAATTTACCCTTTCTCCATAGTGACCAATAATCTTCTCAAGAAATATTGCTTAAACTAAAATTTTAAAACTCATTATTCCAAAGACACAAAATGATTTCAGATATGCCACCTTTTCTGCAAGTTAGAGCACTACCTGGGGCACCATTTCTATGTAGTGGGATATCTCTAGAATTTACCCTTTCTCCATAGTGACCACTAATCTTCTCAAGAAATAATGCTTGAATTAAAATTTTAAAACTCATTATTCCAAAGATACAAAATGATTTCAGATATGCCACCTTTTCTGTATGTTAGAGCACTACCTGGGGCACCATTTCTATGTAGTGGGATATCTCTAGAATTTACCCTTTCTCCATAGTGACCACTAATTTTCTCAAGAAATATTGCTTAAACTAAAATTTTAAAACTCATTATTCCAAAGACACAAAATGATTTCAGATATGCCACCTTTTCTGCAAGTTAGAGCACTACATGGGGCACCATTCCTATGTATTGGGATATCTCTAGAATTTACCCTTTCTCCATAGTGACCACTAATCTTCTCAAGAAATATACTTAAACTAAAATTTTAAATCTCATTATTCCAAAGACACAAAATAATTTCAGATATGCCACCTTTTCTGCAAGTTAGAGCACTACCTGGGGCACCATTTCTATGTAGTGGGATATCTCTAGAATTTACCCTTTCTCCATAGTGACCACTAATCTTCTCAAGAAATATTGCTTGAATTAAAATTTTAAAACTCATTATTCCAAAGACACATAATGATTTCAGATATGCCACCTTTTCTGCAAGTTAGACCACTACCTGGGGCACCATTTCTATGTAGTGGGATATCTCTAGAATTTACCCTTTCTCCATAGTGACCACTAATCTTCTCAAGAAATATTGCTTGAACTAAAATTTGAAAACTCATTATTCCAAAGAAACAAAATGAGTTCAGATATGCCGCCTTTTCTGCAAGTTAGAGTACTACCTGCGGCACCATTTCTATGTAGTGGGATATCTCTAGAATTTACCCTTTCTCCATAGTGACCAATAAACTTCTCAAGAAATATTGCTTAAACTAAAATTTTAAAACTCATTATTCCAAAGACACAAAATGATTTCAGATATGCCACCTTTTCTGCAAGTTAGAGCACTACCTGGGGCACCATTTCTATGTAGTGGGATATCTCTAGAATTTACCCTTTATCCATAGTGACCACTAATCTTCTCAAGAAATAATGCTTGAATTAAAATTTTAAAACTCATTATTCCAAAGATACAAAATGATTTCAGATATGCCACCTTTTCTGTATGTTAGAGCACTACATGGGGCACCATTCCTATGTAGTGGGATATCTCTAGAATTTACCCTTTCTCCATAGTGACCACTAATCTTCTCAAGAAATATACTTAAACTAAAATTTTAAATCTCATTATTCCAAAGACACAAAATAATTTCAGATATGCCACCTTTTCTGCAAGTTGGAGCACTACCTGGGGCACCATTTCTATGTAGTGGGATATCTCTCGAATTTACCCTTTCTCCGTAGTGACCACTAATCTTCTCAAGAAATATTGCTTGAACTAAAATTTGAAAACTCATTATTCCAAAGACACAAAATGATTTCAGATATGCCACCTTTTGTGCAAGTTAGAGCACTACCTGTGCACCATTTCTATGTAGTGGGATATCTCTAGAATTTACCCTTTCTCCATAGTGACCACTAATCTTCTCAAGAAATATTGCTTAAACTAAAATTTTAAAACTCATTATTCCAAAGACACAAAATGATTACAGATATGCCACCTATTCTGCAAGTTAGAGCACTACCTGGGGCACCATTTCTATGTAGTGGGATATCTCTAGAATTTGTCCTTTCTCCATAGTGATAACTAATCTTCTCAAGAAATATTGCTTAAATTAAAATTTTAAAACTCATTATTCCAAAGACACAAAATGGTTTCAGCTATGCCACCTTTTCTGCAAGTTAGAGCACTACCTGGGGCACCATTTCTATGTAGTAGAATATCTCTAGAATTTACCCTTTCTCCATAGTGACCACTAATCTTCTCAAGAAATATTGCTTAAACTAAAATTTTAAAACTCATTATTCCAAAGACACAAAATGATTACAGATATGCCACCTTTTCTGCAAGTTAGAGCACTACCTGGGGCACCATTTCTATGTAGTCGGATATCTCTAGAATTTACCCTTTCTCCATAGTGACCACTAATCTTCTCAAGAAATATTGCTTAAACTAAAATTTTAAAACTCATTATTCCAAAGACACAAAATGATTTCAGATATGCCACCTTTTCTGCAAGTTAGAGCACTAGCTGGGGCACCATTTCTATGTAGTGGGATATCTCTAGAATTTACCCTTTCTCCATAGTGACCACTAATCTTCTCAAGAAATATTGCTTGAACTAAAATTTGAAAACTCATTATTCCAAAGTCACAAAATGATTTCAGATATGCCACCTTTTCTACAAGTTAGAGCACTACCTGTGCACCATTTCTATGTAGTGGGATATCTCTAGAATTTACCCTTTCTCCATAGTGACCACTAATCTTCTCAAGAAATATTGCTTAAACTAAAATTTTAAAACTCATTATTCCAAAGACACAAAATGATTTCAGATATGCCACCTTTTCTGCAAGTTAGAGCACTACCTGGGGCACCATTTCTATGTAGTGGGATATCTCTAGAATTTACCCTTTATCCATAGTGATCACTAATCTTCTCCAGAAATATTGCTTGAAGTAAAATTTTAAAACTCATTATTCCAAAGATACAAAATGATTTCAGATATGCCACCTTTTCTGCATGTTAGAGCACTACCTGGGGCATCATTTCTATGTAGTAGGATATCTCTAGAATATACCCTTTCTCCATAGTGACCACTAATCTTCTTAAGAAATATTGCTTAAACTAAAATTTTAAAACTCATTATTCCAAAGACACAAAATGATTTCAGATATGCCACCTTTTCTGCAAGTGAGAGCACTACATGGAGCACCATTTCTATGTAGTGGGATATCTCTAGAATTTACCCTTTCTCCATAGTGACCACTAATCTTCTCAAGAAATATACTTAAACTAAAATTTTAAATCTCATTATTCCAAAGACACAAAATAATTTCAGATATGCCACCTTTTCTGCAAGTTAGAGCACTACCTGGGGCACCATTTCTATGTAGTGGGATATCTCTAGAATTTACCCTTTCTCCATAGTGACCACTAATCTTCTCAAGAAATATTGCTTGAATTAAAATTTTAAAACTCATTATTCCAAAGACACAAAATGATTTCAGATATGCCACCTTTTCTGCAAGTTAGACCACTACCTGGGGCACCATTTCTATGTAGTGGGATATCTCTAGAATTTACCCTTTCTCCATAGTGACCACTAATCTTCTCAAGAAATATTGCTTGAACTAAAATTTGAAAACTCATTATTCCAAAGAAACAAAATGAGTTCAGATATGCCGCCTTTTCTGCAAGTTAGAGTACTACCTGCGGCACCATTTCTATGTAGTGGGATATCTCTAGAATTTACCCTTTCTCCATAGTGACCAATAATCTTCTCAAGAAATATTGCTTAAACTAAAATTTTAAAACTCATTATTCCAAAGACACAAAATGATTTCAGATATGCCACCTTTTCTGCAAGTTAGAGCACTACCTGGGGCACCATTTCTATGTAGTGGGATATCTCTAGAATTTACCCTTTCTCCATAGTGACCACTAATCTTCTCAAGAAATAATGCTTGAATTAAAATTTTAAAACTCATTATTCCAAAGATACAAAATGATTTCAGATATGCCACCATTTCTGTATGTTAGAGCACTACCTGGGGCACCATTTCTATGTAGTGGGATATCTCTAGAATTTACCCTTTCTCCATAGTGACCACTAATTTTCTCAAGAAATATTGCTTAAACTAAAATTTTAAAACTCATTATTCCAAAGACACAAAATGATTTCAGATATGCCACCTTTTCTGCAAGTTAGAGCACTACATGGGGCACCATTCCTATGTATTGGGATATCTCTAGAATTTACCCTTTCTCCATAGTGACCACTAATCTTCTCAAGAAATATACTTAAACTAAAATTTTAAATCTCATTATTCCAAAGACACAAAATAATTTCAGATATGCCACCTTTTCTGCAAGTTGGAGCACTACCTGGGGCACCATTTCTATGTAGTGGGATATCTCTCGAATTTACCCTTTCTCCGTAGTGACCACTAATCTTCTCAAGAAATATTGCTTGAACTAAAATTTGAAAACTCATTATTCGAAAGACACAAAATGATTTCAGATATGCCACCTTTTGTGCAAGTTAGAGCACTACCTGTGCACCATTTCTATGTAGTGGGATATCTCTAGAATTTACCCTTTCTCCATAGTGACCACTAACTTCTCAAGAAATATTGCTTAAACTAAAGTTTTAAAACTCATTATTCCAAAGACACAAAATGATTACAGATATGCCACCTATTCTGCAAGTTAGAGCACTACCTGGGGCACCATTTCTATGTAGTCGGATATCTCTAGAATTTGTCCTTTCTCCATAGTGATAACTAATCTCCTCAAGAAATATTGCTTAAATTAAAATTTTAAAACTCATTATTCCAAAGACACAAAATGGTTTCAGCTATGCCACCTTTTCTGCAAGTTAGAGCACTACCTGGGGCACCATTTCTATGTAGTAGAATATCTCTAGAATTTACCCTTTCTCCATAGTGACCACTAATCTTCTCAAGAAATATTGCTTAAACTAAAATTTTAAAACTCATTATTCCAAAGACACAAAATGATTACAGATATGCCACCTTTTCTGCAAGTTAGAGCACTACCTGGGGCACCATTTCTATGTTGTCGGATATCTCTAGAATTTACCCTTTCTCCATAGTGACCACTAATCTTCTCAAGAAATATTGCTTAAACTAAAATTTTAAAACTCATTATTCCAAAGACACAAATTGATTTCAAATATGCCACCTTTTCTGCAAGTTAGAGCACTACCTGGGGCACCATTTCTATGTAGTGGGATATCTCTAGAATTTACCCTTTCTCCATAGTGACCACTAATCTTCTCAAGAAATATTGCTTGAACTAAAATTTGAAAACTCATTATTCCAAAGACACAAAATGATTTCAGATATGCCACCTTTTCTACAAGTTAGAGCACTACCTGGGCACCATTTCTATGTAGTGGGATATCTCTAGAATTTACCCTTTCTCCATAGTGACCACTAATCTTCTCAAGAAATATTGCTTAAACTAAAATTTTAAAACTCATTATTCCAAGACACAAAATGATTTCAGATATGCCACCTTTTCTGCAAGTTAGAGCACTACCTGGGGCACCATTTCTATGTAGTCGGATATCTCTAGAATTTACCCTTTATCCATAGTGACCACCAATCTTCTCCAGAAATATTGCTTGAAGTAAAATTTTAAAACTCATTATTCCAAAGATACAAAATGACTTCAGATATGCCACCTTTTCTGCATGTTAGAGCACTACCTGTGGCACCATTTCTATGTAGTGGGATATCTCTAGAATTTACCCTTTCCAATAGTGACCACTAATCTTCTCAAGAAATATTGCTTGAATTAAAATGTTAAAACTCATTATTCCAAAGACACAATACGATTTCAGATATGCCACCTTTTCTGCAAGTTAGAGCACTACCTGGGGCACTATATCTATGTAGTGGGATATCTCTAGAATTTACCCTTTCTCCGTAGTGACCACTAATCTTCTCAAGAAATATTGCTTGAACTAAAATTTGAAAACTCATTATTCCAAAGACAGAAATTGATTTCAGATATGCCACCTTTTCTGCAAGTTAGAGCACTACCTGGGGCACCATTTCTATGTAGTGGGATATCTCTAGAATTTACCCTTTCTCCATAGTGACCACTAATCTTCTCAAGAAATATTGCTTGAATTAAAATGTTAAAACTCATTATTCCAAAGACACAAAATGATTTCAGATATGCCACCTTTTCTGCAAGTTAGAGCACTACCTGGGCACCATTTCTATGTAGTGGGATATCTCTAGAATTTACCCTTTCTCCATAGTGACCACTAATCTTCTCAAGAAATATTGCTTAAACTAAAATTTTAAAACTCATTATTCCAAAGACACAAAATGATTTCAGATATGCCACCTTTTCTGCAAGTTAGAGCACTACCTGGGGCACCATTTCTATGTAGTGGGATATCTCTAGAATTTACCCTTTCTCCATAGTGACCACTAATCTTCTCAAGAAATATTGCTTGAATTAAAATTTTAAAACTCATTATTCCAAAGACACAAAATGATTTCAGATATGCCACCTTTTCTGCAAGTTAGAGCACTACCTGGGGCACCATTTCTATGTAGTGGGATATCTCTAGACTTTACCCTTTCTCCATAGTGACCACTAATCTTATCAAGAAATATTGCTTAAACTAAAATTTGAAAACTCATTATTCCAAAGACACAAAATGATTTCAGATATGCCACCTTTTCTACAAGTTAGAGCACTACCTGTGCACCATTTCTATGTAGTGGGATATCTCTAGAATTTACCCTTTCTCCATAGTGACCACTAATCTTCTCAAGAAATATTGCTTAAAATTAAATTTTAAAACTCATCATTCCAAAGACACAAAATGATTTCAGATATGCCACCTTTTCTGCAAGTTAGAGCACTACCTGGGGCACCATTTCTATGTAGTGGGATATCTCTAGAATTTACCCTTTATCCATAGTGACCACTAATATTCTCCAGAAATATTGCTTGAAGTAAAATTTTAAAACTCATTATTCCAAAGATACAAAATGATTTCAGATATGCCACCTTTTCTGCATGTTAGAGCACTACCTGGGGCACCATTTCTATGTAGTGGGATATCTCTAGAATTTACCCTTTCTCCATAGTGACCACTAATCTTCTTAAGAAATATTGCTTAAACTAAAATTTTAAAACTCATTATTCCAAAGACACAAAATGATTTCAGATATGCCACCTTTTCTGCAAGTTAGAGCACTACCTGGGGCACCATTTCTATGTAGTGGGATATCTCTCGAATTTACCCTTTCTCCATAGTGACCACTAATCTTCTCAAGAAATATTGCTTAAACTAAAATTTTAAAACTCATTATTCCAAAGACACAAAATGATTACAGATATGCCACCTATTCTGCAAGTTAGAGCACTACCTGGGGCACCATTTCTATGTAGTGGGATATCTCTAGAATTTGTCCTTTCTCCATAGTGATAACTAATCTTCTCAAGAAATATTGCTTAAATTAAAATTTTAAAACTCATTATTCCAAAGACACAAAATGGTTTCAGCTATGCCACCTTTTCTGCAAGTTAGAGCACTACCTGGGGCACCATTTCTATGTAGTAGAATATCTCTAGAATTTACCCTTTCTTAATAGTGACCACTAATCTTCTCAAGAAATATTGCTTAAACTAAAATTTTAAAACTCATTATTCCAAAGACACAAAATGATTACAGATATGCCACCTTTTCTGCAAGTTAGAGCACTACCTGGGGCACCATTTCTATGTTGTCGGATATCTCTAGAATTTACCCTTTCTCCATAGTGACCACTAATCTTCTCAAGAAATATTGCTTAAACTAAAATTTTAAAACTCATTATTCCAAAGACACAAATTGATTTCAAATATGCCACCTTTTCTGCAAGTTAGAGCACTACCTGGGGCACCATTTCTATGTAGTGGGATATCTCTAGAATTTACCCTTTCTCCATAGTGACCACTAATCTTCTCAAGAAATATTGCTTGAACTAAAATTTGAAAACTCATTATTCCAAAGACACAAAATGATTTCAGATATGCCACCTTTTCTACAAGTTAGAGCACTACCTGGGCACCATTTCTATGTAGTGGGATATCTCTAGAATTTACCCTTTCTCCATAGTGACCACTAATCTTCTCAAGAAATATTGCTTAAACTAAAATTTTAAAACTCATTATTCCAAGACACAAAATGATTTCAGATATGCCACCTTTTCTGCAAGTTAGAGCACTACCTGGGGCACCATTTCTATGTAGTCGGATATCTCTAGAATTTACCCTTTATCCATAGTGACCACCAATCTTCTCCAGAAATATTGCTTGAAGTAAAATTTTAAAACTCATTATTCCAAAGATACAAAATGACTTCAGATATGCCACCTTTTCTGCATGTTAGAGCACTACCTGTGGCACCATTTCTATGTAGTGGGATATCTCTAGAAGTTACCCTTTCCAATAGTGACCACTAATCTTCTCAAGAAATATTGCTTGAATTAAAATGTTAAAACTCATTATTCCAAAGACACAATACGATTTTAGATATGCCACCTTTTCTGCAAGTTAGAGCACTACCTGGGGCACTATATCTATGTAGTGGGATATCTCTAGAATTTACCCTTTCTCCATAGTGACCACTAATCTTCTCAAGAAATATTGCTTGAACTAAAATTTGAAAACTCATTATTCCAAAGACAGAAAATGATTTCAGATATGCCACCTTTTCTGCAAGTTAGAGCACTACCTGGGGCACCATTTCTATGTAGTGGGATATCTCTAGAATTTACCCTTTCTCCATAGTGACCACTAATCTTCTCAAGAAATATTGCTTGAATTAAAATGTTAAAACTCATTATTCCAAAGACACAAAATGATTTCAGATATGCCACCTTTTCTGCAAGTTAGAGCACTACCTGGGCACCATTTCTATGTAGTGGGATATCTCTAGAATTTACCCTTTCTCCATAGTGACCACTAATCTTCTCAAGAAATATTGCTTAAACTAAAATTTTAAAACTCATTATTCCAAAGACACAAAATGATTTCAGATATGCCACCTTTTCTGCAAGTTTGAGCACTACCTGGGGCACCATTTCTATGTAGTGGGATATCTCTAGAATTTACCCTTTATCCATAGTGACCACTAATCTTCTCCAGAAATATTGCTTGAAGTAAAATTTTAAAACTCATTATTCCAAAGATACAAAATGATTTCAGATATGCCACCTTTTCTGCATGTTAGAGCACTACCTGGGGCACCATTTCTATGTAGTGGGATATCTCTAGAATTTACCCTTTCTCCATAGTGACCACTAATCTTCTTAAGAAATATTGCTTAAACTAAAATTTTAAAACTCATTATTCCAAAGACACAAAATGATTTCAGATATGCCACCTTTTCTGCAAGTTAGAGCACTACATGGGGCACCATTTCTATGTAGTGGGATATCTCTAGAATTTACCCTTTCTCCATAGTGACCATTAATCTTCTCAAGAAATATTGCTTGAATTAAAATTTTAAAACTCATTATTCCAAAGATACAAAATGAATTCAGATATGCCACCTTTTCTGCATGTTAGAGCACTAGCTGGGGCACCATTTCTATGTAGTAGGATATCTCTAGAATTTACCCTTTCTCCATAGTGACCACTAATCTTCTTAAGAAATATTGCTTAAACTAAAATTTTAAAACTCATTATTCCAAAGACACAAAATGATTTCAGATATGCCACCTTTTCTGCAAGTTAGAGCACTACCTGGGGCACCATTTCTATGTAGTGGGATATCTCTCGAATTTACCCTTTCTCCATAGTGACCACTAATCTTCTCAAGAAATATTGCTTGAACTAAAAGTTGAAGTCATTATTCCAACGACACAAAATGATTTCAGATATTCCACCTTTTCTGAAAGTTAGAGCACTACCTGGGGCACCATTTCTATGTAGTGGGATAACTCTAGAGTTTACCCTTTCTCCATAGTGACCACTAAACTTCTCAAGAAATATTGCTTAAACTAAAATTTTAAAACTCATTATTCCAAAGACACAAAATGATTACAGATATGCCACCTATTCTGCAAGTTAGAGCACTACCTGGGGCACCATTTCTATGTAGTGGGATATCTCTAGAATTTGTCCTTTCTCCATAGTGATCACTAATCTTCTCAATAAATATTGCTTAAATTAAAATTTTAAAACTCATTATTCCAAAGACACAAAATGGTTTCAGATATGCCACCTTTACTGCAAGTTAGAGCACTACCTGGGGCACCATTTCTATGTAGTAGAATATCTCTAGAATTTACCCTTTCTCCATAGTGACCACTAATCTTCTCAAGAAATATTGCTTAAACTAAAATTTTAAAACTCATTATTCCAAAGACACAAAATGATTACAGATATGCCACCTTTTCTGCAAGTTAGAGCACTACCTGGGGCACCATTTCTATGTAGTCGGATATCTGTAGAATTTACCCTTTCTCCATAGTGACCACTAATCTTCTCAAGAAATATTGCTTAAACTAAAATTTTAAAACTCATTATTCCAAAGACACAAAATGATTTCAGATATGCCACCTTTTCTGCAAGTTAGAGTACTACCTGGGGCACCATTTCTATGTAGTGGGATATCTCTAGAATTTACCCTTTCTCCATAGTGACCACTAATCTTCTCAAGAAATATTGCTTAAACTAAAATTTTAAAACTCATTATTCCAAGACACAAAATGATTTCAGATATGCCACCTTTTCAGCAAGTTACAGCACTACCTGGGGCACCATTTCTATGTAGTGGGATATCTCTAGAATTTACCCTTTATACATAGTGACCACCAATCTTCTCCAGAAATATTGCTTGAAGTAAAATTTTAAAACTCATTATTCCAAAGATACAAAATGACTTCAGATATGCCACCTTTTCTGCATGTTAGACCACTACCTGTGGCACCATTTCTATGTAGTGGGATATCTCTAGAATTTACCCTTTCCAATAGTGACCACTAATCTTCTCAAGAAATATTGCTTGAATTAAAATGTTAAAACTCATTATTCCAAAGACAGAATATGATTTCAGATATGCCACCTTTTCTGCAAGTTAGAGCACTACCTGGGGCACCATTTCTATGTAGTGGGATATCTCTAGAATTTACCCTTTCTCCATAGTGACCACTAATCTTCTCAAGAAATATTGCTTGAATTAAAATGTTAAAACTCATTATTCCAAAGACACAAAATGATTTCAGATATGCCACCTTTTCTACAAGTTAGAGCACTACCTGGGCACCATTTCTATGTAGTGGGATAACTCTAGAATTTACCCTTTCTCCATAGTGACCACTAATCTTATCAAGAAATATTGCTTGAACTAAAATTTGAAAACTCATTATTCCAAAGACACAAAATGATTTTAGATATGCCACCTTTTCTACAAGTTAGAGCACTACCTGTGCACCATTTCTATGTAGTGGGATATCTCTAGAATTTACCCTTTCTCCATAGTGACCACTAATCTTCTCAAGAAATATTGCTTAAAATAAAATTTTAAAACTCATCATTCCAAAGACACAAAATGATTTCAGATATGCCACCTTTTCTGCAAGTTAGAGCACTACCTGGGGCACCATTTCTATGTAGTGGGATATCTCTAGAATTTACCCTTTATCCATAGTGACCACTAATCTTCTCCAGAAATATTGCTTGAAGTAAAATTTTAAAACTCATTATTCCAAAGATACAAAATGATTTCAGATATGCCACCTTTTCTGCATGTTAGAGCACTACCTGGGGCACCATTTCTATGTAGTGGGATATCTCTAGAATTTACCCTTTCTCCATAGTGACCACTAATCTTCTTAAGAAATATTGCTTAAACTAAAATTTTAAAACTCATTATTCCAAAGACACAAAATGATTTCAGATATGCCACCTTTTCTGCAAGTTAGAGCACTACATGGGGCACCATTTGTATGTAGTGGGATATCTCTAGAATTTACCCTTTCTCCATAGTGACCATTAATCTTCTCAAGAAATATTGCTTGAATTAAAATTTTAAAACTCATTATTCCAAAGATACAAAATGATTTCAGATATGCCACCTTTTCTGCATGTTAGAGCACTACCTGGGGCACTATTTCTATGTAGTAGGATATCTCTAGAATTTACCCTTTCTCCATAGTGACCACTAATCTTCTTAAGAAATATTGCTTAAACTAAAATTTTAAAACTCATTATTCCAAAGACACAAAATGATTTCAGATATGCCACCTTTTCTGCAAGTTAGAGCACTACCTGGGGCACCATTTCTATGTAGTGGGATATCTCTCGAATTTACCCTTTCTCCATAGTGACCACTAATCTTCTCAAGAAATATTGCTTGAAGTAAAATTTGAAGTCATTATTCCAACGACACAAAATGATTTCAGATATTCCACCTTTTCTGAAAGTTAGAGCACTACCTGGGGCACCATTTCTATGTAGTGGGATATCTCTAGAGTTTACCCTTTCTCCATAGTGACCACTAAACTTCTCAAGAAATATTGCTTAAACTAAAATTTTAAAACTCATTATTCCAAAGACACAAAATGATTACAGATATGCCACCTATTCTGCAAGTTAGAGCACTACCTGGGGCACCATTTCTATGTAGTGGGATATCTCTAGAATTTGTCCTTTCTCCATAGTGATCACTAATCTTCTCAATCAATATTGCTTAAATTAAAATTTTAAAACTCATTATTCCAAAGACACAAAATGGTTTCAGATATGCCACCTTTTCTGCAAGTTAGAGCACTACCTGGGGCACCATTTCTATGTAGTAGAATATCTCTAGAATTTACCCTTTCTCCATAGTGACCACTAATCTTCTCAAGAAATATTGCTTAAACTAAAATTTTAAAACTCATTATTCCAAAGACACAAAATGATTACAGATATGCCACCTTTTCTGCAAGTTAGAGCACTACCTGGGGCACCATTTCTATGTAGTCGGATATCTCTAGGATTTACCCTTTCTCCATAGTGACCACTAATCTTCTCAAGAAATATTGCTTAAACTAAAATTTTAAAACTCATTATTCCAAAGACACAAAATGATTTCAGATATGCCACCTTTTCTGCAAGTTAGAGTACTACCTGGGGCACCATTTCTATGTAGTGGGATATCTCTAGAATTTACCCTTTCTCCATAGTGACCACTAATCTTCTCAAGAAATATTGCTTAAACTAAAATTTTAAAACTCATTATTCCAAAGACACAAAATGATTTCAGATATGCCGCCTTTTCTGCAAGTTAGAGTACTACCTGCGGCACCATTTCTATGTAGTGGGATATCTCTAGAATTTACCCTTTCTCCATAGTGACCACTACTCTTCTCAAGAAATATTGCTTAAACTAAAATTTTAAAACTCATTATTCCAAAGACACAAAATGATTTCAGATATGCCACCTTTTCTGCAAGTTAGAGCACTACCTGGGGCACCATTTCTATGTAGTGGGATATCTCTAGAATTTACCCTTTCTCCATAGTGACCACTAATCTTCTCAAGAAATATTGCTTGAACTAAAATTTGAAAACTCATTATTCCAAAGTCACAAAATGATTTCAGATATGCCACCTTTTCTGCAAGTTAGAGTACTACCTGCGGCACCATTTCTATGTAGTGGGATATCTCTAGAATTTACCCTTTCTCCATAGTGACCACTAATCTTCTCAAAAAATATTGCTTAAACTAAAATTTTAAAACTCATTATTCCAAAGACACAAAATGATTTCAGATATGCCACCTTTTCTGCAAGTTAGAGCACTACCTGGGCCACCTTTTCTATGTAGTGGGATATCTCTAGAATTTACCCTTTCTCCATAGTGACCACTAACCTTCTCAAGAAATATTGCTTGAACTAAAATTTGAAAACTCATTATTCCAAAGACACAAAATGATTTCAGATATGCCACCTTTTCTACAAGTTAGAGCACTACCTTGGCACCATTTCTATGTACTGGGATATCTCTAGAATTTACCCTTTCTCCATAGTGACCACTAATCTTCTCAAGAAATATTGCTTAAACTAAAATTTTAAAACTCATTATTCCAAGACACAAAATGATTTCAGATATGCCACCTTTTCTGCAAGTTAGACCACTACCTGGTGCACCATTTCTATGTAGTGGAATATCTCTAGAATTTACCCTTTATCCATAGTGACCACTAATCTTCTCCAGAAATATTGCTTGAAGTAAAGTTTTAAAACTCATTATTCCAAAGATACAAAATGATTTCAGATATGCCACCTTTTCTGCATGTTAGAGCACTACCTGGGCACTATATCTATGTAGTGGGATATCTCTAGAATTTACCCTTTCTCCATAGTGACCACTAATCTTCTCAAGAAATATACTTAAACTAAAATTTTAAATCTCATTATTCCAAAGACACAATATAATTTCAGATATGCCACCTTTTCTGCAAGTTAGAGCACTACCTGGGGCACCATTTCTATGTAGTGGGATATCTCTAGAATTTACCCTTTCTCCATAGTGACCACTAATCTTCTCAAGAAATATTGCTTGAATTAAAATTTTAAAACTCATTATTCCAAAGATACAAAATGATTTCAGATATGCCACCTTTTCTGCATGTTAGAGCACTACCTGGGGCACCATTTCTATGTAGTAGGATATCTCTAGAATTTACCCTTTCTCCATAGTGACCACTAATCTTCTTAAGAAATATTGCTTAAACTAAAATTTTAAAACTCATTATTCCAAAGACACAAAATGATTTCAGATATGCCACCTTTTCTGCAAGTTAGAGCACTACCTGGGGCACCATTTCTATGTAGTGGGATATCTCTCGAATTTACCCTTTCTCCATAGTGACCACTAATCTTCTCAAGAGATATTGCTTGAACTAAAATTTGAAAAGTCATTATTCCAACGACACAAAATGAGTTCAGATATTCCACCTTTTCTGAAAGTTAGAGCACTACCTGGGGCACCATTTCTATGTAGTGGGATATCTCTAGAGTTTACCCTTTCTCCATAGTGACCACTAAACTTCTCAAGAAATATTGCTTAAACTAAAATTTTAAAACTCATTATTCCAAAGACACAAAATGATTACAGATATGCCACCTATTCTGCAAGTTAGAGCACTACCTGGGGCACCATTTCTATGTAGTGGGATATCTCTAGAATTTGTCCTTTCTCCATAGTGATCACTAATCTTCTCAATTTTAAAACTCATTATTCCAAAGACACAAAATGGTTTCAGATATGCCACCTTTTCTGCAAGTTAGAGCACTACCTGGGGCACCATTACTATGTAGTAGAATATCTCTAGAATTTACCCTTTCTCCATAGTGACCACTAATCTTCTCAAGAAATATTGCTTAAACTAAAATTTTAAAACTCATTATTCCAAAGACACAAAATGATTACAGATATGCCACCTTTTCTGCAAGTTACAGCACTACCTGGGGCACCATTTCTATGTAGTCGGATGTCTCTAGAATTTACCCTTTCTCCATAGTGACCACTAATCTTCTCAAGAAATATTGCTTAAACTAAAATTTTAAAACTCATTATTCCAAGGACACAAAATGATTTCAGATATGCCACCTTTTCTGCAAGTTAGAGCACTACCTGGGGCACCATTTCTATGTAGTGGGATATCTCTAGAATTTACCCTTTCTCCATAGTGACCACTAATCTTCTCAAGAAATATTGCTTAAACTAAAATTTTAAAACTCATTATTCCAAAGACACAAAATGATTTCAGATATGCCGCCTTTTCTGCAAGTTAGAGTACTACCTGCGGCACCATTTCTATGTAGTGGGATATCTCTAGAATTTACCCTTTCTCCATAGTGACCACTAATCTTCTCAAGAAATATTGCTTAAACTAAAATTTTAAAACTCATTATTCCAAAGACACAAAATGATTTCAGATATGCCACCTTTTCTGCGAGTTCGAGCACTACCTGGGGCACCATTTCTATGTAGTGGGATATCTCTAGAATTTACCCTTTCTCCATAGTGACCACTAATCTTGTCAAGAAATAATGCTTGAATTAAAATTTTAAAACTCATTATTCCAAAGATACAAAATGATTTCAGATATGCCACCTTTTCTGTATGTTAGAGCACTACCTGGGGCACCATTTCTATGTAGTGGGATATCTCTAGAATTTACCCTTTCTCCATAGTGAGCACTAATCTTCTCAAGAAATATTGCTTAAACTAAAATTTTAAAACTCATTATTCCAAAGACACAAAATGATTTCAGATATGCCACCTTTTCTGCAAGTTAGAGCACTACATGGGGCACCATTTCTATGTAGTGGGATATCTCTAGAATTTACCCTTTCTCCATAGTGACCACTAATCTTCTCAAGAAATATACTTAAAATAAATTTTAAATCTCATTATTCCAAAGACACAAAATAATTTCAGATATGCCAACTTTTCTGCAAGTTAGAGCACTACCTGGGGCACCATTTCTATGTAGTGGGATATCTCTCGAATTTACCCTTTCTCCATAGTGACCACTAATCTTCTCAAGAAATATTGCTTGAACTAAAATTTGAAAACTCATTATTCCAAAGACACAAAATGATTTCAGATATGCCACCTTTTCTGCAAGTTAGAGCACTACCTGTGCACCATTTCTATGTAGTGGGATATCTCTAGAATTTACCCTTTCTCCATAGTGACCACTAATCTTCTCAAGAAATATTGCTTAAACTAAAATTTTAAAACTCATTATTCCAAAGACACAAAATGATTACAGATATGCCACCTATTCTGCAAGTTAGAGCACCACCTGGGGCACCATTTCTATGTAGTGGGATATCTCTAGAATTTGTCCTTTCTCCATAGTGACCACTAATCTTCTCAAGAAATATTGCTTAAATTAAAATTTTAAAACTCATTATTCCAAAGACACAAAATGGTTTCAGCTATGCCACCTTTTCTGCAAGTTAGAGCACTACCTGGGGCACCATTTCTATGTAGTAGAATATCTAGAATTTACCCTTTCTCCATAGTGACCACTAATCTTCTCAAGAAATATTGCTTAAACTAAAATTTTAAAACTCATTATTCCAAAGACATAAAATGATTACAGATATGCCACCTTTTCTGCAAGTTAGAGCACTACCTGGGGCACCATTTCTATGTAGTCGGATATCTCTAGAATTTACCCTTTCTCCATAGTGACCACTAATCTTCTCAAGAAATATACTTAAAATAAATTTTAAATCTCATTATTCCAAAGACACAAAATGATTTCAGATATGCCACCTTTTCTGCAAGTTAGAGCACTACCTGTGCACCATTTCTATGTAGTGGGATATCTCTAGAATTTACCCTTTCTCCATAGTGACCACTAATCTTCTCAAGAAATATTGCTTGAACTAAAATTTGAAAAGTCATTATTCCAACGACACAAAATGATTTCAGATATTCCACCTTTTCTGAAAGTTAGAGCACTACCTGGGGCACCATTTCTATGTAGTGGGATATCTCTAGAGTTTACCCTTTCTCCATAGTGACCACTAAACTTCTCAAGAAATATTGCTTAAACTAAAATTTTAAAACTCATTATTCCAAAGACACAAAATGATTACAGATATGCCACCTATTCTGCAAGTTAGAGCACTACCTGGGGCACCATTTCTATGTAGTGGGATATCTCTAGAATTTGTCATTTCTCCATAGTGATCACTAATCTTCTCAATAAATATTGCTTAAATTAAAATTTTAAAACTCATTATTCCAAAGACACAAAATGGTTTCAGATATGCCACCTTTTCTGCAAGTTAGAGCGCTACCTGGGGCACCATTTCTATGTAGTAGAATATCTCTAGAATTTACCCTTTCTCCATAGTGACCACTAATCTTCTCAAGAAATATTGCTTAAACTAAAATTTTAAAACTCATTATTCCAAAGACACAAAATGATTACAGATATGCCACCTTTTCTGCAAGTTAGAGCACTACCTGGGGCACCATTTCTATGTAGTCGGATATCTCTAGAATTTACCCTTTCTCCATAGTGACCACTAATCTTCTCAAGAAATATTGCTTAAACTAAAATTTTAAAACTCATTATTCCAAAGACACAAAATGATTTCAGATATGCCACCTTTTTTGCAAGTTAGAGCACTACCTGGGGCACCATTTCTATGTAGTGGGATATCTCTAGAATTTACCCTTACTCCATAGTGACCACTAATCTTCTCAAGAAATATTGCTTAAACTAAAATTTTAAAACTCATTATTCCAAAGACACAAAATGATTTCAGATATGCCGCCTTTTCTGCAAGTTAGAGTACTACCTGCGGCACCATTTCTATGTAGTGGGATATCTCTAGAATTTACCCTTTCTCCATAGTGACCACTAACCTTCTCAAGAAATATTGCTTAAACTAAAATTTTAAAACTCATTATTCCAAAGACACAAAATGATTTCAGATATGCCACCTTTTCTGCAAGTTAGAGCACTACCTGGGGCACCATTTCTATGTAGTGGGATATCTCTAGAATTTACCCTTTCTCCATAGTGACCACTAATCTTCTCAAGAAATATTGCTTGAACTAAAATTTGAAAACTCATTATTCCAAAGTCACAAAATGATTTCAGATATGCCACCTTTTCTGCAAGTTAGAGTACTACCTGCGGCACCATTTCTATGTAGTGGGATATCTCTAGAATTTACCCTTTCTCCATAGTGACCACTAATCTTCTCAAGAAATATTGCTTAAACTAAAATTTTAAAACTCATTATTCCAAACACACAAAATGATTTCAGATATGCCACCTTTTCTGCAAGTTAGAGCACTACCTGGGGCACCATTTCTATGTAGTGGGATATCTCTAGAATTTACCCTTTCTCCATAGTGACCACTAATCTTCTCAAGAAATATTGCTTAAACTAAAATTTTAAAACTCATTATTCCAAAGACACAAAATGATTTCAGATATGCCGCCTTTTCTGCAAGTTAGAGTACTACCTGCGGCACCATTTCTATGTAGTGGGATATCTCTAGAATTTACCCTTTCTCCATAGTGACCACTTATCTTCTCAAGAAATATTGCTTAAACTAAAATTTTAAAACTCATTATTCCAAAGACACAAAATGATTTCAGATATGCCACCTTTTCTGCGAGTTAGAGCACTACCTGGGGCACCATTTCTATGTAGTGGGATATCTCTAGAATTTACCCTTTCTCCATAGTGACCACTAATCTTCTCAAGAAATAATGCTTGAATTAAAATTTTAAAACTCATTATTCCAAAGATACAAAATGATTTCAGATATGCCACCTTTTCTTTATGTTAGAGCACTACCTGGGGCACCATTTCTATGTAGTGGGATATCTCTAGAATTTACCCTTTCTCCATAGTGACCACTAATCTTCTCAAGAAATATTGCTTAAACTAAAATTTTAAAACTCATTATTCCAAAGACACAAAATGATTTCAGATATGCCACCTTTTCTGCAAGTTAGAGCACTACATAGGGCACCATTTCTATGTAGTGGGATATCTCTAGAATTTACCCTTTCTCCATAGTGACCACTAATCTTCTCAAGAAATATACTTAAATTAAATTTTAAATCTCATTATTCCAAAGACACAAAATAATTTCAGATATGCCACCTTTTCTGCAAGTTAGAGCACTACCTGGGGCACCATTTCTATGTAGTGGGATATCTCTCGAATTTACCCTTTCTCCATAGTGACCACTAATCTTCTCAAGAAATATTGCTTGAACTAAAATTTGAAAACTCATTATTCCAAAGACACAAAATGATTTCAGATATGCCACCTTTTCTGCAAGTTAGAGCACTACCTGTGCACCATTTCTATGTAGTGGGATATCTCTAGAATTTACCCTTTCTCCATAGTGACCACTAATCTTCTCAAGAAATATTGCTTAAACTAAAATTTTAAAACTCATTATTCCAAAGACACAAAATGATTACAGATATGCCACCTATTCTGCAAGTTAGAGCACTACCTGGGGCACCATTTCTATGTAGTGGGATATCTCTAGAATTTGTCCTTTCTCCATAGTGACCACTAATCTTCTCAAAAAATATTGCTTAAATTAAAATTTTAAAACTCATTATTCCAAAGACACAAAATGGTTTCAGCTATGCCACTTTTTCTGCAAGTTAGAGCACTACCTGGGGCACCATTTCTATGTAGTGGGATATCTCTAGAATTTACCCTTTCTCCATAGTGACCACTAATCTTCTCAAGAAATATTGCTTAAATTAAAATTTTAAAACTCATTATTCCAAAGACACAAAATGGTTTCAGCTATGCCACCTTTTCTGTATGTTAGAGCACTACCTGGGGCACCATTTCTATGTAGTGGGATATCTCTAGAATTTGCCCTTTCTCCATAGTCACCACTAATCTTCTCAAGAAATATTGCTTAAAGTAAAATTTTAAAAATCATTATTCCAAAGACAGAAAATGATTACAGATATGCCACCTATTCTGCAAGTTAGAGCACTACCTGGGGCACCATTTCTATGTAGTGGGATATCTCTAGAATTTACCCTTTCTCCATAGTGACCACTAATCTTCTCAAGAAATATTGCTTAAATTAAAATTTTAAAACTCATTATTCCAAAGACACAAAATGGTTTCAGCTATGCCACCTTTTCTGCAAGTTAGAGCACTACCTGGGGCACCATTTCTATGTAGTAGAATATCTCTAGAATTTACCCTTTCTCCATAGTGACCACCAATCTTCTCAAGAAATATTGCTTAAACTAAAATTTTAAAACTCATTATTCCAAAGACACAAAATGATTACAGATATGCCACCTTTTCTGCAAGTTAGAGCACTACCTGGGGCACCATTTCTATGTTGTCGGATATCTCTAGAATTTACCCTTTCTCCATAGTGACCACTAATCTTCTCAAGAAATATTGCTTAAACTAAAATTTTAAAACTCATTATTCCAAAGACACAAAATGATTTCAAATATGCCACCTTTTCTGCAAGTTAGCGCACTACCTGGGGCATCATTTCTATGTAGTGGGATATCTCTAGAATTTACCCTTTCTCCATAGTGACCACTAATCTTCTCAAGAAATATTGCTTGAGCTAAAATTTGAAAACTCATTATTCCAAAGACACAAAATGATTTCAGATATGCCACCTTTTCTACAAGTTAGAGCACTACCTTGGCACCATTTCTATGTACTGGGATATCTCTAGAATTTACCCTTTCTCCATAGTGACCACTAATCTTCTCAAGAAATATTGCTTAAACTAAAATTTTAAAACTCATTATTCCAAGACACAAAATGATTTCAGATATGCCACCTTTTCTGCAAGTTAGACCACTACCTGGGGCACCATTTCTATGTAGTGGAATATCTCTAGAATTTACCCTTTATCCATAGTGACCACTAATCTTCTCCAGAAATATTGCTTGAAGTAAAATTTTAAAACTCATTATTCCAAACATACAAAATGATTTCAGATATGCCACCTTTTCTGCATGTTAGAGCACTACCTGTGGCACCATTTCTATTTAGTGGGATATCTCTAGAATTTACCCTTTCCAATAGTGACCACTAATCTTCTCAAGAAATATTGCTTGAATTAAAATGTTAAAACTCATTATTCCAAAGACACAATATGATTTCAGATATGCCACTTTTTCTGCAAGTTAGAGCACTACCTGGTGCACTATATCTATGTAGTGGGATATCTCTAGAATTTACCCTTTCTCCATAGTGACCACTAATCTTCTCAAGAAATATTGCTTGAACTAAAATTTGAAAATTCATTATTCCAAAGACAGAAAATGATTTCAGATATGCCACCTTTTCTGCAAGTTAGAGCACTACCTGGGGCACCATTTCTATGTAGTGGGATATCTCTAGAATTTACCCTTTCTCCATAGTGACCACTAATCTTCTCAAGAAATATTGCTTGAATTAAAATTTTAAAACTCACTATTCCAAAGACACAAAATGATTTCAGATATGCCACCTTTTCTGCAAGTTAGAGCACTACCTGGGGCACCATTTCTATGTAGTGGGATATCTCTAGAATTTACCCTTTCTCCATAGTGACCACTAATCTTCTCAAGAAATATTGCTTAAACTAAAATTTTAAAACTCATTATTCCAAAGACACAAAATGATTTCAGATATGCCACCTTTTCTGCAAGTTCGAGCAGTACCTGGGGCACCATTTCTATGTAGTGGGATATCTCTAGAAATTACCCTTTCTCCATAGTGACCACTAATCTTCTCAAGAAATATTGCTTGAACTAAAATTTAAAAACGCATTATTCCAAAGACACAAAATGGTTTCAGATATGCCACCTTTTCTGCAAGTTAAAGCACTACCTGGGGCACCATTTCTATGTAGTGGGATATCTCTAGAATTTACCCTTTCTCCATAGTGACCACTAAGCTTCTCAAGAAATATTGCTTAAACTAAAATTTTAAAACTCATTATTCCAAAGACACAAAATGATTTCAGATATGCCACCTTTTCTGCAAGTTAGAGCACTACCTGGGGCACCATTTCTATGTAGTGGGATATTTCCAGAATTTACCCTTTCTCCATAGTGACCACTAATCTTCTCAAGAAATATTGCTTAAACTAAAATTTTAAAACTCATTATTCCAAAGACACAAAATGATTTCAGATATGCCACCTTTTCTGCAAGTTAGAGCACTACCTGGGCACCATTTCTATGTAGTGGGATATCTCTAGAATTTACCCTTTCTCCATAATGACCAATAATCTTCTCAAGAAATATTGCTTAAACTAAAATTTTAAAACTCATTATTCCAAAGATACAAAATAATTTCAGATATGCCACCTTTTCTGCATGTTAAGGCACTACCTGGGGCACCATTTCTATGTACTGGGATATCTCTAGAATTTACCCTTTCTCCGTAGTGACCACTAATCTTCTCAAGAAATATTGCTTGAATTAAAATTTTAAAACTCATTATTCCAAAGACACAAAATGATTTCAGATATGCCACCTTTTCTGCAAGTTAGAGCACTACCTGAGGCACCATTTCTATGTAAAGGGATATCTCTAGAATTTACCCTTTCTCCATAGTGACCACTAATCTTCTCAAAAAATATTACTTAAACTAAAATGTTAAAACTCATTATTCCAAAGACACAAAATGATTTCAGATATGCTACCTTTTCTGCAAGTTAGAGCACTACCTGCGGCACCATTTCTATGTAGTGGGATATCTCTAGAATTTACCCTTTCTTAATAGTGATCACTAATCTTCTCAAGATATATTGCTTAAAATAAAATTTTAAAACTCATTATTCCAAAGACACAAAATGGTTTCAGATATGCCACCTTTTCTGAAAGTTAGAGCACTACCTGGGGCACCATTTCTATGTAATGGGACATCTCTAAAATTTACCCTTTCTCCATAGTGACCACTAATCTTCTCAAGAAATATTGCTTGAACTAAAATTGTAAAACTCATTATTCCAAAGACACAAAATGATTTCAGATATGCCACCTTTTCTGCAAGTTAGAGCACTACCTGGGGCACCATTTCTATGTAGTGGGATATCTCTAGAATTTCCCTTTCTCCATAGTGACCACTAATCTTCTCAAGAAATATTGCTTGAAGTAAAATTTTAAAACTCATTATTCCAAAGATACAAAATGATTTCAGATATGCCACCTTTTCTGCATGTTAGAGCACTACCTGTGGCACCATTTCTATGTAGTGGGATATCTCTAGAATTTACCCTTTCTCCATTGTGACCACTAATCTTCTCAAGAAATATTGCTTGAATTAAAATTTTAAAACTCATTATTCCAAAAGTTAGAGCACTACCTGGGGCACCATTTCTATGTAGTGGGATATCTCTAAAACTTACCCTTTCTCCATAGTGACCACTAATCTTCTCAAGAAATATTGCTTGAACTAAAATTGTAAAACTCATTATTCCAAAGACACAAAATGATTTCAGATATGCCACCTTTTCTGCAAGTTAGAGCACTACCTGGGGCACCATTTCTATGTAGTGGGATATCTCTAGAATTTCCCTTTCTCCATAGTAACCACTAATCTTCTCAAGAAATATTGCTTGAAGTCAAATTTTAAAACTCATTATTCCAAAGATACAAAATGATTTCAGATATGCCACCTTTTCTGCATGTTAGAGCACTACCTGTAGCACCATTTCTATGTAGTGGGATATCTCTAGAATTTACCCTGTCTTCATTGTGACCACTAATCTTCTCAAGAAATATTGCTTGAATTAAAATTTTAAAGCTCATTATTCCAAAGACACAAAATGATTTCAGATATGCCACCTTTTCTGCAAGTTAGAGCACTACCTGGGGCACCATTTCTATGTAGTGGGATATCTCTAGAATTTACCCTTTCTCCATAGTGACCACTAATCTTCTCAAGAAATATTGCTTAAACTAAAATTTTAACTCATTATTCCTAAGACGCAAAATGATTTCAGATATGCCACCTTTTCTACAAGTTAGAGCACTACCTGCGGCACCATTTCTATGTAGTGGGATATCTCTAGAATTTACCCTTTCTCCATAGTGACCACTAATCTTCTCAAGAAATATTGCTTGAATTAAAATTTTAAAACTCATTTTCCAAAGATACAAAGTGATTTCAGATATGCCACCATTTCTACAAGTTAGAGCACTACCTGGGGCACCATTTCTATGTAGTGGGATATCTCAAGAATTTACCCTTTCTCCATAGTGACCACTAATCTTCTCAAGAAATATTGCTTGAAGTAAAATTTTAAAACTCATTATTCCAAAGATACAAAATGATTTCAGATATGCCACCTTATCTGCAAGTTAGAGCACTACCTGAGGCACCATTTCTATGTAAAGGGATATCTCTAGAATTTACCCTTTCTCCATAGTGACCACTAATCTTCTCAAGAAATATTGCTTGAACTAAAATTTGAAAACTCATTATTCCAAAGACACAAAATGATTTCAGATATGCCACCTTTTCTGCAAGTTAGAGCACTACCTGGGGCACCATTTCTATGTAATGGGATATCTCTAGAATTTACCCATTCTCCATAGTGACCACTAATCTTCTCAAGAAATATTGCTTAAACTAAAATCTTAAAACTCATTATTCCAAAGACGCAAAATGATCTCAGATATGCTACCTTTTCTTCAAGTTAGAGCACTACCTGGGGCACCATTTCTATGTAGTGGGATATCTCTAGAATTTACCCTTTCTCCATAGTGACCACTAATCTTCTCAAGAAATATTGCTTAAACTAAAATTTTAAAACTCATTATTCCAAAGACACAAAATGATTTCAGATATGCCACATTTTCTGCAAGTTACAGCACTACGTGGGGCACCATTTCTATGTAGTAGGATATCTCTAGAATTTACCCTTTCTCCATAGTGACCACTAATCTTCTCAAGAAATATTGCTTGAATTAAAATTTTAAAACTCATTATTCCAAAGATACAAAGTGATTTCAGATATGCCACCTTTTCTGCAAGTTAGAGCACTACCTGGGGCACCATTTCTATGTAGTGGGATATCTCTAGAATTTCCCTTTCTCCATAGTGACCACTAATCTTCTCAAGAAATATTGCTTGAAGTCAAATTTTAAAACTCATTATTCCAAAGATACAAAATGATTTCAGATATGCCACCTTTTCTGCATGTTAGAGCACTACCTGTGGCACCATTTCTATGTAGTGGGATATCTCTAGAATTTACCCTGTCTCCATTGTGACCACTAATCTTCTCAAGAAATATTGCTTGAATTAAAATTTTAAAGCTCATTATTCCAAAGACACAAAATGATTTCAGATATGCCACCTTTTCTGCAAGTTAGAGCACTACCTGGGGCACCATTTCTATGTAGTGGGATATCTCTAGAATTTACCCTTTCTCCATAGTGACCACTAATCTTCTCAAGAAATATTGCTTAAACTAAAATTTTAACTCATTATTCCTAAGACACAAAATGATTTCAGATATGCCACCTTTTCTACAAGTTAGAGCACTACCTGCAGCACCATTTCTATGTAGTGGGATATCTCTAGAATTTACCCTTTCTCCATAGTGACCACTAATCTTCTCAAGAAATATTGCTTGAATTAAAATTTTAAAACTCATTTTCCAAAGATACAAAGTGATTTCAGATATGCCACCATTTCTACAAGTTAGAGCACTACCTGGGGCACCATTTCTATGTAGTGGGATATCTCAAGAATTTACCCTTTCTCCATAGTGACCACTAATCTTCTCAAGAAATATTGCTTGAAGTAAAATTTTAAAACTCATTATTCCAAAGATACAAAATGATTTCAGATATGCCACCTTATCTGCAAGTTAGAGCACTACCTGGGGCACCATTTCTATGTAGTGGGATATCTCTAGAATTTACCCTTTCTCCATAGTGACCACTAATCTTCTCAAGAAATATTGCTTGAACTAAAATTTGAAAACTCATTATTCCAAAGACACAAAATGATTTCAGATATGCCACCTTTTCTGCAAGTTAGAGCACTACCTGGGGCTCCATTTCTATGTAGTCGGATATCTCTAGAATTTACCCTTTCTCCATACTGACCACTAATATTCTCAAGAAATATTTCTTAAACTAAAATTTTAAAACTCATTATTCCAAAGACACAAATGATTTCAGATATGCCACATTTTCTGCAAGTTAGAGCACTACCTGGGGCACCATTTCTATGTAGTGGGATATCTCTAGAATTTACCCTTTCTCCATAGTGACCACTAATCTTCTCAAGAAATATTGCTTGAACTAAAATTTGAAAACTCATTATTCCAAACACAAAATGATTTCAGATATGCCACCTTTTCTGCAAGTTAGAGCACTACCTGGGGCACCCTTTCTATGTAATGGGATATCTCTAGAATTTACCCATTCTCCATAGTGACCACTAATCTTCTCAAGAAATATTGCTTAAACTAAAATGTTAAAACTCATTATTCCAAAGACACAAAATGATTTCAGATATGCTACCTTTTCTTCAAGTTAGAGCACTACGTGGGGCACCATTTCTATGTAGTGGGATATGTCTAGAATTTACCCATTCTCCATAGTGACCACTAATCTTCTCAAGAAATATTGCTTAAACTAAAATTTTAAAACTCATTATTCCAAAGACACAAATGATTTCAGATATGCCACATTTTCTGCAAGTTAGAGCACTACCTGGGGCACCATTTCTATGTAGTGGGATATCTCTAGAATTTACCCTTTCTCCATAGTGACCACTAATCTTCTCAAGAAATCTTGCTTGAACTAAAATTTGAAAACTCATTATTCCAAAGACACAAAATGATTTCAGATATGCCACCTTTTCTGCAAGTTAGAGCACTACCTGGGGCTCCATTTCTATGTAGTCGGATATCTCTAGAATTTACCCTTTCTCCATACTGACCACTAATATTCTCAAGAAATATTGCTTAAACTAAAATTTTAAAACTCATTAATCCAAAGACACAAAATGATTTCAGATATGCCACATTTTCTGCAAGTTAGAGCACTACCTGGGGCACCATTTCTATGTAGTGGGATATCTCTAGAATTTACCCTTTCTCCATAGTGACCACTAATCTTCTCAAGAAATATTGCTTAAACTAAAATTTTAAAACTCATTATTCCAAAGATACAAAATGATTTCAGATATGCCAACTTTTCTGCATGTTAGAGCACTACCTTGGGCACCATTTCTATGTAGTGGGATATCTCTAGAATTTACCCTTTCTCCATAGTGACCACTAATCTTCTCAAGAAATATTGCTTGAATTAAAATTTTAAAACTCATTATTCCAAAGACACAAAATGATTTCAGAAATGCCACCTTTTCTGCAAGTTAGAGCACTACCTGGGGCACCATTTCTATGTAGTGGGATATCTCTCGAATTTACCCTTTCTCCATAGTGACCACTAATCTTCTCAAGAAATATTGCTTGAAGTAAAATTTGAAGTCATTATTCCAACGACACAAAATGATTTCAGATATTCCACCTTTTCTGAAAGTTAGAGCACTACCTGGGGCACCATTTCTATGTAGTGGGATATCTCTAGAGTTTACCCTTTCTCCATAGTGACCACTAAACTTCTCAAGAAATATTGCTTAAACTAAAATTTTAAAACTCATTATTCCAAAGACACAAAATGATTACAGATATGCCACCTATTCTGCAAGTTAGAGCACTACCTGGGGCACCATTTCTATGTAGTGGGATATCTCTAGAATTTGTCCTTTCTCTATAGTGATCACTAATCTTCTCAATCAATATTGCTTAAATTAAAATTTTAAAACTCATTATTCCAAAGACACAAAATGGTTTCAGATATGCCACCTTTTCTGCAAGTTAGAGCACTACCTGGGGCACCATTTCTATGTAGTAGAATATCTCTAGAATTTACCCTTTCTCCATAGTGACCACTAATCTTCTCAAGAAATATTGCTTAAACTAAAATTTTAAAACTCATTATTCCAAAGACACAAAATGATTACAGATATGCCACCTTTTCTGCAAGTTAGAGCACTACCTGGGGCACCATTTCTATGTAGTCGGATATCTCTAGAATTTACCCTTTCTCCATAGTGACCACTAATCTTCTCAAGAAATATTGCTTAAACTAAAATTTTAAAACTCATTATTCCAAAGACACAAAATGATTTCAGATATGCCGCCTTTTCTGCAAGTTAGAGTACTACCTGCGGCACCATTTCTATGTAGTGGGATATCTCTAGAATTTACCCATCGGTTTCTCCATAGTGACCACTAATCTTCTCAAGAAAACATTTATTTTAAAAACATTTTTTGTATTATATTGCATATATTCTTAGAGTGCCCTATTATCATAATTTCATAAGCATCTGTTGGACGATATTTTCCATAAACTTATTAGTATGAACCTGTTCCCAATTCCTCGATTCGGCCTCCTAAACTCATTTCATCAAATTTTACTACGACTGTTAAGTGTTTAACAGTGCTCAGTTAACTACAAAAATGACTCTGCTAAAAAGTTTGGTTTTTGTCTCCACTAGTTAAATTTAAATTTATCTTCACACATCACATAATTGACGATCCCTCAGAAACAATACTAAATTATAAACAAGCCACTGAAAAAGCGCTCAAATCTGTTGAGTATAGGTAATAAAGAGAAGTTAATATCAGTAAATACGTCTTTGCAGTTAATGATGGTTGAATATTTAAGAATATTCATATATTAATTATTATTTGTGTTAAATTTATATGTAATGTATTACATAGTTATAAAAATGTTTTGTGTAAAAAAAAATTTATAATTGTTTATATATTTTTAACAGCACTTTTCCTTGAAGATGAATAGGGAAGATATTTCTACAACCAATTTCATTGGAATCCCTAAATTGAGTTTGTGAACAATTTTACAGCTCATTTAAATTAATTTTTGTTCACACGTATGACCTCAGAGATCATACGTATGAACAAAAATTAATTTAAATGAGCTGTAAAATTGTTCACAAACTCAATTCAGGGATTCCAATTAAATTGGTTATAGAAAGTATCCTAGTAGTCATTTCCTATATGGTGGGATTGCATGCCAATCCTTCATTTGGCCACTTTGGCCAAAATCCCTCAGAGATCATACGTATGAACAAAAATTAATTTAAATGAGCTGTAAAATTGTTCACAAACTCAATTCAGGGATTCT
Organism: Panzeria rudis; assembly: GCA_956483635.1. Taxonomy (NCBI): domain Eukaryota; kingdom Metazoa; phylum Arthropoda; class Insecta; order Diptera; family Tachinidae; genus Panzeria; species Panzeria rudis. The sequence goes on from OY101450.1 coordinate 58,175,285, forward strand.
AATGAAATTGGTTGTAGAAACTATCCTAGTAGTCATTTCCTATATGGTGGGATTGCATGCCAACCCTTCATTTGGCCACTTTGGCCAAATCCCTCAGAGATCATACGTATGACAAAAAATGAGTTTAAATGAGCTGTAACATTGTTCACAAACTCAATTCAGGGATTTCACTGAAATTGAATGTAGAAACTAACCTAAGAGTCATTTCCCATATGGTGGGATTTCATGCCAACCCTTCATTTGGCCACTTTGGCCAAAATCGCTCAGAGATCATACGTATGAACAAAAATTTATTTAAATGAGCTGTAAAATTGTTCACAAACTCAATTCAGGGATTCCAATGAAATTGGTTGTAGAAAGTATCCTAGTAGTCATTTCCTATATAGTGGGATTGCATGCCAACCCTTCATTTGGTCACTTTGGCCAAAATCCCTCAGAGATCATACGTATGACAAAAAATGAGTTTAAATGAGCTGTAAAATTGTTCACAAACTCAATTCAGGGATTTCAGTGAAATTGAATGTAGAAACTTCCATAGTAGTAATTTCCCATATGGTGGGATTTCATGCCAACCCTTCATTTGGCCACTTTGGCCAAAATCCCTCAGAGATCATACGTATGAACAAAAATTAATTTAAATGAGCTGTAAAATTGTTCACAAACTCAATTCAGGGATTCCAATGAAATGCGTTGTAGAAATCATCCTAGTAGTCATTTCCTATATGGTGGGAATGCATGCCAACCCTTCATTTGGTCACTTTGGCCAAAATCCCTCAGAGACCATACGTATGACCAAAACTTAATTTAAATGAGCTGTAAAATTGTTCACAAACTCAATTCAGGAATTCCAATGAAATTGGTTGTAGAGAGTATCCTAGTAGTCATTTCCTATATGGTGGGATTGCATGCCAACCCTTCATTTGGCCACTTTGGCCAAAATCCTTCAGAGATCATACGTATGACCAAAAATGAGTTTAAGTGAGCTGTAAAATTGTTCACAAACTCAATTCGGGGATTCCAATGAAATTGAATATAGAAAATACCCTAGTAGTCATTTCCCATATGGTGGCATTGCATGCCAACCCTTCATTTGGCCACTTTGGCCAAAATCTCTCAGAGATTATACATACGTATGACCAAAGATGAGTTTTCATAAAACTTTTCAGAAAATCATTGTCAGAATTGTAATTATATTAAATATAATTATATTCCAATAGAATCGAATAAAAAAAATCTATAAAAACTTCCTAAATATGTGTTTTCCCACATAATTAGCTTATTAACTCCAATTTCGTTACGTCATAACATATTTATCTTCACACCTAAATATGTTGTAACGTAAGCATTTACGTAAAAACATATTTAACTCGGCATATTTATCTTCACACACATAGTAATTTTTATCCGATCAAAGCCAATTATCCACTATTCAACGCGTAATTTTATAGCAGTTCAAATATAATATAGATCACTTAATCAAACCAGCCTTTGACTCTGAATTGTGAATTAAAGGGAAGCATACATCGAAAAACATAAATGACAATGACTGAAATTAATTTTTTTCTCCTGTTTAGCACTTCTTAATTACCTTAAAATAATGCATTAGGAACTTTATATATTTTGCTTGTAAAGCATTGTTATTGTTTGTTTTTATACGGACTAAAATTTTTTACTTGTTATTTGTATACAAATAAATGTACTAAAAGAGATTATGGGCCATTACAACTTAGCAATAGTTTAAGGCATGATTTTGTCGAACGGATAAACAATTTATCATTATTGCAAATTTACTTTATCGTACCGCTCACTCCCAGTTTAAGTAAAGTTACAACAAAGATAAACTGTTTATTCGTTCAAAAAAATCCTAGTTTTAACTATTGCGAAGTTGTAATAATGGCCCTTAGTGTAATAACTTTAGAAGTTGATGGAAGACTCCGTGCGATAAAATACATACTGGATATCTGCGAAAGTATAAGGTTTGGGAAGAAACTGGTAACAGCATTAGAAAGAGCGTGTGGAGTTTATTATTAATATATAATAATCTTAAAATCGAAAAATTTCACATTCGACGTCCTTATTTTGAGGTAGCGATATGTTATTCATCCATAAAAATTTTTAAACAAAATCTTAAATCTTATGTACTATCTCACTTAAATGTTATGTATTATCTCAGCATCGATCATACAGAATTTAGCAAACCAATAAAAATAAAAGCAAAACTAAGAGAGTGCTTAAATGACTTATACATTGGGTTATCAGCTTTTTTGCCTATTTCCCCAAATTCATTGTAAAAAATAGCAAAAGTCACCAAAAATATTTATTTAATTTTTTCCTATATGTATTAAGTAAGCTCTTATTCAAAACTGTTAGTTGAGTTGTAGTTGTCAACTCGGTATATTTCATCCTGTCAACTATCTTAGTTTGTCCAGAAATCGGAAAATCATCCAGTGAAATAGTACTAAGTTGATAAAAAATTAAAATTATATACATATTATTAAATTAAATATATTAAATTAAATTATATATAACGGGTGTTTTTTTTAGAGGTATAGAACTTCGAATTGAAATAAAACACAAGAAAATCGTTTTAATGTCCATCAATTTGGCTTTATTGGAAGGATAATTTTATGAGATTAATGTTTACATATGATTTCGGGCATGTGGCCGCCGCGGCTGGCTCGAATACAGCCAATTCTACAGGTCCAATTTTCAACCACTTTTTCGAGCATCTGGGGCCGTATGTTGGCAATAACGCCACGAATGTTGGCTTCCAAGTCCCCTAACGTTTCTGGTTTGTTGGCGTAGACGAGCGACTTCACATATCCCCAAAGAAAATAATCCAATGGTGTCAAATCACACGATCTTGGTGGCCAATTGACAGGTCCATTGGGCGAAATTATGCGCTCATCGAATGTTTCCTTCAATAAATCGATTGTGACGTGCGCTGTGTGGCATGTAGCGTCGTCTTGTTGGAACCACAACTCATCCACATTCATGCTATCCAATTCGGGAACAAAATAGTCGGTTATCATGGCTCTATACCGGTCTCCATTAACGGTAACTGACTCTCCAGCATTATTTCGGAAGAAGTATGGCCCAATGACTCCACCAGCCCATAGAGCACACCAAACAGTCAGTTTTTGTGGATGTAATGGCGTTTCAAGGGTCTCATGTGGATTCTCTTCACTCCAAATGCGGCAATTTTGCTTGTTGACGTAGCCATTCAACCAAAAATGAGCCTCATCACTGAAGAAAATTTTGCGATGAAAATCAGCATCGAGATCCATCTCATTTTCGGCCCATACACCAAAATCACGACGCATTGCATGGTCTCGCGGCTTTAATTCTTGCACAAGCTGGATCTTGTAAGGTCGCAAGCCAAGATCTTTGCGCAAAATCTTCCATAAAGTTGATGGACAAGGCTCCAATTGCTGTGCACGGTGGCGAATCGATTCATTCGGGTCCTCTTCAACACTTTGCTCTACAGCGGCAATTGTTTCTTCGGTGCGTACTGTTCGACGTCTCTGCGGATGCGTATTATCACATAGAGTAAACGTAATGCGAAAACGATCCATGGTTAACCGAAGTAATTGCTCTGATGGACGATTATGTCGACCATAAAATGGACGGAGCTTGCGGTAAACTTCGCGAACTGAACCATTATTTTCGAAATAAATTTGCACGATTTGCAAGCGTTGTTCTTTTGTCAACCTGTTCATGATGAAATGGCAAACCAAACTAAATATTAATCACTTGACAGCTGACAAAATGGCCGCCAGTTAAAAAAGTGATGCCAACTTAAAGTTCTATACCTCAATAAAAAACACCCATTATTAATGAAATTTATTTGCTGGTTTTTAAGCATTGTCTATATGCAGCATTTCATTTGCGCTTTACCAAATCGTCAGTAGACTTCAAACACAATTTTGTACAGCTACAAATCCTTTATCTTATGTACAGACTTTCAAAAATTATTTGAGAGTTCACAAATAAGTAAATGGTTTTCAAAAATTATCATAGTAGGCTTTGAAAATTATACAAAACCCAGCAAATAATTTATATTCGATATGAATCTATTTTATTTTTCTACAACTTTATACAATTAGTAATCCATTGGATAACAATAAAAGTACATATTTATAAGGCAAAATGAAAAGCAAAATCCAAATTAAACCTTTAAGATATTTATTATTTGACAAATTGTCATAATTTTTTTTAAATGAAATTTATTTGCTGGTGTTTAAGCATTGTCTATATGCAGCATTTCATTGGCGCTTTACCAAATCGTCAGTAGACTTCAAACACAATTTTGTACAGTTACAAATCCTTTATCTTATGTACAGACTTTAAAAAACAATTTGAGAATTCACAAATATGTAAATGATTTTCAAAAATAAGCATAGTAGGCTTTGAAAATTATACAAAACCCAGCAAATAACTTATATTAGATATGACTCTATTTTATTTTTATTTGGTAAAGCGCCAATGAAATGCTGCATATAGACAATTCTTAAGCAAGAGCAAATAAATTTCATTTAAAATAAAATTATGACAATATGTGAAATAAAAAATTTCTTAGAGGTTTAATTTGGATTTTGTTTTTCATTTTGCGTTATAAATACTTTTATTGTTATCCAATGGATATCTAATTTTATAAAGGTGTAAAAAGATAAAATAGATTCATATCGAATATAAATTATTTGCTGGGTTTTGTGTATATATATATATATATATATATATATATATATATATATATATATATATATATATATATATATATATATATATATATATATATATATATATATATATATATATATATATATATATATATATATATATATATATATATATATATATATATATATATATATATATATATATATATATATATATATATATATATATATATATATATATATATATATGTGTATATATATATATATATATATATATATATATATATATATATATATATATATATATATATATATATATATATATATATATATATATATATATATATATATATATATATGGTTTTGTTCAAATTTCAATTTAAAAATTAAATATTTTTCAAATCAAACGGCAGAATTTCATGCAATTTTTTCAACTTCATTCTTTAACTAGAAGAAAAAATTGTGTAAGTCGAATGATATTTGGATCCGATATTTGGAAAATACTGGACCAACGTTTCGAAAAATTGGGGAATTTTAAATTTTCAAATTAGTATAACTCACTAACTATAAGAGATAAGTGTACAACCAAACATGTATCTTTTAGATCTTATTAAGGGCTATAGTACAGAAAAAAAGTTTTGAAATCTGATGAGAAACAAAAAATGGCAAGCAGTGATACATTTTACATGACCGAAGTGCCCCAGATTTAGTCTTCATAGTTCCACCCCTGAGCAAGTAAGAAACGTAGATAGAAATACTCCTCTGCTATGTCATGTGAAATTTTATTTCGATAGAACTATCCCTTTAAAAATGCCTGATTTATGTTGCGAATATTTTGATTCTGCATCACTGTGCAATGTCACTTAGTTATCCTAAAACAAATTCCATCAAAAGTATACTTAAAAGAAAGGTGGCATTGGTTGCGTTCATAAGACATAACAGTTGCGCTACTGTTGTGTGTTTGTCTTAGGTGGCTGCTAAACACATCAATATTCAGCTTCAATATATGTGTTTGTGTGCGTTTGTTTATAAAATTGATACACATATACGGAGGGGAAATATTGAAGAATATCAAAATGCTTTTGATTTTCATAACACACGCACACAAGCACGCGACCTCAGTCTTGTTTTGGCCCACAGACCATTTAGAAAATATATTTAAGTATGGGGTATATATATCTTGAATACCCTCTTTCAGAATCCGAAAACTGTTTTGTGAAATTGTTCCTGGTTTCTAAGATATCAAGCATTCATTGCGCTCGATATCATCATTTTTGATAAATTTTTTGTAAAAAAAAATTTTTTTAAATAAAAAAATAAAAATCAGAAATCAAGTAAACTACCAAGTTTCAAGGTAGATTTATTTACCAGGTAGTCGCAGTTCCTTGAAAATGTCAAATTATTAAAGCACATACACAACATAACTTGTGTATTTTGATACAAAATTGACAGCTACAAATAAAAAAATAGTAAACAGCTGTGGAATTAAGATTACCTGGTAAATAAATCTACCTTAACCAAGTTTCATCAATATTAACTTTTTATTCCATGTAAATATCTTTTCTAATAATATTTATACGCTTATTTTCAATGAAAAGTAGGAAATTTCATCTCAATAACAAGTTACTCAATACACAGCAGTTAGTATACACAAAAAGCTACTTTTTACAAATAAAATAAAAATGTGGCTACTGGAGCACAAATTTCTAACCGGATTGATGAAAGTTCACAAATATTTACATTTTTCTTCCAAACATATGCCAGAAGCAGTGGTGAGAATACAAAAGAATTCTATCGGGTATATTGTGAGAAAACTTCATGTAAATCTTCTTTGTTGATTTTCTCAATTCCGACTTTTTGGCATATGAGCTAAGCCAATATTGAGGTCGCGATATGTATATTGAAGCTAAAATGTTTTTTTCCAACTCTAAATTGTAGTTGTAAAGGCAGTTGAAAGTAAATAAAAGCAACAACAGCTACAAATTGTATCCGCAATGAGCTCTGATGCCAAAATGTATTTTTTTGCGCGGGCACTCGCATATTTATAAAAAGTTCTTTTTTTTGGAATTATTAAATTACATTAATTTTAATTTTTAACGTGCTTTTTTCCAACTTAATATTTTACTTTCTAAGTAAAATATTAAATTTTTATTAAATTACATTGAAATTGATTATGGAGGGGTATTAGCTAGTTCCTATGGCCATTTAATTGGGGCTAATGCAAATCGTTAGGGAACCTTTACCCAAAAATCTCATAGAAAAACTAAAGATATTATATTAAACTTCTAATCATAAGAATAGGAAGTTTATAATATCAAAGTTGAAACATGAGCTCCATAATCAATCATGTTTTTTATTTTCTTTACTTGCGTACTACAACAGGTTGGTTTTTACTAGCATTTACACATAACCTATTCTCCATTAACCATCTGCTGATACTTTCAACACAGTAATCCATCATACTTTGCATGACATCCAAAAACTGTCTTTCACCAGAAAAAAGAACAAATAAATCATCCGCAAAAGCAAAGGGAATACACGAAGAATTAAATTCAAAGTAAGAAAACAGATCAGTGATAAAAATGTTAAACAATATAGGTCCAAGAACGGAACCCTGGGGAACACCGCTCCTAACCGGTAAAATACCAGACATCTTACCTCCGAATGAGACATACTGATATCGATTAGCAAGATATGACTATAATAGCTTACAAGCCGACGACGAAAGACCGAGATTACAACGTAGTTTCAAAATTAAAATGCAATAGTCAATTTTATCGAAAGCCTTTAGTAAGATCTTAAGATAAGAGAACGTTAAAATTACCTCTACACAAAGATTGTCTTATAGTATCAGTTAAACCCAGTAAAAGAGCAGTAGTATTTCTACCACATCTAAAACCATATTGTGCATCACTAAAAAATGATAAATTCATCAATATAAGTCAAGAGCTGATTTTTCAGCAATACCTCCACCATTTTAGAAATAACGGGTAGAATAGTAATAGGTTCTCAATTTCACTGGATTCACCAGCCTTTTTATAGGGACCACTTTACCAATTTTCCAACCTAGCGGAAAAGTAGACGTTTTGCATTATACATATAGGGACCAACATAAGGCAGAACTATTTTAAGAAAAACAATTGGAAAACCATCACAGCCAACAGCGTTAGACTTTATTGATTCTAATGCTAAGTTAACCGCATTAAGACTAACAGCACGGAATGAAAGCCCCTCAGCACTGGAAAAGTCTGATGGACCCAAGTTAATTAAATAAACTATCGAATTGATTGGATGAAAAGTAATGATTTAAGTCATTAACATCAATGTTATCAATGTCTGAAACAACCTTGCCTAATCCATTTGACCGAAGCTTGTTCCAGATTTGCCTAGAGCTACTGTCACTGAAAAAATCAGCATGCGCCTTTCTCTTCGCATTGCGAATAATAGTTTTTGTGCGATTTCTATGGCGACAAAAGTTTTTCTAGTTTTGGTAATTTTTATCACGTAGAAATAAACGATAAGCCGCATTCCTTACTGACAAACTATTAGCGATCTCTGGAGTATTAAACCATGAGTTATCAGAAAACTTGTGAACTTGACGCCGCTTGAATGGCACTGCCCGATGCATGTCGCATAAATATGAAAACATTAGATTACCCTGTTCGATATATACTACCAAAATTAGAGGAGTTTTGAATATGACGTAACCGACACAAATCAATGTCATTATAATCATAAAATTCAAAACACTCATCAGCCGCTGGCACATTGATATCAATAGAAGTATATACAAATGAATGACGAGAAGTCCCCGGTATTTGAACCTGACCAGACTTAATAACATAGACGGAGACAGAAAGAAGTAACCGATCAGTGATGTAGAACCATATCTGGTACTAAAATGCGTAGGCAAAGAATTATGATGACATGTTATATTTAATCTACAACACAAGTCCCTAACAGAAGCAGCTTTCATAGTATTAAACATATTATTGTTGAAATCGCCACAAATGACAATGTCGGTGTATCTATTCGTAAGATCAGCAATACTATTCTCAAGGGTATCCAAGTCAAAGGTATCCAAGTCACCAATACACTCCAAAGAAATTAGGAAAATGTAGAATTTGCGATCCGGAAGTAGTGCAAATTTGTAACATTTCTAATGATTGTTACATAGGGTTGTCATTGCAAGAAATTATCTTTTTCGGTACATAATCACAGAATTGGGAGCGATGTATAGGAAAATTTCCTTTTTTGCGTTCTATAATATTTTTCTCCAGGAAAAAGGCTAAAAAGTTACACATTTTCGCAACTTGTTTCTTGTTATACGAACTTAAACACAAAACAGTGTTTTCATGTATATTTAATTAAATAACTATTAATTTTTAGACGAAAATTAGTTTATAAATTTCTTTAAAAAATCGATTTTTCAAAAAGCTTGGTGGGTATTTTCTAAAACTATAGAGGAATTACAACTTTTTATGTGACTACAATAAATTTTAATGTACATATGTACTTGCTTTTATACTAATTATTTTCATATTTTTAATATCGATTCTTTGGAAGCAATGAAAATTGTAGTTCCTTAAAAATGACTTCCAATTTTTTTACTGATATATATTACGAAAAAATATTAGCCAATATTTTTTTTATTTACGAAATTAAGGAATACCTTTCGAAAAAATGTTTCCTTGTTAAAAAATATATTTGAAATAAAACAAGTAATACTGAATCTTATATACCTTTCCCCAAAGAGTGGAGTATATATCATAGAAAAGATAGAAACAAGTCTGACTGTTGACATGTTAGTTATCAGAAACATAAGTCCGTTGTCAAAAAAACCTGAGTAAGAATGTATTAATGGATCATGTTGTATTAGTATTGGTTTAAGTAAAAATCCCAGCGGGAAAACTCAGAAGACCTTCTTATTTCAGCCCTTATTAAAGGCCTACTTAGACAGTTTTTTTATTCAATTACCTTTCTTATCTAACTGCTAAAGAATGCCTTAAAGAAGGCAAAAAAAACAAAACATGCTACTCCTTCTCTTCTCGCTTCTCATAGAAGCGAATGTGGAATGTGTATCTTATCTTTTATACGGAAGAGCCAAGGCCTTCTTTAAGGCATTCTTTAGCAGTTAGATAAGAAAGGTAATTAAATTAAAAAACTGTCTAAGCAGGCCTTTAATAAGGGGTGAATTAAGAAGGTCTTCTGAGTTTTCCCAAATCCTTCTTAATAAATACATTCGTATAAAAATTAGATGAGAGAAAATAGTTCGATATAAAAAATAGCATTAATCAAAATTAAAGAAACCGATATAAAAATACAAAAATACCGAGAATAAAAAAAATTTACCTCCTTTTTAACAGACCTTCCTTAGAAACCCTTAAAAATTACCTTTTTATAAGGTCTTTTGTCAGGCCTTCTAGAACTGACAAACGGAAGACCTTCCCTTCAATGAAAACGTGTGTAAAAAAGATATGAGTATGGAATGCAGCGAGCAGACCTTGTTTATCCAAAAGAAGGAGTACAAAGGCCTTCTAGAAGGCATCAGTACTCCTTCTATTTCCCGCTGGGATTTTCCAATAGCCCAAATACCATAAAAAGTATTCTACAAAATTTATATTTTTGAAAATTAATTTTTAGGTTATACAGTAATTTTGACTTAGCTGCACAATCAACTTTTCCTGATTTTTTGTGCAGATAAGTAAAAAATTCTGTCAGTTTCAATGTTCTTCGTTGCCTTAATGTGCTAACTGATATTTTATTTGAATATAATTTAAATCTGGCAAAAAAGTATGTTAAATATGCATCAAAAAACGTATTTTGAAGACTATTTACAGAACGCAAATGAAGTTAAGGCAAAATGCAGCTAAGATTAATTTTCTGTGTTATAATATTTTTAAAATGCTAAAAATTAAAGGCATTTATCTTTTATTTTTTCCCCTGCGAACGGGTAGTCATCTTGTCGCGATGCGGGGGCTTAAGTGTGATGACCCATGTAGGCCGTGCTGGTAGGTGCAACCTTGCCAGAGGGGCTCATGGCGAGCATGAACTAAGAACTACCCATCCCAGTGTCTGAAGCGTCTGTTACTCCTAGAAGGGGCGGCTTCAGATCGTTTCTGGTGGAGAGCTTCCCCTTTCATTGAGATTGGGCTCTTCACCAGAATACGTCCGCTGGATCCTCTCGGATCTACGTCCATCATAAGTGTCCGGTAAAATCCACCAAGCGTCTGTTCCATATTGGGCGGCTTGGTGGTCTGTCTGTTTGACAGTTTTCTCACTTGGCAGCAAGTATAAAATGCAAACCCCCCCCACACAACAAAATGTCCAATAAAAACAAGTGCCCCGAGTATCCGGTTGAGGGCCTAATAATCTCCGGAGACCCTGCTCCCCTGGTGGCGACCTCAGGCCATGGGGAGTCGAGTGCTACTGGGTTCCGGATTGGTACGGTGCATGCACCAGGCCGGACTAATCAGCAAGCTACTGGTTGCAACACTCACGCAGGAGGGGCAAGGGGAAACCTGAGCCTTCCAAGTGCGCACTGCCGGTATCTGCTAAGCAGAACCTCAAACACCCATCCAAAGGATGTAAAACAAACAGCAGTGGGGTGCCCCTGGATTCAAAGCCAAGCACCTCAAAAACTGCCAAGGTCCTTGCTACCACCTCGGTAGCTAAAAAACCCTGTTTGGGTGCTGTCAAAAAACAAGCGGCAGTCACCTCAGTGCCTATCGTGAAAAAGGGAACTGCGACCTCGAAGTCGGGTTCCTCAGTACCACATCCCCCCTCCAGTAAGGAGACTGCGACCACGAAGTCGGGTCTCCGAGCTGTGATTCCAGCCTCTCAAGGCAACATTATGACCCAAAGGCACACAACACCAGCCAGAAGGGCCTTCGCGAGACGGCGCTCCGCCGAAAGAGTTTTGGGTAAGCTAGGCAAAAAGCCTGCTGAGTCCCTCACAGCGGATGAACTTTCATCCCTCACCTGGGCCAGAAAACACTTGGCTGAGCTGCAAAAAACCCCCTCATCAACGTCTGCGGGCGTGCCTAAACGGCAACGTTCAGATGAGGTTCATTTGCAGGGCCAACAGCCCATCGAAAAGCGTCACAGATCGGTGCACAGAACCTTCAGCGAGGTGGCCAAAGGTCACCTTGTTCAAGCTGTCATTGATAGAGGTGACGCAGACTACTCCATGACATGGTACGAAAGGTGATGGGGGTGTTCTGGAAAGTCCTTAAAGACAATCCGGGGCCTACCCCTAAAGCCGAAGACGCCGGATGGGCTCGTGGGAGGCGAATAAAGCTCATGCCCTTCTCGGATGAGCGATCGATTCTGCTATACAAGCAGGCGGTTGCTCTTCTGGAAGGTCTATGGGAAGGAGCTAGACTCGATGTGGTCCCTCTAGATGAGGTTCCACGTCGACCTAGAGCCACTGCTCGAATCCCCGATGAACCATCGAAACCAGAGGATATACTGGCGCTTGTACAGGCCTGCAACAGTGACATACCGACCAAAAATTGGAAGGTTGTCTCTGTTTCAGAACCTGTAGGAGCATACAGACGGGTTGTCATCTTTCTGAACAACGAGTCTATTTTGCCGCTCGAGCAGAAACAAGGGAAGATGTTCTATGGATTTGAGGCCATCTTCCTTAGTATCTTCAAGGGCGACAAAAGGGACAAAGTTGCTCAGGAAGGTGATCAACCGGATCCAGACGCAATGTCGGTCGATGACACTGCTAGTCTAGCTTCTCAGGGGGACACCAACTCCAACTCAGGTTGGGTTGGAGAATTCTTTGACCAGCTAGACGAGGCAGTTGACGAGGATGACCTTCTGGACTCTGACCAGGAGGACATCAACGTCACCATCAAGCCTTACATCATGGCGGTGAGGGTCACTCAGGTGAACCTTCACCACTCTAAAACAGCATCCGCCACAATGCTCCTCTGGCTTCATAAAGGCAGGGTTTGCGGACTAGGTACGAAAGGCTTCAGGCTATTGCATGCGAATGAGACAGGTAGGATCAGAGCATGCATAGTAGCCAGGGGCAACCTAAATATCTTTTTGTTATCTGATTTCAGTGACGAAGATACCACCACAGCAGTCTGGGAGACGACTATGGGCACGATAATAGTCGTCTCGAGCTATATGGCGCACGAATGCGAATCCCCGCCCGCAAAGGTTCGCGATGCAATTAAAATGGCAAACCAACGTAACTTGCCAGTCTTTCTTGGAGCAGACGCAAATGCACATCATGTCGTATGGGGAAGCTCTGACACAAATACAAGGGGTGAGTCTTTATTTGATTTCATTCTTTGTAACAACTTAGACATATCAAATGTCGGGTCAGAACCCACTTTCGTCATATCAAATAGGAAGGAGGTTCTAGATATCACGCTAGTTAGTTCTACGCATACTGATATGATTAGGGAATGGAAGGTATCAAATGACTGTTCTTTCTCTGATCATCGCTATATTGAATTCACTATAGGGATTCTAACTGATCGGGCTACGCCCATAATAAATAGGAAGAAAACAAATTGGGAAGAGCAAAAGCTTATTCTCTCTGACTTTCTTACACAATCGCCAATCATAAACGATAGGCACGACATTGACATCGCGGTTGACAATTTAACAAATGTTTTCAACTTAGCGACGGCCGAATCATGCAGACCTAGTATACTGCGTGGGAAGAAAAAGCCACCATGGTGGAGTCTTGAAATAGCGAACGCTCGCAAGGAGAGTCGCAGACTATTCAATGAGGCAAAAAGACTAGGTAACTGGCCAGCCTACAAAGCCTCTGTAAACAGGTTCAAAAACCTCGTCAGGGATGCGAAACGAACGTCATGGAAGTCCTTCTGCAGCAATGTTGAGGGAGCCACTGAGACTAGTCGCCTTCGCAAAATCCTGGCTACTCTTCCAACTGTCCCCAGTTTCATTAAGAAATCAGGTGGCGGATGGACCACCAATAGTCAGGAGACCCTAGAGGTACTAATGAACACGCACTTTCCCGGTTGCACTCCCTACACGGGAGAGATTGCAGCCATGCATTCAATACATTCTAACATGGCCACGATCACCCTAAATAGGGAAAAAATAATGTGGGCCATCAACAGCTTTGACCCGTTCAAATCACCGGGTCCCGATGGCATTATTCCAGCTGACCTACAGCGTAATGCAGACGTTATCACTCCATGGCTCATTCGGATATACTCGGCCTGTCTAACTTGGTCCTATATTCCGATAGCATGGACCAAATGCTCCGTGGTGTTTATTCCCAAAGGGGGTAAAACTACACACGTAAACCCGAAAGATTTTAGACCTATCAGCCTATCATCTTTTCTCCTTAAAACTCTGGAACGGATAATTGATCTACACCTTAGATCAACAATTTCTCCGAACCTCCTATCAACCTCCCAACATGCCTATACGAAGGGCAAATCAGTTGAGACGGCACTTCACTCGCTTGTAGGATTCATTGAAAAATCCCTGGCAAACAAAGAATATACATTCGTGGCCTTTCTTGATATAGAGGGTGCCTTTAACAATGTACGACCTGAATCCATCATTATGGAACTAGAAAGACTGAACATTGATCGGTCAACAATTAGCTTCATACGAGGACTCTTAACAAATAGGGTAATTTCCTCCACGATGGGGCAAACGACTATTCAAAAAACGGTTAGGCGAGGTACTCCCCAGGGAGGTGTTCTGTCACCTATCCTATGGAATATCGCCATAAACTCGGTACTGGTGGAACTAGACTCTATGAGGTTTAAATCAGTAGCCTACGCGGATGACGTAGCAGTAGCAATATCTGGTAAATTTCTAGATACTCTATCTCAACGTCTTCAATCGGCATTAGGTATCATAAGTAAATGGAGCGTTGAAAGTGGTGTTAATGCTAACCCTCAAAAGACGGATCTTGTTCTCTTTACGAGAAAATACAAGACTCCGACTTTCACGTTACCGACTCTCAACGGAGTCACCCTTAGGTTATCAGACAGCGTGAAGTATCTCGGTATTATACTGGACTCTAAGCTTTCATGGTACCCCAACGTTCAAGCTAGGGCAGCCAAGGCTGCTATTGCTCTATACACCTGCAAAAGGGCGATTGGAAACAGGAGGGGCATAAGTCCCAAAAACGTCAATTGGCTTTTTGAAATGGTGGTTAAGCCCATACTAATGTATGGGTCTGTCGTCTGGTGGACTTCCTTAAATAAAGCCACATATTCTAAAATAATAGAAAAGGTACTTCGAACATCTGCTTTGTTGATTACGGGTGCACCTCGCACTACTCCATCCAAAGCACTGTTCACCATGCTGCATTGGCTTCCTGCTGAACTCATGATCAAACAACTGGCCATGAACTCGGCGGTTAGATTAGATGCCTCAGGTGCATGGAAACGGGGTAACGTAGGCCATGCGACGATATTAGGGCAAATCTCAGATCTTCCCGACCACACTGACTACTGCTCGCCTACTCTGATGCCCGACAAAAGATTCCTGGTGGACTTCTCGGGCACATCTTCTGAGGCAAACCACATACACCAATATGAGGATGTGCTCGAGATCTACACTGATGGGTCAAAGTCGGGCATCGGAGTGGGCGGGGGTTTCTATATCCCACAAATGCAACGTAGGAAAAACTTTAGGCTACCAAACCAATGTAGCATCACTCAGGCTGAAATATCAGCAATCAAAAGGGCAGCCAACTGGTTAAGGTACTACAGGATATTCGATCAGGACATCCGAATTTGTACCGACAGCAAGGCGGCACTACATGCTCTATCTGGTGTTTACACAACATCGGAATTGGTTAAAGAATGCCGGGCATCTCTGAATGAGATGGCGAGACATGCGAACCTAGGGCTCTTCTGGGTACCGGGTCACGCGGGGGTGCCCGGTAACACTATTGCGGACGGTCTAGCCAAGGCCGGTGCCCGCCTACATGAAAATGACATCGACTGGTTAGTAGGTGTCCCACTAAAAAGCTGTAAAATACAAATTCAGCGCCAACTATTTAGAGAGGCGCAAACCAGATGGACAAATGAAATCACTTGTGAGGTTTCCAGATCCATCTGGCCCCAGTATAACTTCGCAAGATCTGCAACCATACTGAGGCTCCCTCGTCAACAGCTGCGTATACTCGTAGCGGTCATAACAGGGCACTGTCTTATTGGTGTCCATGCCAGAAGATTAAATCTTCCTTTTAATGATTTCTGTAGAAGTTGTCAGAATGAGGAGGAGGAAGAAACTGTTAACCACCTCCTCTGTCGATGTACAGCACTATATACAAATAGGGCGTCATACTTGGGAAATCCGTCACTACCCGAACTAGCAGACCTGGGGGAATGCGACGTTAGGATAATAAATTCTTTCATAAGATACTCGGGTTGGTTTAACACCGACCCAACCTCTGGGATAGGAGGGACACCTCTCTGAACTTCCCTACTATCCATCCCAGGCATCACAAAGGGACCAAAGGACCCAAGTGGGCCGGTTGTTAGAACCGGCAGCCTGTTCAACCTAACCTAACCTAACCTATCTTAAAAGTATAAAGTCGATTTAAACATCGAATTTATATGAGATTTTAAAGAATAGTAAGACAAATTAATAGTTGTGTGCAGTTAAACCAAAAGTGCACTAAAACACAGGGCAGATAAAGAAATACTACTGTTGTATACAACTAGTTTTGCAATAAATAATGAAAATATGAATTTTGAATCATTTGAGCTCAAAAAATATTGGTTTTCTAAACATTTTTCGCAAGTTTTCTATTCGCTTCTAAAAAATGTATCCAAAATAGGGTTGAAAAACCGGGTTTTTTAAATAAAACCCAACCCGGCTGGTTTTATCTTGGGTTTTTTTTTTGGTTTTATTGGGCTTTATTGGGTTTAATAGGTTTTTTAATGATCTAAGCAATGTTGTCAAATTATCCCTTTTCGGTATAGATTTATCAAGGAAATCATTAATACAACTGTTTACTGCTTAAACATATATTTATTACTAACTATTTTTTTTTAAAAATACATCTACTTATATACTAAATCTTTGATGACAAAAAACATGCTTATCAGTTTTTAAATTGAGTTAATATTACAATTTACACATATCTTATAACTAAAGGAAAACCAAAATATTGCTTATCTTAAAAACTGCAGCACAAGATGTCTTATAACAAAGAGATAAACGTAACCCAAGAAATAGAATGTTTATTTAAATCTGCAGTTTACCGATGTCTTATCGCTAACAAACAATTTGATCTAAGATTATGGTTTACAAATTTCTTATCACTAATAGACAAGGAAAAACTACAAAATTACCGCTCATTAGTGAAATCATCCTAAGTAAATATATCTATACACATTACACATATTGTTATCACTAACAGATAAGGAAAAATTTAGCATCCCTTAACTAATGAACTTATTTATATCTTAAAATATATTGATAAGTAACCTTAATAAACATTTCTAAATTTCTATGTTCAATTATCTTTGAACATTCTGCCGGGGCAAATTAAATATAACATCTACTCCCCTCTGTCTCTTACAATATCTTAATATCACAATTATAACAATGATTATTATAGCTATTATAATAATAATTAAAGATACATGACCTGTAGAATGATGCCAATTTAAAGATTTCAATTCAATGTTTTCCTTCTTAATTTCGACAATCTCTTTTAGTAAAGTATCAATCTCAGATGAGTAATTCCTCATGGTGTTGTTCAGCGGATCAATCATCTTAAGATCTTGAACGTCTTTGAAGAGGTGACCCTTAAAATTGTAGTGCTGTACAGAACTCCATTCTTGATGTGATGTCAGGATGGTACGTCCTACTCTTGCTGTGCATCCAGCTCCTAGCGTTATAATCCCTTGCATCGGTAACTCAACTATCTGCTGATCTACAGTTGAACATTTGACATGCGCTACTGACTTCTCATACACCCTGAAAAGCCAGGTACCCTTCTCATGAAGTTCCAACTTCTCTTCTATCATAAGAACAATGATATGCATTTGTTGGCTTTAATGAAGCCAATTCACAGGAGTTGTCATTCGCATTTTCCCAAGCCCAGTTACCCTTGCACAGGTATTCATCATCATCATCATTTTGGCATTTGTTTAGCACTGATTGGGAGCGGTAAAATATTGTATACATCGGAAGACTGTTTCTCCAATAATGGGATCTTAATTTCGATAACCAACTTCCCATCTATGAACACTCCTTTTGCTGTTATTAGCCGATATATCGATTGTAGAGTGACTTCTTTTGTTTTTCCCGGCAGACGCAATGTTGATGTTAGCTGCTCCTTAATCTTAAATACTTCTTCCAATAATTGTTGAGGCCGGATCAGATTCGGGTTGAGTTTGCCATGATTGATATCCATAAGTAGACCAATAATTTGAATTTGTATTTGTTCTGCATCGCTGATCATCGATTCTAGCTGCTTTGTCATCATAAAGAAATTAATAGATTCTTTATATACGAAATAATCAGCATTGATGATCTGGCTTATATTATTTATCTTAGCATTAATTTTTCTGAACTGCATGCTTACTTCCTCAGTGGATTTCTTTAAAATGTTGATTGTTGATTCAACAACCGATGTTTGCCTTTCAACAAGATGTTTTATATTATGCTCGTTCTCTAGCACTACTCGCATATTCTCTTCGACCAATTCTCTATCTTGAGCATCCATCATTCCAAACAGCACATGGTAGAATGACCCAACAAATTCAAAAGGTGCTCTTCGCTTTCGATGTTTATTTCGATGTGCAAATAATTCATCGTTCACTTTAATGATATTCAGCCTTTCTTCAATACCTTTCAGCACGATGCCGCACTGATCTTCAAACTGACGCAATTTATGGCACAACGATTCGCACTTGCCCAGCGAAGCTTCTACCTGATCCACAGTTGTAAAATAGGCATCCATATCGTAATAGGCAACTAAACTCCATGACGACGCTATACGATTCATCACGCCGATCTTGTCCAAATACATTATAGTTCCGTCGCCAAGCTTTTTTATCATTTTTTCAATATTAACTTCTCGCCTTGTAGAACTAACCAGCGTCATCAACATTAATATTACTAATGAGAAGAGCTTCCAGGTATTACTCGATGATTTTAGCGGCCTGGTGATGTAACATCCCCGTGAAGTCTTAAATTCCTTTTTACCATTCTTTTCCTCTATAGGCTGCAAAGGACAAAGCTTATGAATTGGTCGCTTCAAAATCCCACCAGACGTTTTCAGCGTCACTACCCGAACTTTTCCATCTTTACCTTCATGGGTTTCTAAAACTCTACCCAATGGCCATCTCGAAGGAAATGCTGCTTCATCTTTTATTATCACTATTTGATTCGATACCAGATTGTTCTTCTCACTGCGCCATTTATACCTGTTTTGCAATGTAACCAAATATTCATTCTTCCAACGCTGCCAGAAATCTTTCTTAATTTTCTGAACTAGTTTCCATCTATCTAGTGATCCTATGCTACGTTCATTAACAATTTGAGGACTTTCTATTAGCGGTCGCCCTATCAAAAAATGACCTGGGGTTAATACATCGATTTCTTCAGCATCACATTCATAGGCGTATATCGGTCTTGAATTTAAAACCGCTTCTATTTGAGATAATAACGTCGACATCTCTTCAAATGTCAGCACACTCTCTCCAATCACTCTTTTGAGATGATATTTGACAGACTTCACGCCGGCCTCCCAGATTCCACCAAAATGCGGGCTTGCCGGGGGAATAAAATGCCATTCAATTTTTTCACTTGCAAGGATCTCACTCATAGACGAATTTTGTACGAAATTTGTACCATTGTCCGAATATAAACATGCTGCCTTACCCCTTCTTGAAAAGAATCGGCGTAATGCCGCTAAGAATGCATCGGTGGTGAGGTCACTTACGGCTTCTAGGTGAATGGCTTTTGTTGCCATACACACGAAAACGGCTATATAACCCTTGAAAGATTTTCGCCCTCTGCCTTTAGAACACCTCATCCATATTGGACCTGCATAATCGACACCTGTATGCACGAATGGACTTGAAACTTTAACTCGAGCTGACGGAAGATTCCCCATTATTTGCATAGTTTTTGTTTTTCCATATCGTATGCATCGAACACAATTTTTCACAACCTTTTTTGTTATGCGTGTCAATCCAATAATCCAATATTCACGGCGAATTATAGAAGTAATCAGCATATTACCTCCATGTAGTGTCGATAAATGGGCATCTTTTATTATTAAT
The DNA here is from genome assembly GCA_956483635.1 of Panzeria rudis. Lineage (NCBI taxonomy): Eukaryota > Metazoa > Arthropoda > Insecta > Diptera > Tachinidae > Panzeria > Panzeria rudis. Next base: position 58,195,230 of record OY101450.1, read on the forward strand.
TCAGCCAACCAAGCTTTCTCTAGTATGATGGGATGCTTTTGATCATAACTTAGATCAGAATGTTGGATTCGACCTCCGACTCGAAGAACTCCGCTTTCATCCAAAAAAGGGTGTAGAGTACCAATTTTACTTTTATGAGGTACATCTTTTCCGAGTTTTAAATTTTGTATTTCTCCAGTAAAATTCTCTTTCTGATGTTGACAAATTATTATGTTTTTTGCTTCGTTGAGTTCTTTTGATGTAAGCCATCCAACATAGAATTGTCGTTTTAATTTACCTATAAATCGTTTAACATATGCAATCACTCGTTCTAGTTTCCGATATGATGAAAACCTCAGACAAAGTTCATCTAGCCAAGATTCACTTTTAAATTCGCTTGTTGCTAAACTAATCGTCTGCTTATTTTTCGTTGACCAGCTTGATTCTTCAGTATCCAACCACGTAGGCCCATTCCACCACAACTTGCAAATTTTATTCGCGGCCACTCCTCTTGATGCAGCATCTGCAGGGTTACTTTTCGTGTCAGCATATCTCCAAATAGTAGTAGGTATATTTGACTTAACTTCGTCTACTCTGGTCTTAATAAATCGATCTTTACTTTTGTTGTTGGCTATCCAGGCTAATGTAATAGTAGAATCACTCCAGGCATTGATTTCAATTGGTTGATGAACTGCTAATAAAATTCTACTTATTAGTTTCGACAAAAGATGCGCTGCACAAGCTCCAATTTCGGTAGTGTTTTCCTGTTCTTAACAGGATTCACTTTACTTTTTCCTGCTACCAAACTAACTGTCTCACCCACTTTAAAATACACAACAGCCGCATACGCCTTTTGGGATGCATCTGCAAACCCATGAATTAATATTTTTGTAGATAAAGAAGTATTATACCACCGAGGAATTTCTATTTTTTGCAAAATTGGTAGTTCTTTTAGTATTTTATTCCATTTTGATTGTAATTCATCATCCAGACATTCATCCCATTCGGTTTTTCTAAGCCATAGTGTTTGAATGAACAGTTTAATACGAATTGTGAACGGTGAAAGCCAACCTAATGGATCAAAGATTTTCGCCAGTACAGACAAAGCACGTCTTTTTGTAACTTTACCTGCATAATCAGCCTTAATCACGAACATAAATACGTCTTTTCTTGGCTGCCATTGTAGACCTAGTGTTTTAACCATTTCATCATTGTTTATCGGCATTACTTCCAGTATTGTTTTCTCACTAATTTCTTCTAATATCTCGGGACTATTTGACATCCATTTACGCAAAGGAAACCCAAATTTACTTAATTGTGTTGAAGTTTCTTCCCGAATATATTTACATTCATCTTTAGAATCTGCTCCTGTCATCAAGTCATCCATGTAAAAATCGTTGATAATAATATTTTTAATGCTTTCTTTTGAACAACTCTCACCAATGTATGCTAACGATTTTTTTGCTAAAAAAGGAGCTGACGATGTTCCGTATGTAACTGTAGTTAGCCTAAATTCACCTATAGGTTGATTGTGATTTTCACGCCACAATATATGTTGATAAGCTTGGTCTTCAATATTCACTAATATCTGTCGATACATTTTCTCTACATCCGCAGTAACAACATATTTCCAAAGCCTCCATTTTAAAATAATGTCGAAAATATCTTTCTGAAGCTTTGGACCAATTTTTAGGATATCATTCAGGCTGCGTTTATTCGTAGTTTTGGCTGACGCGTCGAATACCACTCGTAATTTTGTGGTGATACTATCTTCTCTTAAGACAGCTTGATGAGGCATATAAAATTTTCCAGTATTTTTAGGAACCCTTATCATGTCACCGCGCGTGCTGTATTCTCGCATAAACTCTACATATTTCTGTTTTAATTCAGGATCCTTTGACAATTTTTTTTTCAATGTTTAATAATCGTGCCATAGCCTGACTTCTTGAATCTCCAAGCTCCCGATCTTCCTCAAATGGAAGTCTTACCACTAATTTGTTGTCTTTCGTCGTTGTAGTTGTGTTATTAAAAAATTTAATACAATTGTCTTCTGAAGTTATTTGGTTAGATTCTGGAACCTCTTCAATCTCCCAAAACTGCTCCAGACCTGTTGCGAGTGCTGCTGTTGATTTATTTGACGGTGCCGATTTTTTCAAAACACCAGACAAAATCCAGCCTAATTTAGTTTTTTGGCCAACAATTGATTCTACTTTTTTAGCTCCTGCAAATTCATCTAACAGTAAATGTATTAAGTCACTGCCAATCACTATATCAATCCTATCTGACTTGTTAAAATTCGGATCGGCCAAGGTATAATTTTCCCACTTATTTAAATCGTAGTCGAAAGATACGACAGGTTGCACTCCCACTAAAGATGACGGAAGTACCAGCGCCTCAATATTAAATACCTCATTGCTGATCGTTCGTGGTCTTATTTCGAGATTTACTTTAGCTTTCGCTGTTGCTACTACGGTACCGCAATACCCAATTAAGTTAGTTTTTGGAGTCTTCATTTTAGGTAGTTGCAAAATTTGTACAGCTTCTTCCGAGATTGAAGTATCTTGTGATCCTTGATCAATTAACGCTCGCAAAGTAACTAACTCTCCGTGGATGCTTCTAACTTTTACTAAAGCAGTAGCTAATAAAGATGTACATATTTCCTTTTTAGCGACATATGAACTGGATGCATCTTCTTTTGTTGTTTGGAACTTGTTAGTGTTAGGATAGTCGACATGCAGTAGTACATGATGACCTTTACCACATTTGTTACATTTTATAGATGACTTGTAACATTTTTTCTCTACTGAATGATACAGGCATATGAAACAAATTTTTGTTTTATTTGCCCATGTTCGCCTGTCTATAACATTCAGTTGCAAAAATTTTCTGCATTCTGCAACTTTGTGACCTTTGTTTTTGCAAAAGGCACAAAGAGTAGTTGCGTTGTCTGTTGAAGCAGTATGTTTAGAAGATGATTTTTGTTGGTGCGTGATTGGATATTTTTTTGTCTTAAATGTCTCTTGTGCTTGCGCCATTTGCTCTAGAAAATCAAGCACGTCTTCAAGCTTTTGAATTTTTTTTTGTTTTCTTAACACTGTATTCATACTGTTGAATTGCTTCGCTAGCGAACTTTCGAATTAATATTCTAGCTATCAAAGGCTTAGAATCTTCCATATTGAGCCCCATCTTAGTTAAGGATCTTACACAAGTTGCTGTAGTGTCCAATAGTAATCGAATATTTGCTGGATTTTCACTATTTAACTTTGGCTGATCTAACAACGTGTCAACCAAGTTGTCAAATAATGTTCTTTTGTTCTCATAGCGGCTTCTCAACATTTCTAGCGCGTCATCATAATTATCTTCTGTACAATAAAAATGTGAAACCAACTTTGCAGCGTTCCCTTTTAGCAGACTTTTCAATCGCTGCATTTTTTCTGCTTTTGATAGATATTCATTTTTATGAACCAATGTATCGAATAGGTCATAAAATGAAGACCATTCGCTACTTCCGTCTTCAAAGTAAGGAATTTTTATTTCTTGTAGTTTTGGTGTTGATGGCGGAATGAATTGTTGTTTTTCATCTTCTTTTATTTGAGCTTTAATAGTTCTAAGAGCGTCAAAATATAATCCGATTGTTCTGTTGTTACTACTCACTGCTTCTTGACTCTTTCTTACAGTATCGTTGAAGCTTTTCTGAATGCTATTAAATCTAAAATCTAGTTCTTTTTCTAAGATTTCTGGAAGCTTGTTAAACTTGATAATCGATATTTCACCCTCTATGAAATTTCTAAACTCTTTTGAATTTTCAAGGAAAACACCGATCTCATAGTTACCTGCTGATAGAATTTCACCGGCTATGGTGCTTTCTTCTCGTGAACCACCTTCGCTAGCTGAAACCCTTTCTTCTAATTTTCCGGCTGCTGAAATGGAGTCATCTTTTGACACATCTTCTATTTGCATACCGCGAATTTTCATTACTATTGCTTCAATTTCAGAATAATAGTCAATTTCAAAATAACTGCCATCCTTTATGCCGGCTTCCACCAACCTCTTATGATTGCTGTGGAACTCTAGCCAATAGCTGTCAACCAATCGTTTTCTCACTAATTTCTTCTAATATCTCGGGACTATTTGACATCCATTTACGCAAAGGAAACCCAAATTTACTTAATTGTGTTGAAGTTTCTTCCCGAATATATTTACATTCATCTTTAGAATCTGCTCCTGTCATCAAGTCATCCATGTAAAAATCGTTGATAATAATATTTTTAATGCTTTCTTTTGAACAACTCTCACCAATGTATGCTAACGATTTTTTTGCTAAAAAAAGGAGCTGACGATGTTCCGTATGTAACTGTAGTTAGCCTAAATTCACCTATAGGTTGATTGTGATTTTCACGCCACAATATATGTTGATAAGCTTGGTCTTCAATATTCACTAATATCTGTCGATACATTTTCTCTACATCCGCAGTAACAACATATTTCCAAAGCCTCCATTTTAAAATAATGTCGAAAATATCTTTCTGAAGCTTTGGACCAATTTTTAGGATATCATTCAGGCTGCGTTTATTCGTAGTTTTGGCTGACGCGTCGAATACCACTCGTAATTTTGTGGTGATACTATCTTCTCTTAAGACAGCTTGATGAGGCATATAAAATTTTCCAGTATTTTTAGGAACCCTTATCATGTCACCGCGCGTGCTGTATTCTCGCATAAACTCTACATATTTCTGTTTTAATTCAGGATCCTTTGACAATTTTTTTTCAATGTTTAATAATCGTGCCATAGCCTGACTTCTTGAATCTCCAAGCTCCCGATCTTCCTCAAATGGAAGTCTTACCACTAATTTGTTGTCTTTCGTCGTTGTAGTTGTGTTATTAAAAAATTTAATACAATTGTCTTCTGAAGTTATTTGGTTAGATTCTGGAACCTCTTCAATCTCCCAAAACTGCTCCAGACCTGTTGCGAGTGCTGCTGTTGATTTATTTGACGGTGCCGATTTTTTCAAAACACCAGACAAAATCCAGCCTAATTTAGTTTTTTGGCCAACAATTGATTCTACTTTTTTAGCTCCTGCAAATTCATCTAACAGTAAATGTATTAAGTCACTGCCAATCACTATATCAATCCTATCTGACTTGTTAAAATTCGGATCGGCCAAGGTATAATTTTCCCACTTATTTAAATCGTAGTCGAAAGATACGACAGGTTGCACTCCCACTAAAGATGACGGAAGTACCAGCGCCTCAATATTAAATACCTCATTGCTGATCGTTCGTGGTCTTATTTCGAGATTTACTTTAGCTTTCGCTGTTGCTACTACGGTACCGCAATACCCAATTAAGTTAGTTTTTGGAGTCTTCATTTTAGGTAGTTGCAAAATTTGTACAGCTTCTTCCGAGATTGAAGTATCTTGTGATCCTTGATCAATTAACGCTCGCAAAGTAACTAACTCTCCGTGGATGCTTCTAACTTTTACTAAAGCAGTAGCTAATAAAGATGTACATATTTCCTTTTTAGCGACATATGAACTGGATGCATCTTCTTTTGTTGTTTGGAACTTGTTAGTGTTAGGATAGTCGACATGCAGTAGTACATGATGACCTTTACCACATTTGTTACATTTTATAGATGACTTGTAACATTTTTTCTCTACTGAATGATACAGGCATATGAAACAAATTTTTGTTTTATTTGCCCATGTTCGCCTGTCTATAACATTCAGTTGCAAAAATTTTCTGCATTCTGCAACTTTGTGACCTTTGTTTTTGCAAAAGGCACAAAGAGTAGTTGCGTTGTCTGTTGAAGCAGTATGTTTAGAAGATGATTTTTGTTGGTGCGTGATTGGATATTTTTTTGTCTTAAATGTCTCTTGTGCTTGCGCCATTTGCTCTAGAAAATCAAGCACGTCTTCAAGCTTTTGAATTTTTTTTGTTTTCTTAACACTGTATTCATACTGTTGAATTGCTTCGCTAGCGAACTTTCGAATTAATATTCTAGCTATCAAAGGCTTAGAATCTTCCATATTGAGCCCCATCTTAGTTAAGGATCTTACACAAGTTGCTGTAGTGTCCAATAGTAATCGAATATTTGCTGGATTTTCACTATTTAACTTTGGCTGATCTAACAACGTGTCAACCAAGTTGTCAAATAATGTTCTTTTGTTCTCATAGCGGCTTCTCAACATTTCTAGCGTGTCATCATAATTATCTTCTGTACAATAAAAATGTGAAACCAACTTTGCAGCGTTCCCTTTTAGCAGACTTTTCAATCGCTGCATTTTTTCTGCTTTTGATAGATATTCATTTTTATGAACCAATGTATCGAATAGGTCATAAAATGAAGACCATTCGCTACTTCCGTCTTCAAAGTAAGGAATTTTTATTTCTTGTAGTTTTGGTGTTGATGGCGGAATGAATTGTTGTTTTTCATCTTCTTTTATTTGAGCTTTAATAGTTCTAAGAGCGTCAAAATATAATCCGATTGTTCTGTTGTTACTACTCACTGCTTCTTGACTCTTTCTTACAGTATCGTTGAAGCTTTTCTGAATGCTATTAAATCTAAAATCTAGTTCTTTTTCTAAGATTTCTGGAAGCTTGTTAAACTTGATAATCGATATTTCACCCTCTATGAAATTTCTAAACTCTTTTGAATTTTCAAGGAAAACACCGATCTCATAGTTTCCTGCTGATAGAATTTCACCGGCTATGGTGCTTTCTTCTCGTGAACCACCTTCGCTAGCTGAAACCCTTTCTTCTAATTTTCCGGCTGCTGAAATGGAGTCATCTTTTGACACATCTTCTATTTGCATACCGCGAATTTTCATTACTATTGCTTCAATTTCAGAATAATAGTCAATTTCAAAATAACTGCCATCCTTTATGCCGGCTTCCACCAACCTCTTATGATTGCTGTGGAACTCTAGCCAATAGCTGTCAACCAATCGTTTTGTTTCCACAATTTTTGTCTGCCGCATCAGTCCTGATTCAATTTTATTGATATAGGCTTCCATTGTACCTCCTATTTCTCTTTGTCTCTTCAACAACATTTTTATGGTTTCTTGATTCATTGTGAAAACGATTTCAATTAATTTGCACTGATTCTATTAATTATAAACTTCGAAGGACCAACTATGTTTACTGCTCAAACATATATTTATTACTAACTATTTTTTTTAAAAATACATCTACTTATATACTAAATCTTTGATGACAAAAAACATGCTTATCAGTTTTTAAATTGAGTTAATATTACAATTTACACATATCTTATAACTAAAGGAAAACCAAAATATTGCTTATCTTAAAAACTGCAGCACAAGATGTCTTATAACAAAGAGATAAACGTAACCCAAGAAATAGAATGTTTATTTAAAACTGCAGTTTACCGATGTCTTATCGCTAACAAACAATTTGATCTAAGATTATGGTTTACAAATTTCTTATCACTAATAGACAAGGAAAAACTACAAAATTACCGCTCATTAGTGAAATCATCCTAAGTAAATATATCTATACACATTACACATATTGTTATCACTAACAGATAAGGAAAAATTTAGCATCCCTTAACTAATGAACTTATTTATATCTTAAAATATATTGATAAGTAACCTTAATAAACATTTCTAAATTTCTATGTTCAATTATCTTTGAACAACAACTATGCGACAAATAAAGACTTTTGGAAAAACACAAGGACTTGACAGTAAAGTTTCGATTTTACTACCACGGGGTAGTAAAACCCTATACTCAGTTTGGCGAATTTGGTGACAAATTTTTTTTTCATGGACGTCCAAAGTTTCTGAAAAGCAGTGGGACTTCAAAAAACGGTGTCATCAGTATTTGGCCAACAGCTAGTTCAAACTTAATGATACTGCTTAACTGTATATGGCAATAATGTAGCTAAGAGTCCGCTTAACATATTTTTTTTACCATTTTATACCAAAAAAATTTTTTTTAACTTTTTGTTGAAAAAATTCAGAAAAAAACTTGTTTTCACTTTTTTTAGAATAACTTGCTGGGACTCGTAATTTTTTACTAATAATATTCGGCAAACTTGTAGTTACGGTAGAAATGAACAAGTTTTGTGAACATATCAATACAATTGAACGTGACGACCCACCCTAACAGCTCACACAGACTTTTTAACTTAAACATTTTTGTATTTCACTATTTTTTTATGCTAAAAAATATATATTTTTTGAAAATAGTATATTCAATTGCATACTTCTCTGTTGTGTTATATTGCGTTTCATCAACATTCTGTTCCAAAAAAGTAATTTTTTCCGCACTTTTTTTGAAAAATAAAGGAAACAATGAAACATTTTATTCACTTTTTTCAGCATAACTTACAGCGACTCCACATTTTTCACTAACAATATTTAGCAAAACAACAACAAACAATAAAAAATAGTAAATATTAAAATCACCAACATAAGAAGTGGAGCAATAACAAAGTAAAAAAATGCAATAAAAATATAGCCTAACCGATAAAAAAACCTAAACTTTTAATGTACAAATTAGTTTTTTGGGCTACTTACAGTGCCTATATTGTAATTTGTTAAACAATGTTGCACTACTGTCAAAACAGGATTTGGTTAAAAAACGTGCATTCCAAATATACGGGCGAAGTAATTACTACAGAAAGCGAAAATATAGCAGAAGAATGCGTAAGTCAAAAGCACCCCATTTATAGCACCATATTTGGCATTTAAAATTAAATGATGAAACAGAACTGGGGCTAAACGAGTTTTTCCATACAAATTGGCAGTAATCATACGCCGTAAAAAGCAGTCATCAGATAGAATCTATTTTATTTTGAGAACGTTTTTTTTCATTCTCTCAGTTTTAGCCACTCATTCTCTCAACAATGTTGCCGTGTTTTAATAAAATTGCATAAATTTTTTTACGTAATATAAGAACAAAAGAAAATAAACAATAATATGAGAGAATTTTGAAGCCTGTTTATTTGGCAGCGTTTTTGCCTGATGTTGCAGACTTAAGGTTGAGGTACGTACCACGCGTTACGCGTCAACGCTTTTCTTACTTTTCGAACTTTTAACGCTTTAAGAATTTCAAGTTACACACCACTCTTTTGATGCTCTTCTGCTTATACAATTTCAAGCCTTTACCGGCTAAATTTTTTCTTGCCTTTAAGTTTTATTTTTCTTTATATATTTAATGCAGTTTTCATCCATTTTTTAATAAAAAAATTAATTTTTAATAATTTATTTCCATTAAACAAACATTTTAGCATATGAATCTGGCAGCACTACCTGTCATTTTGTATACGACGCGTGAAAGTTGAAGAATGTTCAACTTTTTGCGAGTTACGCGCGTCGCAAACTTCGCTTAGTATCTTGCCTTATGAAAACACACTATTTCAACTTTTTTGACAGAAGTCTGTAACGCATTAGCGTATTTAACGCATGCTATGTACCTTCACCTTTAGTTCTGTTTCATCATTAACTATGCAGAAAATAAACACTTCTTTAAATGAAAAACAATGGTTGAAGATATTAAGACACAAATTAATAATGTTTACCTGCAAACTTTTGCGATTATTTCACTTCAGTAAAAAAAAGCCCATCAATAGAAAGAATGTTCTCATCTTACGGTTTAATATGGAGTAACCTTTGAAATCGCCTTATAGTGCCAAAATATTACATTTGCCCAAATAAGATAATTTGCGACATGATTTCCCATATATTTTTCATATTGGCAAATTATCTCAAATGATTTAATGTGCTCCAAACAGGGTTGGAAAAAACCCGGCTTTTTTAAATAAAACCCAGCCCGGCGGGTTTTATCATGGGTTTTATTGGGCTTTTTTTTGGGTTTTATTGGGCTTTACTGGGTTTAATTGGTTTTTTATGATCTAAGCAATGTTGTCAAATTAGCCCTGTTCGGTATAGATTTATTAAGAAAATCATTAATACAACTATGCGACAAATGAAGACTTTTGGAAAAACACAAGGACTTGACAGTACAGTTTCGATTTTTTTTTTCATGGGCCGCCAAAATTTCAGAAAATCTGTGGGACCTCAAAAAACGGTGTCATCAGTGTTTGGCCAACAATTAATTCAAACTTAATGATACCGCTTAACTGTATATGGCAATAATGTAGCTAAGAGTCCGCTTAACAGTTTTTTTACCATTTAATGCCAAAAAAATTGTTTCTTGCACTTTTTGTTGAAAAAATTAAGAAAAAACTTTGTTTTCACTTTTTTCAGAATAACTTACTGGAACTGAACTTGACTTGCCACCCTAATAGCTCATACAAGTCACTTTTTACCTTAAAAATTTTGGGTTTTATGCTAAAAATTTTTTTGAAATAGTATATTCAATTGCATAATTCTCTGTTATGTTATATTGTGTTTCATCAACATTTGTGCAAAAAAAGTAATTTTTCCGCATTTTTTTAAATATAGGAAACAATTACATATTTTATTCACTTTTTTCAGCATAACTTACAGCGACTCCATATTTTTCACTAACAATATTTGGCAAAACAACAATAAAAAAAATAGCAAATACTAAAATCAACAACATAAGAAGTGGAACAATAACAAAGAAAGTAAAAAAATTCAATAAAAATATAGCCTAACCGGTAAAAAACTAATGGCTCGATTATCGATGGCAACCGAACTTCAGTTGGGTTTCCAGTTGCTAAAAATCATATTACTGATGGCAACTGGCAACTGAAAGTTGTCAATTTCAGTTGGTTTTTAGTGCTTTTCTGGCAACCACAAATTTTCAGTTGCCGGCTGGCAACGCAACTGAAGTTCGGTTGCAATCGATAATCGAGCATAAAATTTTTAAGGTACAAATTAGTTTTTTGGGCTATTTAGGGTACCTAGAATGTAATTTGTTGAACAATGCTATACTACTGTCAAAACAGAATTTTGTTAAAAAGCGTTCCAAATATATGGGCAAAGTAATTACTAAAGAAAGCGCCCTTTAGCACCCTTTTTTTGGCATCTAAAATTAAAGATGCAGAACAGGTTCCTCAAAAAAAACAATGGTTGAAGATATTAAAAGACAAAAATTAATAATGTTTACCTGCAAACTTTTGCGATTATTTCACTTCAGTAATGAATTGCCACCATCAATAGAAAGAATGTTCTCATCTTATGGTTTAATATGGAGTAACCTTTGAAATTTCCTTAGATTGGAAAAAGCATTAGCTCTCTTACGCCCCTTTTTACAATGTGCGATTAAAAGTTAACGTGGACTTTAATGGCAAGTTCGGTATAGAAAACTTGCTGTTAAAGTCCGCGCTAACTTTTAATAGTACATTATGAAAAGGGCAGTTAAAAGCATTTAAAACCTGAGCCACCAGAGTGGTAACTGATTTAAAAAAACTTTTTATGTAGGTGTTTGGACTACAAGTTTTTATGAATTTTTTAATTATTGTCTTAAATTTTTGTTGATATAATATACTATCTTTATTTAAATTAAAAGTACTGAAAAACCCCCTATGGTTAAATGTACATACACACAAATGGGCATATAAATACATGTGTTGTACTTGGATTATTCGTTTATATGAATTTTATAATGATTTAATTTTATTTTTCTGTAAATGAAACTTCAAAACTATCTTCATCTTTGTTTGAATGGATATAACGTAAAAACCCGCTTGGGTTTTTTTAAACAAAATACCCATAAAAACCCGGGTGGGTTTTTTTGTGTTACCCAGTGGGCAGCCAACCCTGGCTCCAAATTATGTCGAAAATACTCTATGCAACTCCCTCCCTGGGTCATCCATCAATTGTGATTGACAATTTCGAAAAAATTACATTAAAGAATACTTCATTAATTTTAAATGTCAAACTATATATGGAAAAAATTCAGTTACAGCTGCGTACACCTTATAAAGTAAGTGCGCCATTTGACTACGAAAATTCGAACACTATATTTCTCACAAGCATAGTGGAAACACTTCGAAGTAATTTTCCAAATCTACGTAATTTTCTCATAATGAAAACGTACTATTAGATTAGAAAAAGCATACGCACTGTTACGGCCCTGTTTACAATGGGCGATTAAAACTTAACGTGAACTTTAAAGGCAAGTTCGGCGCAGAAAACTTGCAGTTAAAGTATGCGTTAACTTTTAATAGTACATTACGTTAAAAGAAGTGATTGAAGATAAATATGCCGTGTTATATATGTTTTGACATAAACCCTTACATTATTGCATATTTGGTCATATTTACCATATGTGTTTTCGCTTTCCAAATATGTTTTCGCTTTCCAAATATGTTTTCGCTTTTCAAATATGTTTTTGTTCGAAATATGTTTTCGTTTTCTAAATATGTTTTTGCTTTCCAAATATTTTTTCGCTTTTCAAATATATTTTCGTTTTCTAAATATGTTTCTGTTTCCTAAATATGTTTTTTTTAATTTTTCGGCAGCAGCACTGCTTTTGTTCAAATTTTTTTCGTCAACTTAGTACTACTTCTCTGGAGGATTTTCCGATTTCTGGAAAAACTAAAATAGATGACAGGATGAGGTATGCCGCATGTTGAAGGTATTCCATTCTGTTATTCTACGATATTAATAGGAATCCTGAGAAAAATTTTTATCTATTTTAAAAAAATTTTTTAATTTTTTATCAACATATTACCATTTCTCTGGAGGATTTTCCGATCTCTGGAAAAACTAAGATAAAAAGAAAAACTAATTAAAAAATTTTCAAATTTTTTTATCAACATAGTACCATTTTTCTGGAGGATTTTCCGATTTCTGGAAAAACTAAGATAGATGACAGGATGAGACATACCGCGTTTTGAAGGTATTCCATCCTGTTATCACAGTCTAACCAGACGCGACACGAACCGGATGATATTGCCGTCTCAGCCGAAGTGGCCAGCATAACAAAAGAGAAATAAAGAAAGTATTAGTGTTTCAATTTGTTTTGTTTTATGCATACATTTGTAAAATGTGCAACACTTTTAATTGCATAAAATGAAACACCAACACGTAATTGTTGTCTCTTTCTCAACTGGCCGGCAGAAAAAGCTGATTTGGGCAATTGTCATCTGTCAAAGTTGACGTGTCTGGTTAGACTGTGCTGTTATTCTTCGATATAAATAGGAATCCTGAGAAATAATTTTATCTATTTTGAAAAATTTTTTATTTTTTTTCAACATAGTACCATTTCTCTGGAGGATTTTCCGATTTCTGGAAAAACTAAGATATATTACAGGATGAGACATACCGCGTTTTGAAGGTATTCCATCCACTTATTCTTCGGTATTAATAGGAATCCTGAGAAATAAATATATGTATTTTGAAAATTTTTTTAGTTTTTTATTAACATAGTACCATTTCTCTTGAGAATTTTCCAATTTCTGGAAGAACTAAGATAGATGACAGGATGAGACATACCGCGTTTTGAAGGTATTCCATCCAGCTACACTTCGATATTAATAGGAATCCCGAAAAATAATTTTATCTATTTTTAAGAAAATGTTTAATTTTGTATCAACAAAGTACCATTTTACTGGAGGATTTTCCGATTTCTGGAAAAATTAAGATAGATGACAGGATGAGACATACCGCATTTTGAAGGTATGTCATCCTGTTATTTTACAATATTAATAGGAATCCTGAGAAATAATTTTATCTATTTTTAAAAAGTTTCTTGATTTTTTATCAACATAGTAGCATTTTTCTGTAGGATTTTCCGATTTCTGGAAAAACTAAGACAGATGACATGATGAGACATACCGCGTTTTGAAAGTATTCCATCCTGTTATTCTTCGATATTAATAGGAATCCTGAGAAATAATTTTATGTATTCCATCCTGTTATTCTTCGATATTAATAGGAATCCTGAGAAATAATTTTATGTATTTCTAAAAAAAATTTAAATTTTTTATCAACATAGTACCATTTCTCTGGAGGATTTTCTGATTTCTGGAAAAACTAAGATAGATAACAGGATGAGACATACCGCGTTTTGAAGGTATTCCATCCTCTTGTTCTTCGATATTAAAAGGAATCCTGAGAAATAATTTTATCTATTTTCAAACATTTTTTAATTTTTTTTATCAACATAGTACCATTTCTCTGGAGGATTTTCCGATTTCTGGAAAAACTAAGATAGATGACAGGATGAGACATACCGCGTTTTGAAGGTATTCCATCCTGTTATTCTTCGATATGATTAGGAATCCTGAGAAATGATTTTATGTATTTAAAAAATTTTTTTAATTTTTTATCAACATAGTACCATTTCTTTGGAAGCTTTTCCGATTTTTAGAAAAACTAAGATCGATGACAGGATGAGACATACCGCGTTTTGAAGGTATTCCATACTGTTACTCCTCGATATTAATAGGAGACCTGAGTAATAATTTTATCTATTTTTAAAAAAATTTTAATTTTTTTATCAACATAGTACCAATAGAAATCGAATATCCTATTAATATCGAAGAATAAGAGGATGGAATACCTTCAAAATGCGGTATATCTCATCATCTTAGTTTTTCTAGAAATCGGAAAAGCTTCCAGAGAAATGGTAATATGTTGATAAAAAATTTAAATTTTTTTTAGAAATACATAAAATTATTTCTCATGATTCCTATTAATATCGAAGAATAACAGGATGGAATACATAAAATTATTTCTCAGGATTCCTATTAATATCGAAGAATAACAGGATGGAATACTTTCAAAACGCGGTATGTCTCATCATGATATCTATCTTAGTTTTTCCAGAAATCGGAAAATCCTACAGAGAAATGCTACTATGTTGATAAAAAATCAAAAAACTTTTTAAAAATAGATAAAATTATTTCTCAGGATTCCTATTAATATCGTAGAATAACAGGATGATATACCTTCAAAATGCGGTATGTCTCATCCTGTCATCTATCTTCATTTTTCCAGAAATCGGAAAATCCTCCAGTGAAATGGTACTTTTTTGATAAAAAATTAAAAATTTTTTTAAAAATAGATAAAATTATTTCTCAGGATTCCTATTAATATCGAAGTGTAGCTGGATGGAATACCTTCAAAAATCGGTATGTCTCATCCTGTGATCTATCTTAGTTCTTCCAGAAATCGGAAAATTCTCAAGAGAAATGGTACTATGTTGATAAAAAACTAAAAAAATTTTCAAGATACATTAATTTATTTCTCAGGATTCCTATTAATACCGAAGAATACCTGGATGGAATACCTTCAAAACGCGGTATGTCTCATCCTGTAATCTATCTTAGTTTTTCCAGAAATCGGAAAATCCTCCAGAGAAATGGTACTATGTTGATAAAAAATTAAAAATTTTGTTGAAAATATATAAAATTATTTCTCAGGATTCCTATTAATATCGAGGAATAACAGCACAGTCTAACCAGATACGTCAACTTTGACAGGTGAAAATTGCCCAAATAAGCTTTTTCTGCCGGCCAGTTGAGAAAGAGACAACAATTACGTGTTGGTGTTTCATTTTATCCAATTAAAAGTGTTGCACATTTTACAAATGTATTCATAAAACATAACAAATTGAAACACTAATACTTTCTTATTTCTCTTTTGTTATGCTGGCCACTTCGGCTGAGACGGCAATATCATCCGTTTCGTGTCGCGTCTGGTTTGACTGTGATAACAGGATGGAATTCCTTCAAAACGCGGTATGTCTCATCCTGTCATCTATCTTAGTTTTTCCAGAAATCGGGAAATCCTCCAGAAATATGGTGCTATGTTGATTAAAAAATTTGAAAATTTTTTAAAAGTACATAAAAATATTTCTCAGGATTTCTATTAATATCGAAGAATAACAGGATGGAGTACCTTAAAAACGCGGTATTTATCATCCTGTCATATATCTTAGTTTTTCCAGAGATCGGAAAATCCACCAGAGAAATTGTAATATGTTGATAAAATATTTTAAAAAAATTTTTAAATAGATAAAATTATTTCTCAGAATTCCTATTAATATCGTAGAATAACAGGATGGAATACCTTCAACATGCGGTATGTCTCATCCTGTCATCTATCTTAGTTTTTCCAGAAATCGGAAAGTCCTCCAGAGAAGTAGTACTAAGTTGATAAAAAAAATTTAAACAAAAGCAGTGCTGCTGCCGAAAAATTAAAAAAAAACATATTTAGGAAAGAGAAACATATTTAGAAAACGAAAACATATTTGAAAAGGGAAAACATATTTGGAAAGCAAAAATATATTTAGAAAACGAAAACATATTTCGAACAAAAACATATTTGAAAAGCGAAAACATATTTGAAAAGCGAAAACATATTTGGAAAGCGAAAACATATTTAGAAAGCGAAAACATATTTGGTAAATATGCCCAAATATGCAATGACGTAAGGGTTTACGTCAAAACATAATTAACTCGGGACATTTATCTTCACTCACTTGATAAAGTGTTCCTCTAATGCCCATAATATTATCAAATATATATCTCTTCGTGCATAGTTAAAATATTTGACTGTTATTATAAGCAAATGTTAATTTACCGCCTAGGTTAAGTTATATAATGGGTAATTTACGCCTTAAATATCTGTTTGTTAAAATTACGGGCACAGTTCCCGTATTAGTTAACAAATGCTCGTTCTATAATTTAAAAATTGATTCTAATACTTTAAAAAATCTGAAACCTTCACAGTATTATAATTAAAAATGTGTGAATTATTTTCAATTATTGGTAAAACTTTGAATTCAAACAACATGAATTACTTTTTAGCCCCCGACTAAAAAAAGGAGTGTTATAAGTTTGTAGTGTGTGTCTGTGTATCTGTGTGGATGTACGAACCACAGTACAGACCAAACGGCTGGACCGATTTTGATTTAGTTTCTGTTTGAAAGCTGACTTGATCGAGAGTGTTCTTAGCTATGTTTGAATAAAATTGGTCCATCCGTTTAGAAGATATCACATCTTTTCTAGATATATCCTGTTGAATCTGTGTGTCTTTGAGATCGTAGCTCCCAAACGGCTAGCTCGATTTTAATTTAGTAAATTTGGTTTGAAAGGTGACTTGATATAAAATCTTCCAACCTATGTTAAAAGAAAATTGGTCCAGCTGTTTTGATGATAGCTTCATCTATTTTCTTCGGGTGTTTTTAAAACTTTTAATTTAATGTTATTTACTACAAGTAATAATAATTAAAAAAATTAAGATTTTTTTCTAAAATGAAGATTTTTTATTCGAAGAATGAATATTTTTTTTCGAAATTTTCTGGCACCACTACTCATGAGTAATAATATTATAAATAGTGAAATTATGAAGTTGTAACTTCATTTTATAATATGATAATAAAATGCTATTTTTATATTATTTTTAATAAATGCGAACTAGAGATGAGCGATATTTCAGTACCTTTGATTTAATCACTGTTACTGAAAAATCACGATGCACAGTTGTGACAAATTTTGTCAAGTAACTGCTACTTGCAAAGTTGTTCTTTTCTATTTGTTACATACAGAAAATTATGATATTTCACTGTTGTGTGGGTAATAACCTTTTTTTATTTACGTACAATAAAAACAAAGGAATAGTGTTGCTATTTCTTGTTTTCTCTTCTTCCTTATTAGTATTTCTTCTTAAAATTCAAAGCATATTTTAAGGCGTATTTAAATATGCCTTGGTATATTAATGAAGAACGTTTTTGTTGTAGTGATGCATATGTGTTTTGATAATTACATTGCTATAAGAGAACTGAAAACAGTGATCACAGTCACAGTTTATTTAACACTGATTTTTAGATCACGTTCACTTTTCACGATGTTCCTTAAAAATCACGGGATCGCTCATCTCTAATGCGAACTCATATTTAAAATAATATTGGAATTAAAGAAAATGCAAGTTTAGTTAGTCTGTTGGTCACGTTTTTTTTTGCAAATATTTGCCAATGTGACCATACCTTTATTAAAGCACAAATAAAATTAACTGTTTACAAACAAAAATAAAAATTACATTACGTTCCTCTTTTATGTTTGTTATTTATTCTTTGTCGAGAGGCGTAAGTTACATTTTCCGGAACAAGTCCAGTTTAGTGACACAGCTCCAAATAAAAAAACTACATAGGAAGATACAAAATGAAAAATAAGACGAAAATGTAAATTGAAGCATTGGGGAAAACGCACAGCTTTCGAGTTATGGGCCTCTGAAGTTTTCATATATATATATGTAATTTTCGGAACAAATAGGGTTTAGCTACTCCTCTCAAAAATAAATAAAAATTATCCTATCCGATAGAAAGATTTTTTACCTAGCCGGCCTTCGGCCGGACTTAATGATTTTCTCCTCTATGTATGTCGAATAGCGGCTTCGATGAGTAAAGGTTTTCTACCTAGCCGGCCTTTGGCCGGACTTAATGATTTTCTCCTCTATGTATGTCGAATAGCGGCTTCGCTGAGTAAAGGATTTCTGCCTAGCCGGCCTTCGGCCGGACTTAATGACTTTTTCCTCTATGTATGTTAATAGTAGCTTCGCCGAGTAAAGATTTTCTGCCTAAGCAAAAATGTGAAAATTTTGAGCATCTCCAGAAAGGCATGCTCAAGCTCTTTTAAATAATACCAATATTGAATGCATTCGTTGGAAAATACACTATATAATCGCAATTTTGAATTAGAATTTCAGAGGCCCATAACTCGGAAACTAAGGCTCGCCGCCAATTTTTTTATTTAATTTTTTCTTCTTATTTTTTAATGTTCTATCGGATAGAATACATTTTATATATTTTTGAGAGGAGTAGCTAAGCCCTATTTAAGCCTAATTTTCTAATATATTTTTGAACGTATATGGCCAATATTGGTATCATTTTAAAGCTTTAGAATAAATCTTTAGCTCTTAATACAGTTTATACAAAATTTTACACGAAAATGTTAAGAAGCTGCACTAGGTAGGTATGCATTTTATTCAAATGAAAGGATTTTCTCCTCTATGATATAACAAACACCGGCTACGCTAAATAGACCCCTTTAGCATAGCCGGCCTTCGGCCAGACACAAGGATTTGCTTCTCTATGGTATAAGAAACACTGGCTACGCTAACTAAATTCTTTTTGCATAGCCGGTCTTCGGCCGGACGCAAGAGTTTTCTACTCTATGGTGTAACAAACACCGGATACGCTAACTAAAGCCTTTTTGCATAGCCGGACGCAAGAATTTTCTCCTCTATAGTATAACGAACACCGGCTACGCTAACTAAAGCTTTTTTGCATAGCCGGCCTTCTGCCGGACGCAAGGATTTTCTACTCTATGGTATAACAAACACCGGCTACGCTAACTAAAGCCTTTTTGCATTTGAATAAATTGCATACTTACCTAGTGCACTTTCTTAACATTTTCGTGTAAAATTTTGTATAAACTGTATTAAGAGCTAAAGATTTATTCAAAAGCTTTAAAATGATACCAATATTGGCCATATACGTTCAAAAATATAGTAGAAAATTACATATATATATGAAAACTTCAGAGGCCCATAACTCGAAAACTATGCGTTTCCCCCAATGTTTTAATTTTACATTTTCTTCTTATTTTTGCATTTTCTATCCCCCTATATAATTATTTTTTTATTTGGAGCTGTGCCACTAAACTGGACTTAAGCCCATTTTTGTTTTAGGAATTTTTGCGCTTGCGCTTAGAGCTTTTATAATTTTGTGGATAACAACGGTATATTTAGTTGTAGGAGTGCAAAATTTAGCAGGAACTTGTATTTTGATACGGTGCATTATAACCAATAAAACAGTCGATTTTGAATTTTTTGTTACTTAGGTTTTTTTTTTAAATCATATGACGATATGTACCTAAATAAGAGTAATAATTTTTCATTCACTATTGCCACTTACCTTTTTCCTTTAAATGCCAAGAGATACTTTTTGTTTGTGGGAAAATGCATGGACGATGCCAGACATGTTGAACCGGCGCGTAAAGGAAATTGCTTATGAAACAATGGAATGCTTATATCGAAACCTGGTCGCATTTGTTGTATACTCATACTTGCTTTAGCTAAAATAGCTTCACCTGTATCGAATCCTAGCGAATGTTCAACGTAATCGGGCCAAGTGCCAGAGTATAAATTGAAAATAACATGATTGCGACCATTGTTCCAATGAGATAGACGAGCCAAACGAGATGGTACATTACGCACGTAATCCTCAGATAGCGAATCGCGATCCAAAGTATCAATCGCTAACACGAAAAGACAAGCACGATCTGGATCTGGCGTATAATAGCGCGACTCTTGAATGGCGGTAATGATTTTTTGATAATTTGGGGAAATTGGAGGTGCAGCACCCAATGAGTTAAGCGGTTCTAGTGGGTACACATAAATAAGAAAGTCGTTGTAGCATTTGTTAAAATCGAAACATGATTCCATGCGACAAGAACGTCGCATTGATGATGGCAATAAAGACACTATGACATTAGAGGACAATTGTTCACCTGTAGCAGGCAAATTTTCTACAACTGTACGCGACTTAATCACTATTTCGGCAAATTCGGAACCAAATGCTTGTAAAAAGTCAGAAGCACCATCATTTGAAAGGTAACTCGGCAAATGATCCAAAGAATCGGTGTCGCCTTCAACGGAGGCAGATGACGAACCTCGGCGACGATTCGACGCACTTTTCAGCCGGTATCCACCAAAATAGCAATATGCTAGAAATGCACAGGATACAAACACAAGAATGTATCGTTTTTTGGCTTGCATTATTTCTTTTATAATTTATTTTAATTATTTTGATTTTTTGCACAATTTTCTTATTTTTATATTTATTTTGGTATTGTTATTGTAGAGTTGTTCCAAAATGAGTTTTTATGTATGCATATGTATGAGCGCAGTATTAAAAAAGGTAGAGTGTAGAATCGTACTTGATGAAGTAGGAGTAGGTGTTAGCTAGTCAGCCGTAATATTTTTTATAACTAAAGGTAGATATAATTGAAGTGGTAGTAGGGTGACCGTAAGGATGTGCCAGTGGAGGTGGGACGAGTGGACATTAACACGCTGTGGAAGGGTTTACAACTATTTGTTACTGCTGCAACTGTGACAATAGCCTGTCATTGGATTGATATCGGGTTTTTATTCTCTAGTCTAACGTTTAAAATATTTTGTTTATATTTTTCTTAGCATTACATTACGCGCACTTTACAAATAATATTTTACTACTTTTATTAAAGGGATGCCCGTCATTTTGTGACATCCGTAATATTTTCCAGCAATCAAGGAGTAGCAGAAAGCTTCGAAAACATTGTTTTTGTGGTTTTTTGTATCTATTACAAGTATTGCACATTTTTTAATTCTTTTTATTATAACACCTTACATTGAATGAAAATATAACATCGAAACATTAAAAACAAAACAATTTCACTTTCTAATTATTAATTCCTTTAGATGAAAATTTTTTATACGTTTTCCAATCATTCTTCATTCATCGTTTAGTGGCGGCAGCAGCATTGGGGGCGTTAGCCCATAAACATATTTAATAACACTTAACTGCATTTGCATTCATTTTTCATACAAGCTATATAATTTTCAATATTCTTAAAACATAATTGATAATATGTAACTATATTATTTGTTTTTGTGAATATTTCTTAAATTAATTGAATCAACTTTTTCTTTTTAACTTTTTTCACAAATCACAAGCAAAACGACCGAAATTTAGCAAGCGAATAAAACACGTATGTGAACAAACCAAACTCCAATAATCCGTAACAGCTGTTTGTGTTTACATTTGTCCATTGTTTTCTTTTATTTACTGTGGTGAGTTTTAAAAACAAAACAAAATCATGCAAAGACTTAAGAAACGTACAGTACAATTGTACAGTAAAGCTCGGCTATAATAAGCACGCCGATATTTTAATACTTACTTGTTATTGATTAATTTCGTTACAATCAAAGTATATAAAATAATGACTGTGCACAAAACAAAGAAATACCAGTATACAGTTAAACTCCTTACAAAACGAACTGCGTTACACCCAAAAAGTATTTTTGCTGTAAAATCTAAAATAATTCTTGTGCAAGATTAAATCAAAAGCCAAAATCAAGCTTGAACCAACAGAAAACAAACTGCGTACAGTTTTTTGGGTAAACAATAAAACTATGGGGTGATAATCACCAACAAACTTTTCCATGCCGCAAAAAATGCTCAAAAACACCCAAAAAGTATTTTTGCTGTAAAATCTAAAATAATTCTTGTGCAAGATTGAAACAAAAACCAAAATTAAGCTTAGACCAATAGAAAACAAACTGCGTACAGTTTTTTGGGTAAAAAATAAAACTATGGGGTGATAATCACCAACAAACTTTTCCATTCCGCAAAAAATTCTCAAAAACGCCCAAAAAGTATTTTTGCTGTAAAATCTAAAATAATTCTTGTGCAAGATTAAAACAAAAGCCAAAATTAAGCTTAGACCAATAAAAAACAAACTGCGTACAGTCTTTTGGGTAAAAAATAAAACTATGGGGTGATAATCACCAACAAACTTTTCCATTCCGCAAAAAATGCTCAAAAACACCCAAAAAGTATTTTTGCTGTAACATCTAAAATAATTCTTGTGCAAGATTAAAACAAAAGCCAAAATTAAGCTTAGGCCAATAAAAAACAAACTGCGTACAGTTTTTTGGGTAAAAAATAAAACTATGGGGCGATAATCACCAACAAACTTTTCCATTCCGCAAAAAATGCTCAAAAACACCCAAAAAGTATTTTTGCTGCAAAATCTAAAATAATTCTTGTGCAAGATTGAAACAAAAGCCAAAATTAAGCTTAGACCAATATAAAACAAACTGCGTACAGTTTTTTGGGTAAAAAATAAAACTATGAAGTGATAATCACCAACAAACTTTTCCATTCCGCAAAAAATGCTCAAAAACACCCAAAAAGTATTTTTGCTGTGAAATCTAAAATAATCCTTGTGCAAGATTAAATCAAAAGCCAATATCAAGTTTAGACCAATAGAAAACAAACTGCGTACAGTTTTTGGGTAAAAAATTAAACTATGGGGTGATAATCGCCAACAAACTTTTCCATTCCGCAAAAAATGCTCAAAAACACCCAAAAAGTATTTTTGCTGTAAAATCTAAAATAATTCTTGTGCAAGATTAAAACAAAAGCCAAAATTAAGCTTAGACCAATAGAAAACAAACTGCGTACAGTTTTTTGGGTAAAAAATAAAACTATGGGGTGATAATCACCAACAAACTTTTCCATTCCGCAAAAAATGCTCAAAAACATTAAAAAAGTATTTTTGCTGTAAAATCTAAAATAATTATTGTGCAAGATTAAATCAAAAGCCAAAATCAAGCTTAGACCAATAGAAAATAAACTGCGTACAGTTTTTGGGTAAAAAATAAAACTATGGGGTGATAATCACCAACAAACTTTTCCATTCCGCAAAAAATGCTCAAAAACACCCAAAAAGTATTATTGCTGTAAAATCTAAAATAATTCTTGTGCAAGATTAAAACAAAAGCCAAAACTAAGCTTAGACCAATATAAAACAAACTGCGTACAGTGTTTTTGGTAAAAAATAAAACTATGGGGTGATAATCACCAACAAACTTTTCCATTCCGCAAAAAATGCTCAAAAACACCCAAAAAGTATTTTTGCGGTAAAATCAAGTCAAAAGCCAAAAAAAAGCTTAGCCCAATAAAAAACAAACTGCGTACAGCTTTTTGGGTAAAAAATAAAACTATGGGGTGATAATCACCAACAAACTTTTCCATTCCGCAAAAAATGCTCAAAAACACCCAAAAAGTATTTGTGCTGTAAAATCTAAAATAATTCTTGTGCAAGATTGAAACAACAGCCAAAATTAAGGTTAGACCAAAAGAAAAGAAACTGCGTATAGCTTTTGGGGTAAAAAATAAAACTATGGGGTGATAATCACCAACAAACTTTTCCATTTCGCAAAAAATGCTCAAAAACACCCAAAAGGTATTTTTGCTTTAAAATCTAAAATAATTCTTGTGCAAGATTTAATCAAAAGCCAAAATCAAGCTTAGACCAATAGAAAACAAACTGCATACAGTTTTTTGGGTAAAAAATAAAACTATGGGGTGATAATCACCAACAAACCGTTACATTCCGCAAAAAATGCTCAAAAACACCTAAAAAGTATTTTTGCTGTAAAATCTAAAATAATTCTTGTGCAAGATTGAAACAACAGCCAAAATTAAGCTTAGACCAATATAAAACAAACTGCGTACAGTTTTTTGGGTAAAAAATAAAACTATGGGGTGATAATCACCAACAAACTTTTCCATTCCGCAAAAAATGCTCAAAAACACCCAAAAAGTATTTTTGCTGCAAAATCTAAAATAATTCTTGTGCAAGATTGAAACAAAAGCCAAAATTAAGCTTAGACCAATATAAAACAAACTGCGTACAGTTTTTTGGGTAAAAAATAAAACTATGGGGTGATAATCACCAACAAACCGTTACATTCCGCAAAAAATGCTCAAAAACACCTAAAAAGTATTTTTGCTGTAAAATCTAAAATAATTCTTGTGCAAGATTAAAACAAAAGCCAAAATTAAGCTTAGACCAATAGAAAACAAACTGCGTACAGCTTTTTGGGTAAAAATAAAACTATGGGGTGATAATCACCAACAAACTTTTCCATTCCGCAAAAAAGGAATTATTTTAGATTTTACAGCAAAAATACTCTTTGGGTCTTTGTGAGCCTTTTTGTTCAAATGAAATTTAAAAGACTTTTACATTCCCCAAAAAAGTATTTTTGTTGTTAAATCTAAACTAATTCTTGGGTACGAAATAAAGAAATGTTTTAATATATCTAAGAGCCTTTTAAATTATTTATTTTATTATATTCATTGCTTACTGTATCTTTTCTCAGTTAAAATAATTCACCACTTATCAAATAATACAATAGGAACAACAGAAAGAACAACGGACAGTTTTTACGGTTTGTTGTGTTGAGTTTGATTTGTTCACGTCGATGAATAAAACAGTGAGTACAGAGACGTGAGTGAAGAAAACAAGTTTTGATAATGCAGAGTATTGGCAAGTTTTTTCTAGGATAATGCAGAGTATTTGTCTTATTTCAGCAAGTTTTTCAACAGTTTTGTATACGTGTGAGCACGTGTTATATATGGGAATGTATGTGTGACAAGTTTTTCCAATGTTTACAAGCAAATGGTGTGTAGGTGTGAGCAAGTTTTATGTATGGGTAACATGTGCTTTCTATATTTTTAGAGTAACATCAGTTGTCAGCCTATAACTCCTAAACTAAATCGCGTGCCACCATGGCACTACCCTCAATCGATAGGTATTAAAAATACACATTGTTTGCCACGGTTGTCAATCTTGGCGAGACTTGCTGAAAAAAGTTATAGCGCCGCGAAGTTTGAAAAAGCGCAAAATATGTAACATCAGTTGTCAGCCTATAACTCATAGACTGGATTGCGTGCCACCATGGCACTACCCTCAATCGATAGGTATTAAAAATACACATTGTTTGCCACGGTTGTCAATCTTGGCGAGACTTGCTGAAAAAAGTTATAGCGCCGCGAAGTTTGAAAAAGCGCAAAATATGCAACATCAGTTGTCAGCCTATAACTCATAAACTAGATCGTGTGCCACCATGGCACTACCCTCAATCGATAGGTATTAAAAATACGCATTGTTTGCAACGGTTGTCAATTTTGGCGAGACTTGCTGAAAAAAGTTATAGCGCCGCGAAGTTTGAAAATTGCAAAATATGTAACATCAGTTGTCAGCCTATAACTCCTAAACTAGATCGCGTGCCACCATGGCACTACCCTCAATCGATAGGTATTAAAAATACACATTGTTTGTCACTGTTGTCAATCTTGGCGACACTTGCTGAAAAAAGTTATAGCGCCGCGAAGTTTGAAAAAGCGCAAAATATGCAACATCAGTTGTCAGCCTATAACTCATAAACTAGATCGCGTGCCACCATGGCACTACCCTCAATCGATAGGTATTAAAAATACACATTGTTTGCAATGGTTGTCAATCTTGGCGAGACTTGCTGAAAAAAGTTATAGCGCCGCGAAGTTTGAAAATTGCAAAATATGTAACATCAGTTGTCAGCATATAACTCCTAAACTAGATCGCGTGCCACCATGGCACTACCCTCAATCGATAGGTATTAAAAATACACATTGTTTGCCACGGTTGTCAATCTTGGCGAGACTTGCTGAAAAAAGTTATAGTGCCGCGAAGTTTGAAAAAGCGCAAAATATGCAACATCAGTTGTCAGCCTATAACTCATAAACTAGATCGCGTGCCACCATGGCACTACCCTCAATCGATAGGTATTAAAAATACACATTGTTTGCAACGGTTGTCAATCTTGGCGAGACTTGCTGAAAAAAGTTATAGCGCCGCGAAGTTTGAAAATTGCAAAATATGTAACATCAGTTGTCAGCCTATAACTCCTAAACTAGATCGCGTGCCACCATGGCGCTACCCTCAATCAATAGGTATTAAAAATACACATTGTTTGCCACGGTTGTCAATCTTGGCGAGACTTGCAGAAAAAAGTTATAGCGCCGCGAAGTTTGAAAAAGCGCAAAATATGTAACATCAGTTGTCAGCATATAACTCCTAAACTAGATTGCGTGCCGCCATGGCACTACCCTCAAACGATAGGTATTAAAAATACACATTGTTTTTTTTACAAAGTTATAGGCGCAGCAACCTCTTTAACAATTAGAAAGCACTAAAAAAAGGCAGCATTAGTTTTCTAATGATAACTCGGAAAGAATACACAAACACTAAAATGATAATGGGTGTCATGGTATACTGCGTCACTTTTTTGATAAAGTTATAGGCGCCACAATATATTTAAAACTTAAAAAGCGTAAATATGTTTAACTTTAGTTTTTCTCTAATATATTCGCAGTGTATGGTAAATATATTTGTTTCGATTCGGATCTGTACCAATGCGCTTACATCTGGCAGCACAAAACTAAAATACAAAACAAGGTAAAATTAAACAGGTACACAGCTGTCTACTTTTCACCGCAAAATAGAGGCTCGCATGTCAAAATTTGTATATATTAACATAGGGGCTGAGATGTCAAATGTTATTGTTATGTTTTTATTGTTTAGAATCAACACCTTCTGGCATTTAAGTTAAATTTTTAACTTCCATATATTCTATAAACTTCTCTAGAAAATATTTTTGTACAATATATTAACCCTCTAGCTCTTTAATATATGTGTCTTTTTGCCCATTCCTTTACAAGGTGATATTTTGCACTTAAAAAAGGAATGGGCAAAAAAGACCCATAAATTAAAGAGCTAGAGGGTTAATATATTTTACAAAAATATTTTCTAAAGAAATTTACGGTAGGTCTCTGAATATATGGAAGTTAAAAATTTAACTAAAATGCCAAAATGATGCCATTATATAAACATTATAAAACGAACCCATAAATAAATTTGGATTTGACATAATTATGGGTCTTTTTTGCCCATTCCTTTGCAAGGTGACATTTTGCACTTAAAAAAGGAACATGCAAAAATGACCCAATAAACCAATAAAATAAATTTGTATTATGCATGAAATACAATAAAAAATATTTATCAAATGATGGCCTTAAAGATATAAAAAACATCAAACAAAAGATGGCTTTAAAGATATAAAAATATCAAAGATATCAAAATAAATAAATAAATAAATAAACAAAAGTTTATAATGATGTACAAATATCATGAACATTTTTTATTATATCCACAAAATGGTGTATGCCTATTGGGGAGCCAGCCATTCAAAATAACTGGCAACGCACTGAGTGTAGTACCTCAACGGTAGTGTGGAAACCTACACGTTTCAGATAATAATTTGCCCATTCCTGTTTTAAGGACAAAATTTTGCCTTTTCAAGGAATGGACAAAAAAGACCCATAAATTGAAGAATTAGAGGGTTAATATATTTTACAAAAAGATTTCTAAGGGAATTCTACTGTAGGTCTCTGAAGGCATGGAAGCTAAAAATTTAACTTGAAAGCCAGAATTATGTCGAATTTAAATTTATTTAAGGGTTGGTTTTATAATGTTTTTATAATGACATAATAAATTTGGATTCGACATAATTCTGGCCTTCAAGCTATATTTTTAGCTTCCATGTGTTCAGAGACCTATAGTAGAATTCCCTTAGAAATCTTTTTGTAAAATATATTAACCCTCTAACTCTTCAATTTATGCGTTTTTTTGCCCATTCCTTTTTTAAGTGCAAAATGTCACCTTGCAAAGGAATGGGCTAAAAAGACCCATAAATTAAAGAGCTAGAGGGTTAATATATTTTACAAAAAGATTTCTAAGGGAATTCTACTGTAGGTATCTGAAGACATGGAAGCTAAAAATTTAACTTGAAAGCCAGAATTATGTCGAATTTAAATTTATTTAAGGGTTGGTTTTATAATGTTTTTATAATGACATAATAAATTTGGATTCGACATAATTCTGGCCGTGGCAAACAATGTGTATTTTTAATACCTATCGATTGAGGGTAGTGCCATGGTGGCACGCGATCTAGTTTAGGAGTTATAGGCTGACAACTGATGTTACATATTTTGCAATTTTCAAACTTCGCGGCGCTATAACTTTTTTCAGCAAGTCTCGCCAAGATTGACAACCGTTGCAAACAATGTGTATTTTTAATACCTATCGATTGAGGGTAGTGCCATGGTGGCACGCGATCTAGTTTAGGAGTTATAGGCTGACAACTGATGTTACATATTTTGCAATTTTCAAACTTCGCGGCGCTATAACTTTTTTCAGCAAGTCTCGCCAAGATTGACAACCGTTGCAAACAATGTGTATTTTTAATACCTATCGATTAAGGGTAGTGCCATGGTGGCACGCAATCTAGTTTAGGAGTTATAGGCTGACAACTGATGTTACATATTTTGCAATTTTCAAACTTCGCGTCGCTATAACTTTTTTCAGCAAGTCTCGCCAAGATTGACAACCGTTGCAAACAATGTGTATTTTTAATACCTATCGATTAAGGGTAGTGCCATGGTGGCACGCGATCTAGTTTAGGAGTTATAGGCTGACAACTGATGTTACATATTTTGCAATTTTCAAACTTCGCGGCGCTATAACTTTTTTCCGCAATTCTCGGCAAGATTGACAACCATTGCAAACAATGTGTATTTTTAATACCTATCGATTAAGGGTAGTGCTATGGTGGCACGCAATCTAGTTTAGGAGTTATAGGCTGACAACTGATGTTACATATTTTGCAATTTTTAAAGTTCGCGGCGCTATAACTTTTTTCAGCAAGTCTCGCCAAGATTGACAACCGTTGCAAACAATGTGTATTTTTAATACCTATCGATTGAGGGTAGTGCCATGGTGGCACGGGATCTAGTTTAGGAGTTATAGGCTGACAACTGATGTTGCATATTTTGCGCTTTTTCAAACTTCGCGGCGCTATAACTTTTTTCAGCAAGTCTCGCTAAGATTGACAACCGTGGCAAACAATGTGTATTTTTAATACCTATCGATTGAGGGTAGTGTTATGGTGGCACGCGATCTAGTTTAGGAGTTATAGGCTGACAACTGATGTTACATATTTTGCAATTTTCAAACTTCGCGGCGCTATAACTTTTTTCAGCAAGTCTCGCCAAGATTGACAACCGTTGCAAACAATGTGTATTTTTAATACCTATCGATTGAGGGTAGTGCCATGGTGGCACGCGATCTAGTTTATGAGTTATAGGCTGACAACTGATGTTGCATATTTTGCGCTTTTTCAAACTTCGCGGCGCTATAACTTTTTTCAGCAAGTCTCGGCAAGATTGACAACCGTTGCAAACAATGTGTATTTTTAATACCTATCGATTAAGGGTAGTGCTATGGTGGCACGCAATCTAGTTTAGGAGTTATAGGCTGACAACTGATGTTACATATTTTGCAATTTTCAAACTTCGCGGCGCTATAACTTTTTTCAGCAAGTCTCGCCAAGATTGACAACCGTTGCAAACAATGTGTATTTTTAATACCTATCGATTGAGGGTAGTGCCATGGTGGCACGCAATCTAGTTTAGGAGTTATAGGCTGACAACTAAAATTTGACCTAATTATATAGTAAGCACGTGCTACACATACATTCATACGTGCTCACATATATGGAAAACTTGCTAAAATCAAGAAAGATACTGCATTATCATACACACATACATTCTTAGAAATCACACGTATTGAAAAACTTGCTGTTTACGGCATTATCAAACTTGTTTTCTTCACGGCTATAGTATTTTTGGCATTGGAAATTTGAATTGAACATGCGCTGTTATTGTAAGGGCGACATCTATTTGTCAAGGCAAATGTATATTATAAAAGCTCAATTTTATACTATATTCTTAAGTCATAAAACTAGATATTGTTGTTTATTAAAAAAATATGTAAATATTTTCCTTTTTATTACTAAAATTAAGCTCAAAGTATATAACAATCAGTAAAATTTACATTTGAATGTTTTGTTTTAAATGCATATTCTTAAAAAAGCGCGCACACAAAAATAACCGCTTATAGCTACTTTACACTATCTCACAAGCCGTTCGACGTCTGTAGAAAATGCAACCCTGATCTAATGGGCTTATGGAAAGTTTAAAAAAACAGTGATTAACAACACATATAATATATCAGGGTAGCATTTTGTGCAGAAGTCGAACAGCTTGTATAATAGTATAAAAACAGCTTTAAAAGTATTATGGCAACTATTCAAATGTTGATCCCCTATTGAAATTCGGACAGTTTAATAACAACTTTCCATGCATACTTACATTATTCCCATAAGGATTATTTATGTTTTATCAATCAACATTGTTTACCGTTTTTCCTTATCACTCACGGCTTGCTGCAGAAAAACAAGCCGACGCAAAATTATCGGCGGCGGCTGGGCAGATTTTGGGCCGGCGGCGGCGCGCCGACAGAATATTCGGCGGCTCACCTATTTACGGATATTTTGGGATATAAGGTAGTAAAAAAATTTTTTGGAAAAAAGTACGCAAATTTGAATCCCAGTCGTGAACAAATTTAAACGAACTCGGCGGCTACTTTTGAGCCGATGTAGTCGGCGGCGGCGCGGTAGGTAAAAAAGCAACCGACGGCGGCGCGCCGTCGGCTTAAACTTGACTGACTTGTTTCTCTGGCTTGCTCAAAAATTAATATACAAGTTTATCTATGTTATTTAGCAGACTGACATTGGAAACAACTGTTAGTTTGTACTTGCAAATCTTGAATAGTATTCTGCGACATCTATGTGTGAAGAAAACGTAAACATAACATTAATGGTAAGTATTTATGGTAAGTATATTCGTTTACTATGCTGCAATAGATGCCGCACAAAACAAATATATGGAAATATATTTGAACAGTGCTGTCATATGGGGCCAAATTTCTTAGGCGTCAGAATTTTAGATTTGGCGACATGGCGATTTTTGTCGATTTACAAAGTAGTTGGCTATTTTTGATGAGCCATGAAATTTTTTTTTGAATCTTAGTTTGAATTTTGATAATAAAATATGTATGTTGAAAGAATATTTTCAATACATAATTGCGACGGTGTATATTCAATATCTGCTATGAACCAATTTCTTGAAAATCACTTTCTTATTGAAAACTGTACGCCGATATCAGCTTACAGTTCTGACAAAAATTTCAGAGAGAAAAAAATCAATTTTGGTATCTTTATTATTTACGATTTTTTTTGTTAATGCAATAGCTTCTATCAACCACATTAATTTTATAAACCTTTTCGTATGTGTATTAAACGAAGTTGTTTCCTACAACTATTTACATACCTAGGGTTGTCATCCGTCCTCTTTTCCCCGGACACCGTCCCCTTTTTTTATGGCGTCCGGGTGGTCCTACTTCTTTTTTTTTTAGCAATTGTCCGGAGTTGTCCTACTTTTGGCACTTCAGTTTTTGAAGCTGCTTAATTATTTTCAAGACTTAATTTTCTGCTTAATAACAACTCAGAGGAATTTTATATAACACCGAGTTACAGCAGAAGGTTATCTGGCTCGTATTAAATGCAAAGAGGAACTT
The DNA here is from genome assembly GCA_956483635.1 of Panzeria rudis. Classification (NCBI taxonomy): domain Eukaryota; kingdom Metazoa; phylum Arthropoda; class Insecta; order Diptera; family Tachinidae; genus Panzeria; species Panzeria rudis. The sequence goes on from OY101450.1 coordinate 58,227,247, forward strand.
AAAACTGAAGAGTACAAAGTCATTTAACAAAACTACTCGAAAGGGATCAATGAACGAAAGCGCAAAAATTAGTGATTTACTTGGTATTGGTTCTTAATGAAAGATTTAATGGTCTGGTACTAAAAGATAAACATCCACAATGCTTGATCCTCGATAAAAAAGAACAAATATTTCAATTGCAGTCCACTACTTCTGTATCAAAAACTGCTCTTATTGAGTAAGTTGGCCTTAATGTAGCTTTATATTCTGCAACTATGTATGTATTGCTAACGCACTCACCCTTACACCTCGTAGAAGTTCTGTTAAGTCAACAAAAAGTAGGCTTTGGAGCCCTTGTCCAGACAAGGCTGTAATTCTTCTAAAGAAGAAGTCGAGAGATGCCTAAGAAATTTTAGCACATGGCATAAAATACCCAAACTAGAAAACAATTGTCCGCCGCGCTTTAGTTTTCTATTGAGTTCTGTCGCATCTGGGAGATCGTTATCTACTGCGGGACTTGTTCAAACAGACCTATGAAACCGTCTACCTCCGAAAAATTTGATTATGGTTTGTTTTAAAAAAAAAATTTATTCATATCAAATTCAGTCAAAACAAATCAGAGTCAAAGTAAGCAGTGTTGACAGTGAAATTTCGAGAAAGATACATTTTAGTTTCCAAAAAGAAACATTTTTTCCCAAAAAGATACATTATGAAAAAATTTTAAAATCCGTTTTTACGTTTGACATATCGACCCCTTACCGCCAAATGATCGTAAGCGACAAAAATTTAATTTTTCAGGAGGAGCAGTTTTTCTTGTATTTAAACATGATTTATATTCATAAGCTGTCGCTTACGATGAAATTTTATAGCATGCATTTCAAAAGTTATCAAAAATGTTGATATTTTTACGATTTTAAACTATGGGTATCCTCATAAAATTTTGATTTCAATAAAAATTTTTTTTTACAAAATGTCGCTTGCGATCATTTTGCGCAAAGCGGTTGATATGTATATTAACATAACACTTTTGTTTCATATTTAATGAATATTGTTAAGAAAATGATATCATAAAAATTCATTTTTATATTTATTGAAGTCATAAATATTGGATATGTAATTTTTATAAATACAGTAAGCAAACTTTAAAATTAATTATATGTAACTATATTTGGATGTTGTCAAAACAAATTAATTTTTGTAAAAATTAATATACGAGTAAAGGCATTTTTTAGTATTCATAACGAAATGATAACTTTAAAAAACTTTGTCAGAGACGGAAAGTATAATATTTTATTTCTGTACATTTTGAGTACAGATTCAAAAGATACGAAAAATGTCAGTATTATAGATGGTACCTAAAGTCATCAAAAGATACGAAAAATGTATCTTCCGTATCCTAATGGCATCACTGACTGTAAGAGCTTATAACCAATATTTTGTATGGCAGTACTGGCTATACATTTTTAAAGTAAACTTTACTAATGATTATGAGTATGCGCCATTCATTTTAAATACTGATCATTTCTATCCCGTAACACAGACTACCCCCTAATGATGTATAATAACAAAAAACACTAAACTTCTGTTTTGTTTATTTTACCTTTAATTTAAATTTACTATATTATCGGCATCGTCGATATCGTCGGTATCTTATCGGCCAAAAAGCGTATCAATACTTCTCTACATTTTATCATACATTTGTTTTTAATTCTCTATTAAAGTTCTGTTTATACGCTGAAATTTTTATTTTTTCGACAATTATTCAATACAAAGGTTTCATAAAAAATTTCAAGAAATTGAAGTCGTGACATTTTTTCTACCCCTTTTATTTCTCTACACTTCTTGCCAATAAAACAAAATTTAATACAACTAGTTTAATAAAATATTTCATCGTGTAAACTCAGTCTTACATTGAAACTTTTGCATTGTTGGAAGTATTGTCGTTGTTATTTCAAATGCGTGTTTTTTATTTATTTATTTATACAAATATTGTCCTCTTTTTTGAACGAAATGTCCTCGTTTTTTGTGGTTGCCGTACTCTTTTTCTCAAAATGGAAATGGCAACCCTATTTATGTACTGTGACGAATGACAAAATTTCGCGAAAAGACGCGATAATTCCGCAAACTCGGAAAAGTTTGCTAAAATTTTAAATATTGCAAAGTGTAATATTGATTTGAAGTCCCTAAAAATATAGGAAATCTAAAAACTTTGGAAAATAGCACACCGATCGCGAAAATATCGAAAAATCGCGAGAAATTGCAAAGTTTTAAATTAGCAATTAAATTGACTAAAAGTCGCTAAAACTATAAGGAATGGCGAAAATTCGGTAAAAATTGCTAAATTTGCGAAAACCCGCAAAATCTAGAGAATAAGAAAAGTGAATGTATTATTAGACTAAGATTTTATATTAATTACTAGCCTGTAATCCATTTGTGTCTTTGATGCATATGTATCTTTTCGTTTAATTGATGGAAAGAAAGTGTTGATAAAAATTTTATTGCAGGTGTGGAGAGACTTTAATTCGAACAAAAAGAAGAAAATGGTGATCAACAGGCAACAAATGGAGGTCCTAATAGGACCATAGTTTTAAACAATTTGGAAGAGACTGTATCATGTTAATTAAATTTGAAACCATCAGTGCATGGATTACCAAATATTCCAACGTTTAGTGTCGATGAACCAATGGCAGCATAGACAAACATTATTCAAGTTTTGAAACAAATGCTAGTTCCAGTACAGAAAGATGTAAAGCTGAACAGCCAACTTTGCCAAGCCTTGGCAGCAAAAAATAGCACTGCAGAAGTCTTTTTTCGAAAACTACATTGCATTAAAAAAAAGATCTTGAATACTTAAAGAAAATCGCAGACGGAATTCAATCATTTGAAACACATAAGTGAAAAGTTGATGAATATCTAATTTGAACTATCGCTGAAATTATGTAGTGTATTCCTTATTTTAAAATACGTATCGCTCCTTTCTTGCAACGTAGTCATATCTAAAAACAAACACCATTTTAAGTTACTGAAGAAAAATGTTTCCTTACTGCCATACTTAAATAAGAGCGGCAAGCATAGCGTTAGAAACAGGGCACGTAGATATTTACAATTTTACAATAAGATTCTTCAGTTAGCCGCAAAACGCAAGCGTAGTCCGGCCCAAATTTGATTGCCCTTGATTGATATAATTAAATATTTTGCATAATTTTTAATAAAATTGATATTATCACATTATAGTCTAATCTGAATTGTTCAGAAGAAAATAAATAATAATCAGCTAATCAGCATTTGACTAATCACCTTTGACCGGTATATTCATCAAGACTGATTAGTCAGCTTAAAAAAGTAGGACTTAAAAATAAAACGAAATTTATTTTTTTCCAATAATTTTACTACTAATAAAATCTTAAATACATATCGATGATGTTGCGAAAAAAGGACCAATCTCGCAACATTGTGCACAGCAGATTGGCGCTTTTTGCGCAACACCATCGATGTGTTTCCATTAAGTTGTACATAACCCTTAAACCCCTGAATTTGAAACACGAATTGTGCTGCGGTAATAATTTTTGTTCTAGGATATTTTTCTGCTAAAAATTACGAATTTGAGTTCCAATTGCTAAAAAAATGATCCTGGAAAGCTCCAGGACCAAAACAAGGAAGACCGCCTGTGACGGTCTTAGTGGTTTAGGGGATTTTTTTTTCAGAAATAAATAAAATATGATGCTTACAGTTGGAAGAATATCAGTTTTATTTTTAACTTTTGATATCAAAATATATATTATGTTCAAACTAAATATGATATGTAACTAAATGGTATTCCATGAAACAGTTTTTAGTCTTTGCAAAACATAGGTGGACGTTGCACTTAGTACAAAACATGTTTGTATCCGATTTTTTGCACAGTTTACACAATTTTTTGAGCCCCATTGCTGAAAATGATTTATCTTGTCGAACCTTATAATAGCCACAAGATAAATAACTTTTTTCCCAATAAAAGAGCCACCGGTTGGCTCTTCGGCAAATGAAGGACAACCTGCGAATCGTATCTCAACAGAAGCACTTAGTTCTTTTGCAATGCACCTGCAAAATTCTTGCATCATTATGCCTTCCCATTTCATTCTGATCAGAATTTTGGGGGTTTTCGACGTTAAGTCTGCGATTTAATGCAAATGCATTTGTTATGGACATATCGAGAAGATGGTAAAATATCCTGGTTGCCATATCTTGTGTTCTGATTTTAAGTCTATACAAGAGTCAAATAGGTCTACGCCGCCCATGTGCACATTGTATTCACAGATAATCTGTAGGCAATCAATATTATGGTATGATTTTTGCTTCCGATTGTAACGGGTAATTTTAGTTGGCTGACTGACTCAACACGCAGAGACTGCGATAAGCAGACAAATTTTAGCTTTCTTCATAGAGTGAGGGACCCAGTTCAGGATGATGATGACTTTGAAGATTTTGATGACTGCATAGAAGATTCAGATTATCATTGTGATAAACTCAAACCGGAAGATAATGCTATGATAACCGATTGTTTTGAGTTATTAGATTCTTATGAGAGCACGTGGCATTTATAGCCTTGTTACTGTTAGAGCAAATCGGATTCCCAGTTGTAAAGTACCAACTAACAAAAGCAATGAACTGGAGAACGCACGGAGAGATTATTCATCTGAGGTCGTTGGATTAGCTTATGGGATCGACATGACCACAGTTTTATGGAAAAACACAAAATATGTCAAACTCTGTTCAGCGTATTTTTTCACTACTAAGCCTTTCCAAAGAAGCACTTCACTCTGGTTGAACACAGTTTGATATTTTTTGCACTTCCATTAAGCCATAAGAGTCTAATAACTTCAAACAATTAGTTATCATAGAAGTGTCTTCCGGTTTGAATTCATCACAATGATAATCTGGATATTCTATGATATCATCAAAATCTTCAAAGTCATCATCATCCTCACCTGAGTCCATCAAAGCAGCAATTTCTTGATCACTCAATGAAGAAAGTTTGAATTTTTTTCTGTTTATCGTAGTATCTATTTTTTACTTACCTCTTGACATATTTTAGAGCTATTTTTCCTCTCTCAGTAGGCCAAAAGAGTATAGGTAATAATGAATACATTTTACTCCAATAAAAAACGTTACACTAAATTTTGTTCAACTAAGTAACTAAGACCGTCTATAGACGGTGTTCGCAAAAATCTCAATTGGAACAAAATTTTTTTTTCAAAAATCAAACTAGAAACAAATTATCAAAATAAACCTTTTAAATATTTACCACAAAAATTACCAAGGCTGTTGAGCGGTTAGAAAGTAGTTTTATTTTTATTTTAATTTTTGCAAAAATTACAACTATTTTTTTTTTATTTTTTCACTAAAAATTTTATTGTAACGGGTATTGCTACCACACTAATTATCGAAACGCGTTCAAACTGATACCATTTACTACATAATTTGGTGTCGAATAAAAAAGCTTTTGGTTGCTCGAGTGTAAAAGTACTGATTTCGCATAAAATTCTTTTTGTTGATGACCATTTGTAGACGGTCTTAGTTGTTTAAGGGATAAGGGATAAGGACACATATTTCATAAATCGAATTTTATGTTCTACATACTGTTAAATAAAACGCAAAGTCCACAAACTAACAAAAATCTCTAATCGCTTTTTAATAAATTGTGATGTCCAACACACATAATTACTATAAAAAAATCAGACTTTCCCGATCTAAGATAGCGATATAGTTAAGAACATATTAAAGGCCAATTACATAAATTAGAATATATATTGGTACTCTTGTAAAATTGTGAATATGTTAGTTAGGGCCTTTTGCGTTTCAGGGGAAGATATATTTATCAGGACTTCAAATAACGGGTGTTTTTTTTAGAGGCATAGAACTTTGAATTGAAATAAAACACAAGAAAATCGTTTTAATGTCCATCAATTTGGCTTTATTGGAAGGATAATTTTATGCCATTAATGTTTAAATATGATTTCGGGCATGTGGCCGCCGCGGCTGGCTCGAATAAAGCCAATTCTACAGGTCCAATTTTCAACCACTTTTTCGAGCATATGGGGCTGTATGTTGGCAATAACGCCACGAATGTTGGCTTCCAAGTCCCCTAACGTTTCTGGTTTGTTGGCGTATACGAGCGACTTCACATATCCCCAAAGAAAATAATCCAATGGTGTCAAATCACACGATCTTGGTGGCTGAACAAAATTTTGCGATGAAAATCAGCATCGAGATCAATCTCATTTTCGGCCCATACACCAAAATCACGACGCATTGCATGGTCTCGCGGCTTTAATTCTTGCACAAGCTGGATCTTGTAAGGTCGCAAGCCAAGATCTTTGCGCACAATCTTCCATAAAGTTGATGGACAAAGCTCCAATTGCTGTGCATGGTGGCGAATCGATTCATTCGGGTCCTCTTCAACACTTTGCTCTACAGCGGTAATTGTTTCTCCGGTGCGCACTGTTCGACGTCTCTGCGGATGCGTATTATCACATAGAGTAAGCGTAGTGCGAAAACGATCCATGGCTAACCGAATTAATTGCTCTGATGGACGATTATGTCGACCATAAAATGGACGGAGCTTGCGGTAAACTTCGCGAACTGAACCATTATTTTCGAAATAAATTTGCACGATTTGCAAGCGTTGTTCTTTTGTCAACCTGTTCATGATGAAATGGCAAACCAAACTAAATATTAATCACTTGACAGCTGACAAAATGGCCGCCAGTTAAAAAAGTGATGCCAACTTAAAGTTCTATACCTCAATAAAAAACACCCATTATAATTTAAAATGTTGGGAACAAATTTTTTAAAGTTATAGTTTCGTCGTTTATAATTTTCAAAAAAACTTTATTGCACAAGAATTTATTAAAAAGTAGTTCTTCATCAACTGAGAACCTGAAGCTAGTTTAGTTAATCGATTACACATCAAATATCTCTAACGGTAGGGCTATCGACTTTAAATAAACTTTCATTGTTTGGAAAAAACTTCTTATTTGTGCATGAAATAAAGATTATGAACTCTAAAGAAATCAGAAACCCATTGCTTTCTGATTTGAAGTAAAATAATCCAACGGTAACACTGGGAATTTCTGTGATAAATAGGTTAGTTGACATCAACCTAAGTGATTTAATTCTCTTATTCAATTTTCACGAAAAATTTGTATATATAAGAATTGAAATCACACTCAACAGAGCCACCTAGGCTTACCAGATCCAAGTTGGGAAAAAGCTTGACAAATAGAGAAAAAAAGCTTAATTTAAGTAAAAGTCTTGACACTAACTTAATGATCTGCAAAGCATCAAAAATCCATTCATTAATCGACTTCGAAAAATGGCGAAGGTATCAATTCATTTGCATTTTCTTATGTATTCCCTCAGCATTCCGATTAAATTTGGGCTGATTCTGTACCTTAATTTGTTTGCAAAAACTTTCGCAAATTTATTATGTATTATCATTAAAACTAACTCATATCATTAATTAGGCAAATCACATTATATTCTTTATTTACAAAGCGCATTAAGGGAATCGAAAATAGAAACGAAATCAAATTAGATGTCGAGCCTGTGCTGCAATAGAGTCATAACTCGAAAAATTTGATTTTTGAGTTAATGTAGAATCACTCATCATATCAGAACAACATTTTCTTTTACCATTAAGTTGTTAGTAAATTCGAAAATATTTTTTTGAGTTGTAAGTCTATGGTAGCAAAGGCTCGATATGAAGTTTTCGGTTTCCTTTTCGTCTTGTTTTTTAATTATACCATATTTACTCTTTAGAAATATATTTGAAATGAAACGCTTAATCTGCATATAATTTATTATTCGTCTATGGACCCGAGGAATTTGCATTAATATGTAGTTCCAAAGGCAGGTGTTTTATTTTTAATAAAGGTCTCTGATTTGCCCTTGGAGAAAGATTTTTATTATAATTTTTACTTTGTAACCATATAAATGATCATATATTTAACTTTATTAATTAAATTCTAACGCTAAAATAGCTAATTGAAGCTCGTGCATAAGATTGTGCACAGAATAGAAGTTAATTTTTAGCTTGACAAATAGCTTTTCAGCATAAATCTTTACAAACCTTAAAAAAGCTTGACAATCAAACCAAATCAAGCAAAATACACATGAGCGCTGCTATGTTCTGCTGTGTGCATAGAAAAATTCAGTTGATGTTAATTTTTTCCTTGTTCCTTGGAATAAATCATGCCTGATGTTAATATTTTCTTGTTCCTTAGCTAATAATCAATTTGCATTCACTAGCAAATAAGTTCGAAATAATCATATTAAAAAAATTATGAACTCTGGCTTAAATCTATATTGTTATGGTATACGTGGCTACCTACTGCACACAGGCAATCAAGTAGAATCAATAAGAATCCGTTTTGATATAAATCTATATTACTTTCGCCATTTTTGAGGAACACCATCGATATTTTAAATACATACATACGTCATAGAATAGCATCACAACTAGAGTTAATCGAATAATTAAAGTCAAATAATATTCGATGAAACAAAAAAAATTTTAGTTGCGAGTAAACATTTATTCGAGTAATTTAGATCGATTAATAGAATAACTCGACTAAAAAATATTATGTAAATTTTCCTATTTTTGATTAAGTTTTTGTAGATTTCTTAATAAATTTTTGAATTTATGTGCATTTTGCCAGTCAATTCAAACGTTATTTCATACTAATAGACCGCATGATCGAAGAATTAAGTAAATTATCCAGTAGCAATAATTATCTTGTACAAAAATTCGAAAATATCAAGCAAAAATTATTTGAAATAAAAAAAGAGATTTCAAGAGCAACAAATGAACTTGCTTTTTCGTATTAAGGTATCGAATGTAATCTAACTGCGGAATCCAGTAAAAATGTAAAAGCATTCATAAAATCAAAGAGCAAAATATTTCTTTTGTCCTATAAAATATTCCCCCTATTATGAATGGCGACGTAGACGTCACATCAACACGACAGCAAAACATTGTCACTTGTCTACCCCTTGTCGACAACAATTGACTTATATTAACATGCTGGGCTAATTTTATAAGCATAAGAAAATAGTAACATACTGTGAATAGTAGTCAATTGTTGTCGACAGCGAGTAGACAAGTGACAATTTTTTACTGTCGTGTTGATATGACGTCGACGACGCCATTCATAATAAAGGGGATTACTTTATGCATCTAGAACGAACAAAGTGTGGCATCACTATCCCACATACAGATAATATTTAAATACTTTTTATATTAACCATGATTTTTAATTTAACGTTTATTCAATAGTACTGAAATATGCATCTCTGAAGTAAACATGTATGATTTTGTTTCTGAATGAGTAAAGATAAGTTTTGTTTTAACTACTCAAACTTACAGACACTATAAATGGTGACTCCGTTTATAAGAACACATTCGCAGAGCAAATACATAATTATTAAAAAAGAAAAACGATCGCAGACTTACACTACAATAGTTTTTACAAAATCGGTATTATCTATAGTAGTTACTCGCTTAGTTTGATTTATAATGGCTGAAGAATGTAATGGGTGACCACCGCAAAATGAAATAAATGATGCTCACCAAGTTGCAAGAGTTTCTGTACGCATTCTTCCATTCTGGCACGCTAATCCAGCGCTATGGATTGCACAGATAGAATCCCAATTTACCGCAGCTGGAATCACGAGCGACCGAACAAAATACCATACCGTGGTAGCAGCCATAGAAAGCAGCGTATTGTCACAAATCAGCGACATAGTGCTTAACCCACCAGAAGACAACATGTACGACGCTTTGAAATCACGCCTTTTAGAACAATACGCAGAGTCTGAGCAAAAACGAATCAAAAAACTACTACAGGATTTGGAACTTGGGGATATGCGTCCATCACAACTACTTAGCGAGATGCGAGACCTAGCCGGCAACGAAATGAACGACAACATGCTTAAATCTATATGGATGAGTCGATTGCCACCAAATGTTCGTTCCATAATTTCCATAAGCAACGACCCACTTGATAAGTTAGCTACACTTGCTGACAAAATATTTGAGGTAAGTGATTACTCGCACGTTAACGCCGTTTCTTTGCCGCCGAATGAAACACCAATACAATCGTCTCTCGAAAAACAAGTCAGTTTACTTGTAAAGGAAGTATCTGAGCTGAAAACAAAATTCAACCAACGCCGTCGAAGTAGAACTCCATTTCGTGTCCGATCCGATGTCGATGACGTATGCTGGTATCACCGTAAATTCGGCGATAAAGCGAAAAAGTGTCGTCATCCTTGCCGGAATGCAAAAAACTAGATTGTCTGTCCGACGTGGCGGCTAAGGTCAGACAAGTTTCAAGAAATTGCCGTCTGATTATTTATGACAAAAATTCACAACTACAATTTCTAATCGACACCGGCACCGAGATCAGTGTAATACCTCCAACATACAGACAAAAAAATACTCAGAAGCGAATACATATTTATATGCCGCTAATCATTCACCAATTAAAACGTATGGAGACAAAAATATGACCCTCAACTTAGGACTTCATCGAGATTTTAGATGGAAGTTCATCGTAGCCGATGTTACCCAACCAATACTGGGGGCAGATTTTTTGTCATATTACAATTTATTGGTAAACATACGTGAACGCAAACTTGTGGACAACGTAACAAACATCCGTACGATATGCTCCGTTAATACGAATGGTGAGTTTTTTAACAAACTTTCACTTGTTAATCAAAACGATCCTTTTAAAGATTTCCTGAACGAATTTAAAGATATCACACGAGAAAACATAAACGCCAAAATTGTCAATCATCACGTAACGCACCATATCATCACCAAAGGTCAGCCAGTGTTCGCCAAACCTAGACGCTTGTATCCTGCGAGACTAAAAGTGGCCAAAGCGGAAATCAAAATGTTAATGGACCTAGGTATTTGCCGCCCGTCAAGAAGCCCATGGGCGAGCCCACTACATATGGTACGCAAGAAAAATGGTGAGTGGAGGCCATGTGGAGACTTCCGCCGCCTCAACAGTATAACAGAGGCCGATCGTTATCCGATACCACATATACAGGATTTCACTCATTCAGTTCATGGTTCTGAAATTTTTTCTACCATCGATCTACGTAGAGCATACCATCAAATACCCGTTGAGCCGGCGGACGTAGCTAGAACGGCCATTACAACTTCTTTTGGCTTATTTTAATTTACCCATATGTGTTTCGGCTTACGGAACGCCGGGCAAACATTCCAAAGGTTTATGGACAATATTCTACGTGAATTTGATTTCGCATGACCGTACCTGGATGATATTTTGGTGGCTTCAAAAAACATGGATGAACATCGCGTTCACCTGCATAAAGTACTAAACAAGCTTCGAGATTACGGCGTAGTTATAAACCCAGCAAAATGTTTATTTGGCAAACAAGAAGTGCAGTTTTTAGGATTTTTGATCAACAAGGATGGAGTTTGTCTACCGCCGGATCGTGTTAAAGCTTTGGCCGACTATCAACTTCCTGATCGAGTTTGTAAATTGCGAAGGTTTCTCGGCATGCTGAATTTTTTTCGTCGCTTTTTGCCAAAAGCCGCTGAACATCAAGCCCAGCTGTACAAATTCATCAAAGGTAACAAGAAAAATTATCAATCCATAATTGCTTGGACAAAAGTAACCAAAGAGGCTTTTGAAAAATTTAAATCTTCGCTTTGTGAAGCGACGTTATTAGTTTTTCCGAAACACAATGCACCTCTAGCCGTTACGGTAGACGCGTCAGACACAGCGATGGGTGCCATTCTTCAACAATTCCATGATAACACATGGCAACCACTTGGTTTTTACTCTGAGCGTCTCAGCCCGGCACAACAAAAATATAGCACCTATGATTGGGAGCTACTGGGAGCATATAAGGCCGTTAAATAATTTCGTTATATGGTTGAAGACAGGGAAGTATGCATATACACAGACCATAAGCCTTTACAGTACGCTTTTCAACAACGACCGGAAAAAGCCACACCACGACAAGCGCGTTATCTTAATTTCTTGGGCCAATTTACCACCGACATACGTTATATACCCGGGAAAGAAAATATTATAGCCGACGCGCTTTCACGAATCGACGCTTTACATACAACAACGTCTATAGATTATGCTAAACTCTTAGAAAGTCAAACTAGTGACGCGGAATTAAAGTCACTTCAAAATAATTCCAGCCTCAATATTAGAAAAATTTATGTTCCCGGTACGATATTGGAGATATTTTATGATGTTTCAACTGGAAAACCACGGCCAATTTTAACCCTACCATTCCGAAAAATTGCATTCGACTCGCTGCATAACATTAGTTATCCAGGCGCAGCTAAACAACAAAATTAATTTCCGAGCGTTTTGTTTGGCCAGAGATGAAAAAAGATTGCAGAATTTGGTCCAGGCAGTGCATTCCATGTCAGCGTAGTAAAGTAACTCGGCACCAGTTTCGAAATATGATCTCCCTCAAAAAAGATTCGAGCATTGACATTGTTGGACCCCTTCCACCATCAAAGGGATATCGTTACTGCCTCACTTGTGTTGACCGCTTCACTCGCTGGATCGAAGCATATCCTTTAGAGGACATAACTTCTGAAACGATAGCATTTACATTTTATCAGCAGTGGATATCACGATTTGGTGTTCCCATGAGAATTACCACGGATCAGGGTAGGCAGTTCGAGTCCAATCTATTTCGCGACCTTAATAATCTCTTAGATATCACACACTTGAGAACAACCGCGTATCACCCCGCAGCTAACGGGTTAATCGAACGATACCATTGAGTTATAAAGGGCGCAATTAAATGCTACGAAACCGAAAAATGGGCGGAAGTATTACCACTCATATTGTTGGGATTACGAGTTTCCTTTAAGGAGGACATTGAAGCGTGCCCTGCAGAACTGGTTTATGGATGTTCACTACGAGTTCCCGGAGAATTCCTGGGTGAGATTAAAACCAAGAAAAACATCTCTGATAACGACTTTGTTAACGACCTTCGCCTAAAAATGCAAAATATTAGGCCACAACAAACATCAAATCATGCTAAAAAAAAACACCATTCATAGAAAACCAGCTGATTACAGCACCAGCAGTTTTCGTGCGCACAGATGCAGTTCGTTGGCCGTTACAACCACCTTATGAAGGTCCTTTTACCGTTATCAAACGTTATGATAAGTTTTATAAAATTAATATGAATGGCAGACATGTCAACATAAGCATCGACCGTCTTAAAGCTGCGTTCATTTGTAAGGAACTAGTAGAGCCAGACACAACAACAATGTCGGAGCAACCAATTGCAGATGGTAAGGAACGAGCAGCTTACAACACATCTTCCGGAAGAAGAGTTCGTTTTCGTGTTCCATGGGAAGGGGAGTAATGTGGCATCACTATCCCACATACAGATAATATTTAAATACTTTTTATATTAACCATGATTTTTAATTTAACGTTTATTCAATAGTACTGAAATATGCATCTCTGAAGTAAACATGTATGATTTTGTTTCTGAATGAATAAAGATAAGTATTGTTTTAACTACTCAAACTTACAGACGCTATAAAAGAATTGATGGAATGAACTAGAAATGTTTTTAATTAATTTTTCGCAAATTCTCTAACGTCTACGATTAGTGAAAGATCACTTTTAATGTGAAAAATGTTCAATCGAAAAAAATATTTATGAAATAAAACGCATGCTATTTTTTAGAGCTAAATGTACTGATTTTGTTCGATTATTTAATGAATTATCGTGTTCTGTGCTCCATACAAAATAAAAATGTTCGGAATTGTAAAAGCTTTGCTGTTACAATTTAATATTTATAACAAAAATGCTTATGATTATTATACCCTTCACCACAAAGTGGTAAGGGTATTATAGGTTTGTTTTCGCTAATGTTGAAACGCCTCTGACGAAGTCCCCAGTTAACATAGTCTTAATTTATGTATTAATCAGCTGTAATTGATCGAAAGCTTCATGCATATAAAAATAAAAAAATCGGCTCATGAATGACTAAGTTATATATATATATAGTAAAAAATGTAAAAAGACAAAAATCGGATTCGAACTCAGCATACAAACATGCAAACCTCACCGTCTACACCAGAGAGGCTTAGATAAAGGATTGGTAATTTGCGGTTACATAAGCTAAACATATTTTTGGTGCAATTATCCTTTTTATATTAGGTTTGATTTTGTGTCCAGAGGTGGGACAAATTTTTTCAAGGATGGAAAATCAACATTTTAAAATGGTTTAAAAATGGAACTTTTTTAATAATATACCTACTATTATATTACATACATATATATGTAAAAAAAAGTAGTGATAGTTCTCTTCAAAGTTATTTTTCATAATTAAAAATCAAATTTATGATTTTTAAACGTACTTTTAACCGATTTTGTATATTTGAAAAATATTTAAGGCCATATTTTGAAAATATAGAAATCGGAATAATCATAACGGTTTTATGGACGATAAAAAAACTATAAAGAAAAATATTTTTGTTCTTCCCCCTGTAATAAAAACAGCAATAATCTTGAAGTTTTAATTTCGATTTGTTGTTTTTAGTTTCTGTAAAAAGTAAATTTCTTTATTCTGTTGTCTTTGCTCAAATATTAGAAGATTGCGAATTTTATTTCATTAGAAAAAATTTAGGCCCTAATGGTGTAAATCACTGCATTAAATTGAAATTTATATACACTGAAAATAATTCATGCAACATTTAACGAAAAAAACTTTCGTAGTGACTTTCGTAAAAATACACTCCAAAGAAGTCATGAAAATGTAGAGTTTGCGATCCGGAAGTAGTGCAAATTTGGAACATTTCTAATGATTATTACATAGCGTTGTCATTGCAAAAAGTTCTCTTTTTCGGTTCATAATCACCGAATTGGAAGCGATGTATAGGAAAATTTCCTTTTTGCGTTCTATAATATATTTCTCCAGGAAAAATGCTAAAGAGTAACACATTTTCGCAAATTGTTTCTTTTTATACGAACTTAAACGCAAAACAGGATTTTCATGTATATTTAATTAAATAACTATTAATTTTTAGACTATAATTAGTTCATAAATTTTTTAAAAAAACAAATTTTTAAAAAGCTTTACGTGACAAAAATTAATTTTAATGTACTTTCTTTTATACTTATTATTTTCATATTTTTAATATCGATTCTATGGAAGCAATGAAAATGTAGTTGCTTAAAAATTACATCCAATTTTTTTTACTGAGTATATTACGAAAAACCATTTCGCCAATAATTTTTGAACTTACGAAAGTAGCGAATACCTTTCGTAAACATTTGTCCTTGTTAAAAAATATATTTGAAAGAAAACATGTAAGAGGGTTATATTCGGCTATGCCGAATCTTATATACCCTTCACAGAGTAATATAAATGGTATATCTGTGGTCACAAGGAATAACAGTTAAGTCGAGTTAGGACAAAGTGTATTTATCATTATAATTTTGTTTATTTCTCTTAACTTAACTGTTGTTTCATTATAAATTAAATTACACATTAATATAGTATAAAATTGCTAGCATTCGCTTAATCTAAATACCTTGATTTTACACAGCGATTTTAAAATTCTCTTTTGACCACTTGTCAAAATCGAGTTTAGTCGTTATTACAGATACATGTGCATACAATTATACACGAAATAGTTATGCAATAATTCCCAAATAACTTTCTTAATTACTGTTTTCGTAAAATATGCAAACTTTTGTATATATGTAGCTATTACGAAATAAAGTATTTTGTAATACATCCATAATTTATTCAATTGAGAGTTTTTTTTAAATATCTAATGTGTAATGTACGCATCAGATACCTATTTGTTGAGATTACGTGTATTAGTTGTACAAAAAGTATATTACAAAATTGGTATTCTTAAACATGAATTTTTTAGGTTACATATATACAGTTAATTTCGCATTAATTTATGCAAATATAAATTTAGAATCATTTGAGCTCAAAAAATGTTGATTTTCTAGAAATTTTTTTTGCAATTTTTCTATTTGGTACTAAAAAAATTTTATCCCAAATAACTATTTTATTGATTTTATTTATTTACTATTAATTTATTTGCTATAATATATTTTTTCTGCTATTGATTTTAATATCTTATGAAAAATAAGTATATTAACATTAAAAGAAACATTTAAAAAAATAAAAGTTTCAGGCGCCGTGATTTGAACCCGGCTCCCGAGAAAAAAAGTAACTATAGGGAAACCGCTTAGCGGCTTGCAGGGTGATTCATACAATATCTCAACTAATAGTATATGAATCGTCCTACAAAAGATCGGTGATAGGGATGGTTGCCAGATTCGATGATTTATCGCCATTTTGACGATCTTCGGTGTCAAAAATGGGATTTTAGCGACTAAACTATTTTTACCTTAAATTTGACGATTTTTAAGAATTATAAGTTAGTTAATACAACTTTTTATAACTTTTAAAACAATTTTGAACTTTGCAGTTTTTGCTACAATATGTAGTAAAAGTAAGAAGTAAAAGGGATAGTTATGCCAATAAATAATCATTTTAATGTTAATATATTTAGTATTACATGTTTTTTAAAACCTCTTCTCTTCATAATTTATCAACTGCTGCATACATACATATGTATGTATATCAAATATAAAAATTTTTAAACACTAAAAAAACAACGCTCAAGTATAGCTTTGCATCCTAGCGAAATTTTTTTTATAAATTCTAATAACATAATTCAAATGACTTTACTGCGTATTTGAAGTAGAAAATTCCAAATACCATACAATGTTAAATTTTGATTACACTTAAAAGTTGGTTTATTCAATATTTTTGTGCCTTACCGAGTTGCTGCACTGTATGTATACTATTTTTCTAAAAGTAAAATTCACTAAACATGTAATTATACTGTTTATTGAGTTAAAACAACAATTGATGTCTTTATTGATAATAATTTCGTTTATTTTGTGTAAAAACTGATTTTTTTGTTATGTTATTCATTATTAATTATCATTCTGTTTATTAAGTAGATTTCTATACAAAATTAGTTTCTAACCTTCGAAATAAGTGTTTTTTTACTTTTGACGAATTTTTGACTATTTCAGATAATTATTTTGACGTTTTTGACGATTTTTCGCTCGAAATTTGACGAATTTATCCCTATTTCATCTGGCAACTATGTGTGCCTCGTTTCTGTAAATTGTGAGAATGTCTTATATCGAGAAAAAATTTATAATTATACCTATCATCATAGTTGCATTTTGCTTTTAGAAAAACAGTATACATACAGTGCAGTAACTCGGTAAGCCACAAAAATATTGAATAAATCGACTTTTAAGTTTAATCAAAATTTTACATTGTATAGTTTTCGGAATTTTCTACTTTAAGTACGCAGCATAATTATTTGAATAATATTATTAGTTTATCAAAAAAGTTTGCTAGGATGCAAAGCTGTACTTGAGCGTTGTTTTTTTTTAACATTTGCTATATTTGATATACATACATCCATACAGCACCGGCCCAAGGCTGCAACGAGAGCGGTTGCACTAGGCGCCAGGAATCGATAAATAAAATATATGTTCCTAAAATTATCGACCGTTTTCTTAACTCAAGTCGATTAAAATCTCCTCGATTTGATAAATCTACTCCCGCTAATGGCATATTTTTTTTTAAATTTCGTATTATTTAGGGCCATTCAGGTATGTGATGGAAATCGATTTTGAAAACGAAGCACTTTTGAAAGTCGCTTTTAACGCACTTTTCATCAAATTTTTATAATTTTTGTGATACAACTCCTTTGTAATAAAGAAATATTATTATAATATTTGTTATAAAATTGTTTTTAATAAAGAAATATTATGAAAAACACCTTTCAAAATTGCTTCGTTTTCGGAATCGATTTCTATCACATACCTGATTATTACAACTTGGTAATAGCAAAAGGCAGGATTTTGTCGAAGTGATAAACAGTTTATAATTTTTACAAATTTACTTTAACTCACCAGGAAAGATGAATTTGCCTTTAACTTATCGCTTACTTGCAACAACCTTTTTTTTTTGTTTTTAATTTTACCACAGCTTTAACATTTAATTTATTTTGAACTGGAAAAAACTCAATTAAAATAATTGAAAAGAGTAAATGATGCCTATTGTTAAAAAAGTATTCGCCAGCTTAAAAAACTCTTCCTTATTTTGTATATTAAAATAGGAAGTTATTAAAAATAAAAAGCGTTTTCATAGTTTTAGCTGGCTGCCAACATTGACGATAGATATGTTAATGAAAAGAAATAATAAGTCACACAAAATTATGCACCAAGCCAGTTAAACACAATTATAAAATTTTATATCAGCTTCAAAAACATGTTTTTTAAAATAAAATATATTATATTTTTTTCTGTTGACCAAAGGCCGCCGAAATCAAATCTCGCTCTACCCTGGCCAAATACTAGGGCCGGCGCTGCATTCATATGTATGTATGCAGTAGTTGATAAATTATGGAGAGAAGAGGTTTTAAAAAACATGTAATACTAAAGATATTAACATTAAAATGATTAGTTATTGGCATAACTATCCCTTTTACTTCTTACTTTTATCACATATTGTAGCAAAAGCTGCAAAGTTCTTAATCAAGTTCAAAATTGTTTTAAAAGTTCTAAAAAGTTGTATTAACTAACTTGAAATTCTTAAAAATCGTCAAATTTAAGGTAAAATAGTTTAGTCGTAAAAATCCCATTTTTGACAGCGAAAATCGTCAAAATGACGATAAATCATCGAATCTGGCAACCATTCCTATCACCGATCTTTTGAAGGACGATTCATATAATATTAGTTGAGATATTGTAAGACACCCTGCAAGCCAGAAAATATAGTTAAGTATTTATTTTAGATTGGCTGAGAACGCTAATTGATTTACCTTTAGTTATTTTTTTCTCGGGAGCCGGGTTTAAATTACGGCGCCTGAAACTAGTATTTTTTTAGATGTTTCTTTTAATGTTAATATATTTATTTTTCATAAGATATTAAAATCAATAACGGAAAAAATAGATTATAGCAAATAAATTAATAGTAAATAAATAAAATCAATAAAATAGTTATTTGGGATAAAATTTTTTTAGTACCGAATAGAAGAATTGCAAAAAAATTTTTAGAAAATCAATATATTTTGAGCTCAAATGATTCTAAATTTATATTTGCATAAATTAATGCGAAATTAACTGTATATATGTAACCTAAAAAATTCATGTTTAAGAATACCAATTTTGTAATATACTTTTTGTACAACTAATACACGTAAACTCAACAAATAGGTATCTGATGCGTACATTACACATTAGATATTTAAAAAAACTCTCAATTGAATAAATTATGGATGTATTACGAAATACTTTATTTCGTAATAGCTACATATATACAAAAGTTTGCATATTTTACGAAAACAGTAATTAAGAAAGTTATTTGGGAATTATTGCATAACTATTTCGTGTATAATTGTATGCACATGTATCTGTGGCCACAAGGAATAACGACTAAACTCGATTTTGACAAGTGGTCAAAAGAGAATTTTAAAATCGCTGTGTAAAATCAAGGTATTTAGATTAAGCGAATGCTAGCAATTTTATACTATATTAATGTGTAATTTAATTTATAATGAAACAACAGTTAACCCTGCGTTTAGACATGTAAGTACTTGCATGCAAGTTCTGTGTACGTATTATCAACGAAAGATCAATTTGTATTCGTTTCTCTGTCTTTCTCATAGCTGAACCAAAACTGTGTTAGTAGAAAAGTTTGAGTGTATTGAGTTTTTCTAACTTGCACTTGCATGTGTAAAGGCCAGGTAAGTTAAAAGAAATAAAGAAAATTATATTGATAAATACATTTTGTCCTAACTCGACTTAACTATTATACCTTGTGACCACAGATATACCTTTTATATTACTCTGTGAAGGGTATATAAGATTCGGCATAGCCGAATATAGTCCTCTTACTTGTTTTTATTTCTCATTGAATACTGATGCAAAATTTTCTCAAAACGAAACATTTGAATAGCAAAAAAAAAACTATGTAATTGATATCATCAGTTTATGATCTAATTTATGTAGACATATTTTTTTCTTTTATTTTTAAAATATATAATACGCGAAAAATTTGATTTCTCTTATTTTTGCTCACAAAAATGTGCTAAAAACCGAGTAAATTAAAAAATTTTTCGATTAACTCGAATAATTTTTAACTGTAAAGCTTACTCCGATAACTCGAACGAAATAAAAGTGTTGTTCGATTAATTTAAAAACCTCGATATCGATTAATTGATTAATCGAACAATGGAAAAGCCGAGTAAAATGAATACCCTAATCACAACTCTCATGGACAGTATTATTTACAACATAAGCTGGACATCTAATACCAATTATGTATTTTCCTTTTTAGCTTTGTTTTTAATAAATGCAATTTTTCAAGCAATACGAGAATAAAAGCGAAAAAATATATAAATGTAAAAGACTTAAAAAAAACCTTACGCGAATATAAGCTCCCTTTTTAAGTCGGTAAAAAGTAGGACTTTCCCGGACGCACATTTCTTCCCCGGACAGAGACCACAAAAAGAGGCCAGTGTCCGGGAAAAAGAGCACGCATAACAACCCTAGCTGTGATGGATATTTTCTTCAAGCCTAACTAATCAGCTTTGACCCATATATTCATCAAGACTGACTAATCAGCTTTGACCGATATATTTATTCATCAGGACTGATTACTCAGCTGTTACTACAATTTATATCATTAATGATTAGTAAAAAGCAGTGGAGTGAGCAGTTCAGCTATATGCTCTAAAGTCGATAGAATTCATAAGTTCGACAAAGACGCAAAATCACACGTACGCAAAAGTTTCCATCAGTTTTTTCAAATTGTTTTAAGAAATTGATAGAAACTTTGTTCTACCTGATGATAGATATTTCCATCAGCACTACCAGTCATATGATCGATCAAATGACTGCCACTGTTCTTGTAGGGATGTTGGTGAGAGGTGTTGAGAAAATTACGAGGTAAGAAAAAAAGTACGAATTGAAATTGGGCCAGTATTTGATATTTCTCTTTGCTATTTTCGTACTCTCAACATTACACAGCCAAAAGTAAATGAACGCGTTCAAAATGAAATAGTCTTTCATGATTTCTTGATCACTTGTTTCTTCGAATGCATTCTGAATGTCATCGTAAACAAACCTATAGTTTTTGAACTCTTAAAGCGCATGCGATTTTACTAGGTAATATATTGCATAAAATATCCACCGAAAAAGGCATGCCAAAACGGAATTAAATGATCACATTGACACATTTTCATAAAACAAGTTTTACATCCAACAAAAAATAAGAAGGCAATGGCTTACTGGTAGAGAGCATGTCTTAACAGTCAGAAAAGCATGGTTCGTATCCCAGCTGCAGCAATATTGTTTTATTTTCATTTGTATTATATTGACATGAAAAAACGTCATCGAATCAGGAGACTTGTATGGGTTCAATTCATTCATTTTAATGGAGATACATTTATTAAAATTTTCATGTAAACACATGACCTCCGATGACACGCTAATGTAAAAACCATGCATGTTTCACCAAAATCGAGCCAGTTCGTCATCACTTGAACCCATGATTTTACACATGATTTGTCATATTATTTTTTGCTGGGTAAGTATGTACATGTGTATATAAACGTCAAAAAACGCACGAAGAAAAAGTTATATTGTACATGTCCGTGATTTTTCGTGAGGTTTTTAAAAGAAAATTTCCAAAAAAAAGGCAGGCTTAAATGGCTTAGTGTGAAAAGGCACTTATTAAATTAGTTCTAATTTTTAACAATGTACATATTTAATCAGTTTTTAAAAATCTGAAAATTTTTAAAAGAATAAAAGAAAATGGTGTTTCGTGGAAATATAATTTATTCTTAATGGTACACTCAAAAGGAAAATCAAGTAATCCGTTATTAAATCCGTTTCTTCAATCAAGTACAGAAAGCTTGATTCAAGAACGGATTTGAATTTATAAGAAATTATTGTATCTTCCCTTATACCCTGTTCAGAGATACGCCTTAATTGCGCAATTTGGGAAATTTACGCAATTAAGGTCTTAATAAATTGAGCAATTAGTACTTAATTGTTTCATAAATTGAGTAAAGTTCGAAATGCAATCCTTTGTGACAAATATGTTTTCTGCAAAGTATGTACAGTGAGAAGCAAAAATTGTACACAGTGGCAAGCCGATAGTGTAATAAATATACAGGTGGCAATATAACGTCAGATGATTATTTTTTGCTCTGGCATTTTTGTGCATACCCTGCAAAAAACGTGACTACTCCATGCACGCATGTATAGAGTACTCCACAAGGGACCAGGAGTAGTTACAAAGTGTTCCAAATGTATGCAATAAACATGGCCCATTGAACATTATGATGTCCTAGGACTGGACTATGTAGTCCAGCTTTGCATTACATCGTGCTACCCCAAAAACTAAGCCTATGTGACTACTCCATGGAGAACATACATGAGGCTAGTTTTGAAACTACTCCATGTCACGACTTGATGGAAAAAATTAAGTCCCACGATCTTAAAAGCTGCAAATTTGGAGTTGGCATGATTAAATATATTAAAAACAATGCATTTTTAATGTATCTTTTTAGTTCTTAAGCGTTTTGTTTGGTTTCATATACAGATTAAATTATAATACCCATAGTATACCGGTAGCAGTGCATCCAGATGAGGGGACTTGTCCCCAAATTGGAGATTTCAACTTCTATTTGGGGACAGATTTTCGTGGGGAGGGATTTGGAATTTTTTCATTGCTTGCCTTTTAAGGCCCTGATTCACTATCCTACACGATCGCACAATTCATTCACAGGAAAATTTTACAGAAGTCTGACAAACTTTAAAAAATCTCTTCAAAATGGCGTTGTAGGTGCCACCCCATTATACAAAAATGATGCAAAAACATCTGTTTGCTTTGTGTATGCATATGATCGCATGGAAACTATAATTTTATGAAAATTTTCATACATTTTTCCAAATCGCACGACTTGCCAAAAAAATCTGTCACACAGTTGCAGTTTTAGTCCACACTACCATACTTGTTTAGCACACATGTCATTTTTGGCGGATCGTGCGACTTTGTAGGATAGTGAATCATGGCTGACATTGATGTTGGTATATGATGTTAAGAGAAATGATAGCTGTTATCACTTTCAGATCAAAAGAAGCTGAAGATATTTGCTTACAATATGTAAATTACAAAATGTTCTGTAAACCGAATCCAAGTAAATTTCTCGTTTTCCAAAAATAACTAATGCCTCCATTAATGTATTTTAAATTATATATATTAAATTAATTTCAGATATGATATTTGAAGCTCTAAAAAATATGAAACTGCAAAAAAATCTGCAAAAATGTTGCTGTTGGTGAATTCAATTTCTCTAAATCGAGCGTTTTGAAATCGATTCGATTTACAGAACAGGCAGGTTAATTTTTTTAAAGAATGTGTATAAATATATAGATTTTAATATATATTTGCCGAATCACAAACACTATGATCTTGGTGCTACAAACAATTGACTTGCAAAACAGCTGATGTCAGGTGCTTTGTCAGTTTAAAACGCTCTAATTGAAAATGTTTACACTGTAAAAGCAGGCTGACATTTACAGAAGCAAATTTTCTTTGCTTTTACACACCATGTATCCATTTTGCAGTAGGAAATTTGACAAGCACACTGTAAAATACATACTGTCTAAAAGTACCTTAAACTCTTGAGGAGAAAATACATTTCTTTTTTTTCCATAAAGGTGTGAGTAAATTTAAAACTAAAACTCGTTTTCTGGAAAATCAGTATATTTGAGTTGTAGCACTTTCGCACTGCATGTGCGATATGTCCTTTAATACATAAAAAATTATGTATTTTACTTTATGAAATGATCATATACATATTTTTTTATATATAATGAAAATTTTTAAATCTACTGCGTTTTTTTTTAATATACGCGTTTTTTCCTTGATTCAGTGCTTTTTGAAATTTAAAAGTTGACAACGCTGCTCGCCAGCCCATGTGTTTATTTTCGCCCCTCGTAATTTTAAATGAGTTTCTTATTTTTGTTTATTGTGTTTTATGTACGAATTACATGTTAAGTTTTGTATCTATTGGTTAATTTGAAATATATGGTTGATACATGTATCAAAATAAAAATTTGTTGCGGTTCATTTTTATATGATTTGTTCTTGGAATATATAAGCTTTTGTTGTACATTCGTTTGTGATATGTATTATAAATGTCCTGGTTGACGGGTTCAGATTTCTGGCAGCCCTAAGCTACATACGTATCACTCCTTCCCCAAATTAGTGGTCTGAAACTATCGATAGTCTACGCTATCGATAGCATGCGATAGTTTTTAAAAAACCATCGATAACTATCGATAGTTTTCGATAGTCTTAAAACCACAATTTGGTTATACATACATATGTTGTACTTGGTATATTTGTAAAAGAAATATATTTCTTGCAAACTCCGTAAATTTATTAATAAGAGTTATAAAAAAATAAAAATTCATACATATATTTACATTAGACCACAAACATATATGTGCAAGTATTATTTTTTCCACTCTCCGAAATACGAAGTGAGCAAAAAATAAGTTTCTAAAGTATAGACCGACCCAAAAATACCGTCAAAAGGCATACAGCTTAACTTACTTATAAGTCTTATACTATGTGCAGACCTGAGTTTTAAATCGTGTTTAAGCAAAAAATTTTAAAAATTAATCAATCCCGTTCAAAGTACACTTAAGATGATTAAATTGACACTTTCACAGCTCACTTCTTGCAAATAATAACAAAATAGGCAAATTTATAATTCTTAATATTATTAAAAATGGAAAAGAATATTTTATTTTCCATTTGTTTAATGTTTTAGTTAAAATATTTTAAATTTTTATTATTTTTACATAATATTATTCACAATATCAAAATTTTTTATTTTGCCGTTGCCACACTATAGTCTGTATAAGGTATGTTCAGGCAATTTTATGTGTTTAACGAAATTATTATATTTTTATCATATTAATTTGAAGTGATTATGTGTATGGATAAACCTCTCGTTTTTGTGGTGACTTAATCACGATTGAGATGATTAACACTGTAAGTCTGAACGTGGTATTAAACTAAAAGTTTTTACCAATTAAGTTGAATAAACTTTTTTCTGGTAGTTAAATGAGAAACATTTTCTTCATATAAGTTTTTAGCCGACGATTGACCGTTAGCAGTTTATTAGACGGATAAATTTTGATCTCCTAAATGCAAACGGACTGGTTTTAGACTTCAGTAGCTTATTTTTTGTGCACTTCATATACTTTAACCGGGCAGCGGAAAAATAAAAATTTTAGACATGCCACTACAGTTTTTTACAGGATTTTCCGAGAATTCCGCAAAATTTTCAATCTGAATTTCCCGGAAAATTAGTGCGGGAATTCCCGGAAATTTTCCCTTTAATATATTGAACCTCAATAAACCGGATTTACAAAAAATATTCTTCTAAGAAGTTGTTGTCTCTGAATTTTCCAACATCCTTTACCTTACCCACTTTTTTGAAATCTCATATATAACAAAATAAACAGCAACATCGAAAAAAACACATAGCAATTAATATTTCAAAAAGCTTACACTAATTTACAAGTTTTGGGAAATTTTGTCGTTCCCTAGAACTGAAAGTTGTTTTTGCTTTTCCCGTAATTTTGTGTTTAGTGGGAATAAATTCTTGGTTACTCTCATTTTACCAAAGTTTACCCAAAAGATACGCTATCGAACCTAATAATTAACAAACAAAAACTATCGTCAACTATCGATAGTATTGAAAACTATCGACAGTGATTCGATAGTCAAAAACCATCGATAGTATCGATAGTGCCATCGATTGTTTCAGACCACTACCACAAATGCAAGCAACGTAAGTTATCCCACTAAACCTGAGATTCGAAATAAAAGAAGGTTCGCTAAAACGAAGAATTTTCGAAACAAATTTGTTCGATAAATGCTCGTGAATCTAAAAAAATTCGAATGTTCGCAAATGCGAGCTTTTGTCGATAATGTTGCGACAATAAGATTAATCGCCAAATATCATAAAATGTGAATGTTCGCAGCATCGAAATATGTCTCGATAAGAAGCGCAATTGCCAAATTTCATAAAATGTGAATGCTCGCAGGCAGCATTGAACTATTTTCGATAATTTATCGAATGTGTAATTTACATTCATGTGTGCAATAATTGAATAGAAAAAAATTTGCCACGATAGCCTAGTGGATGTGTGCTAATCTGTTAGCCTGGAGGTACCGTGTTCGAATCTGATTGAATGCAGCGTAAGTTAAAATTTAAAATAAATAGTTATTCCATTTACAATAAAATAGATAATTTAACAAATAGAGATAACAATCTTGAAAAATTATTTTTTCCCGCATTTTTGTGTTATCGATATTTCTTCGACATTGGTTCGCTATTGATTTGTCAGCGAAGCATCGAAATCGAAAGATTTGCTGCCACAAACTGAGCGACGAGTGAGCTCTAGCAGCTCTTTCTCTTTCCGACTTCGATAGCCGTTCGCGAGTGTTTTGTCCGAGAAACGTGTGCGCAACATTCGAATGCGATATTATTTTCGAATGTTTTGGTCTGCTGGGATATGCCACAGAAGACAAACAACTTTTTCTTAACTTCACAAAAAAATATAAACTAGGCTTTCTTCCAAAACGTCAATTGCTTGGTATTCGAACAAGGTATAGTGTTTCATATCGCCGCAGTACAAAACATTGACAATGCATACCTTTCCAAAACGTCGACAAGCATCAGGAACGCCGCAAAAGAGCAACCAGGGCATCAGTTTTCAAGTCGATGCAATGTTTAGCAACTTCGCATATGTACATGATCAAAATACCGCAGCAGAGCTGTATACAAACTTTGTATTGATACGTTTTGGAAGTCTGCCGTAGTGCATGAAATGTGACACATAATACAAATATTTATTAAAATATTTTAATTTTTTTTAGCACACATCTTCTATGTTGTAGTCCATTTGGTTAAAATTTTAGTTATAACAAATTTTTTTTAAATATTATTTTTTTCAGTTCAAAAAGTCAGACAGAAAGAGTTCGTCTATACGATATTTGAGTATAGCAATGTGATGGTCGTGAGTGAAGGAATAAAAATCTAAAAATACCTTCATTTTTTACTTTTTTCAAAAAGTCAAAATATAACATTTATTTTTTGACTGATATTTTTCCCTCAAAAATAAAAGTTAAAATATGACTAAGTTTTTTTGGTCAAAAATAAAAGTTAGATTTTACCTATATTTTTTTGGTTAAAAATGAAAGTTAAAATTTTAACGGATTTACAAGTCGCAACATCAGCATTCTTTGTTTATTTTAACCACTTATCACGCTTGATATTAGAGAGCAGCAGCATCAACTATTGAACCAATTTATTTACCGAAATTGAATATAAGAGTTATTGCTGCTTCTTATATTCACCTACAAGATAATTCGATGTTGGTTAGTAGGAAATTCCCCATGTCTGATTATTCGCTCCAAATATTACTTCCTCTTTTAAAATTTTAACTTTTATTTTTGACCAAAAATATATCAGTCATATTTTTACTTTCTTAACCGAAAAAATATCGGCCAAATGTTGACTTTTATTCTTGACTATAAAAATATCGGTCTAATTTTAAATTTTACTTTTGACGAAAATAATTTCTGTCAAATTTTAACTTTTTTTTGATCGACAACAAATTGGCCAAACAATAACTATTATTAATTGACTTTTTTGAAAAAAGTCATAATAATTACGGTCCCAGCTTTTTTCCTTAGTACAATATTTTATCACTACACAGCTTAAAAACTTCATTTAAAAAATGTAAACATCCACAGCTGTTTATATGTAAACTGAATTGCCACTTGGCATGCATTTTTGCCATTTATGCCGTCAAAGTGTTAGGAATTGAACCGTCAGACTTTTTTAAAGCAAAATTTGAGAAGGGAAAAAGTTCCAAGTGAGATTTCATTGCCTATAATGGTGAATATTTCAGAGCGGGCAAACTGTCCCATCGATTTTCAAAAAATTAAAGGAGCGCGCTGCGAGCAAACCCTTCCAAAGAAAATAATTTTGAAAATCGGTTCACAAATGACACCGTTATACGTGTAAAACTAAAAATAAATTTAAAAAATACACACGAATTGATAGGTACCTCCTCATTTTTCGGAGTCAAAGAAGAAAGTTAGGAAACAACACAACAAATAACTTATTTATGTTCAATTGAAATCTATTAATTTTCCTTACAACCTTCATTAAAAAAATTTTTTTGTTACAAAAATATTTTGGTCGTGGCAGCACTGATGGTAATAATGAAGAAAACAGCATAAATAAAAAAGTTCTTGCCTTTATTTGTTTCTTCTTTCACGAATATACACATAGTCTCACTATAATAATATTTGATTTCAGCTGAGACAATTGTCACAGTTGAAATTTGCTTCGACCCAATTGATATTTGCTTCGACACAAATGAAAGTTGCTTCGAAACAACAATAATCATTGCCGTTGGTCGGCATTGTTGTGCTTTGTTGTTGAGTGCTTTGATAAAAGGGAATAACAATTTTAAAATCAAAAGCATTAAAAGAAGAGAACAATTCAATAATGTGCATTATGAACACTTCACAAACTGATACTTCCTGCTCACGTTTAGTACAAAGTGAAGAACGACAAAAACACTAATAAGACAAAATATTTTGTGTATTTCGTATTTCTAGTGCTGAGTGCTGTATGTGTGTATTAAAACACACAGCATATAGCTAAGTGCTTTTACAAAAACAAATGAGCACCAAGCGCATAGGGCTTGGGCAACGCTGCTATAGACCATAGGGTATATAGAGGCCAAACAAAAACCTAAGTCTGCCGTCAAAAACCTAAGTCAAAGAATGTATTAGTAACACATTTTGTATCAGTATCGCATGTGTTGAAAGCACATATGACTATTTCGCAGTGTTGGCTTTATCTGTCAATTGTTTTTTAATCGTGTGTTTTTAAATGATTAGTGCTAATGATTATTGCTAGCTCTGAGGCACCATGAAACTAAGAAGAGATGCCTGAACCTGCGCAGTTACCCGACTGTAATTGCTTAAAGAATGAAGTTTCTTGGAGGAATACTGATGACTCCAAGTGAAGTATGTAACCTATCATCGAGCGGAATAATTGGCCTTAGCGTAGCCTTAATCTGCTTCAGCACAAAAAAAAACCAAAAAATATAATAAACCAAACAGTTTTTCTGTTTTCCAGAATCGCAAAACTGTAAAGGTACGGTCACAGTAGGTAAACCTATGACGAAAAACGACATATATTTCCTTATCGTAGTCTGACCATAAAATATTTATTAGAGGCAAACAGCAAAACAGCTGATCAGTGTCAAACAAAATTATTAGCCGCCAAACAAATATGTGTCTAATGTGTGACCAGTCACAGGCAAATATTTTCCTCTTTTTTGAGAAAACAATTATTAGTTCTTGCAAAGTTTTTGTAAGAACAAATAGTAGTAAACAACAGCTGTTGGGATGTGTTGTCATCTAGTAAAAATAATAAATGCAATATGAAGCAAAAAACCGTAGTTTTTCAGTATGTACCTTTTAAGAAAAATACATTGTTCAAAATTACTTTTCCAAAATGTACCTTTTCCGAAAAGTAGCATTTTCAAAAAAGCGCATTTAAAAAATAAAATTTTAAAAATTACATTTTTAAAAATTACATTTTTAAAAATTACATTTTTAAAAAATTACCTTTTTAAGATAAATATCTATTAAAGTAATGTACTATGTATTTTAAAAAGTACATTTAAAAAAGTACATTAAAAAATACCTTTTCAAATAAGTACTTTTTAAAAAATTACTTTTGTAAAATATGGTTCATTTTAAAAAAGGTATCTTTTTAAAAAGGTACCTTTAAAAAAGTGCCTTTAAAAAAACCATTACCTTTTTTTAAAAGTACCATTTTAAAAATGTACCTTTTTAAAAAAAGTAGCTTTTTAAAAAAGTACCTTTTTAAAAAAATACATTTATTAAAAAAAGTAGCTTTATTAAAAAAGTATCTTTAAAAAATACATTTTTTAAAAAAGTACCTTTTTAATAAAGTACCTTTTTAATAAAGTACCTTTTTCAAAAAGTACCTTTTTTTAAAGCTTTTTTAAAGTACCTTTTTAAAAAAAGTACATATAAAAAAAGTACCTTTTTAAAAACAATTTTTTAAGCAATTTTTTAAAAAGGTACTGTTTTTCAGAACGTACTTTTTGCAAAAAAAAATTGTATGTACAAAAAAAATTTTTAAACATGAACAAACATATTTGAAGCAAATGTTTCTCCAATGTGACCGTACCTTAAGTGTGCTGTCAAAAACCTAAGTCTAAGGATGTATTAGTAGAACATTTTGTATTAGTATTGGTTTAAAATAAAAATTTCCCCACAGCACTAAAACAGCACTTGGTTGTAACAAAAATTATTCTAAACTATTTATATTTCTTATACATGAATTTTTAGAAGTTTATGGAATTATTGTTGTATTAATTAATGAAAATATGAATTTAGAATGCTTGTTAATACATTCGAGCTCAAAAATATTGATTTGCGAAACATTTTTTTGCAATTTTTATATTTAGTACCAAAAATTTTTATCCCAAATAGGAACAAAAATACAATACTTACTGTTCAATGAAAAATAGGGTTGAAAACTTTGATAAATTTCAAGACACAAATGTCAACAAAATTAAAAAATTATTTTAAAATTACAGCAAGAAGAAATATAAAATTTATATCAAAACAAATAAAAAAATTAAATAAAACTAAAGTGTTTGTGCGAGGAAAAAAGTTACGATATAGTGCATTTTTAAGTGGAAAAGTGATAGTCTCTCAAGTGTGTTGAAATGCAAAAATGGTGTCCTACATACGAGAATATTTTATTCATTTAACTCACTTGAGAGAGCATTAATTTTGCACTTGAATATCCATTAATTTGCAATTCCCTGCACGCACAATTACTTTTTAGTTTTAATTAATTTTTTTCACTATTTTACACAGATTTTGTGTTTCTTTTCATTATATTTTTAAAATAATTGTTTAATTTTTTTGACATTTGTTTGTTGAATTGTATTGATGAGTTGAATTATTTTTTCATCAAACAGTATTGTATTTTTGTTCCTATTTGGGATAAACATTTTTTGTACCAAATACAAAAATTTCAAAAATCAAACAGTATTGTATTTTTGTTCCTATTTGGGATAAACATTTTTTGTACCAAATACAAAAATTGCAAGAAAATTTTTAACAAATCAATATTTTTTAACTCGAATGTATTCAAAAACATTCTTAAATCATATTTTCATTAATTATTACCAATACTGCAAGGCGAGTTTATTTTACAGGTGGTGGTAATAATACAACAAACTCAATATCAATTCGCCTGGTTGGCAGTATCTGTCAAAAACAGAAGGTGAATATATATTTAAAATATACTTTTGTGATTACAATTCATATGCCTACTCTAAGTACCTTCTCTTGTTAATTGGCACATACAAATTTCTATGCCGTGCTAACACGCAATTTACATTGTGCCTTTTGCGCCTGGCTTTAAAGGCAGGCTTTTTTAGTTTGAGAGAGAGGAGGTGAGAAGCTAGCGGGGTAAGAAAAAAGGCACAAATTGAAATTTTAGAGGTTTTTTGTTATTTCTCTTTGTCATTTTCATACTCTCAGCATTAAGCATGTGTATAATCGTCAAAAAAGGCATGGATAAAAAGTCCGTAATGCAAATGTGTGTGACTTTTCGAAGGGGATTAAAAGGAAATTGTCAAAAAAAGCCAGGCTAAGAAGCCATAGTGTGAAAAGGCCCTAATCATTTAAAAACTCACGAATAAAAAACAATTGACAGATAAAGCCAACGCTGCGAAATAGTCATATGTGCTTTCAACACATGCGATACTGATACAAAATGTTTTACTAATACAGTCTTTGACTTAGGTTTTTGACGGCAGAGTTAGGTTTTTGTTTGGCCTCTATATACCCTATGGTCTATAGCAGCGTTGCCCAAGCCCTATGCGCTTGGTGCTCATTTCTTTTTGTAAAAGCACTTAGCTATATGCTGTGTGTTTTAATACACACATACAGCACTCAGCACTAGAAATACGAAATACACAAACAATTTTGTCTTATTAGTGTTTTTGTCGTTCTTCACTGTATACTAAACGTGAGCAGCAAGTATCAGTTTGTGAAGTGTTCATAATACACATGATTGAATTGTTCTCTTCTTTTAGTGCTTTTGATTTTAAAATTGTTATTCCCTTTTATTAAAGCACTCAACAACAAAGCACAACAATGCCGACCAACGGCAATGATTATTGTTGTTTCGAAGCAACTTTCATTTGTGTCGAAGCAAGTTTTAATTGTGTCGAAGCAAATTTCAACTGTGACAATTGTCTCAGCTGAAATCAAATATTATTATAGTGTGACTATGTGTGCATTCGTGAAAGAAGAAACAAATAAAGGCAAGAACAACAGCAAAAACAACACAGCTTTTTATTGTTGTTTATGTTCGAGGTTGTCAAAAAGCACAAAAGAAAATTTGAAAATAAATTTATATGTTCACATGTGTGTGTTTACTTCGCCATGTTTTTTTCAGTAGTGTGGGTGTGTGTTGGTATAACATAAACAACTTTTGACAGAGTCGAACTCAAAAAAAAAAGTTCGTTAACGCTTCACCACTACCTGTATTATTCTACCATGGGCAAAAACTTTTTTATTTATGTTGTTTTTCTTGCCATGGCCAAAATATTTTTGTAACAAAAAAAATTTTTTTTAATGAAAATTAATAAAAGGCAAAACACGGGGACAAAACTAAAGAAAACAAAAACACATCTGGCAACACTAAATATTATAGTCTACCTTACATACCTAGACTTACAGAAAACAAACAAATAAGAACAATAATAAATGAAAAAAATGTTGTACTTGCATATCGGCCTAACAAAACAATAAACTCCCTATTCACAAAAACAAAACACAAATAAACAAGAAAGAACAAAGTAATGTAGTCTACCAAATTAACTGTTTAGGCAATGCATCTGAAAGCTGTGGTAAAGTTTACATAGGAACAACAAAGAGAAGTTTGAGTATAAGAACAAATGAACATGAATCAGATATTAAAAAAGGAAAACATTCTACTGCTCTTTCACAACACTGCACCGAACACAAACACACAGCTGATTTGACGAATGTAACAATATTAAACAAGGAGAAACGAGAGAATAAACGATATACGCTTGAGAGTCTTAGGATCCAACAAAAAGGGAACAGTGCAATAAACAAAAAAGAGGACAAGGACAACACTAATGCGAATTATTCGATAGCTTTATTTTAATTTTTAATATTTTATTCTGTGATACTAAGTTTAAGAACCAGTTATGCACTTTGAGTATTGTGTATTAATTCTGTGCTTAACGTTTGTTTTTACGTTATGCAAAATGCATTATAAACAATAGAATTAAAGAAAAATATGTAAGTAAATGATTGCTTCTTAAAAATAAGTCACCATAAATTGTATAATGTTACATATATGTTTATTTATTTATTTTCTGTCCAACATACACACTTATTTATGTATTTATTTTCTGTGTTACCAGATTAAATAAAAATATTTTCCCTGATGAAGTTGGGATTGTCCAACGAAACGTCGGATGATAAAAAGAAATAGAAAATAGTATTTGTTTTATTTCAAATATATGACCTTAAAAGCCCGAGTTTTTAAATGCAAACAAAAGAAAAAGGTCAACAAATAAAAAATTTTGAATATAATAGATTTCAATTGAACATAAATAAGTTATTTGTTGTGTTGTTTCCTAACTTTCTTCTTTGACTCCAAAAAATGAGAAGGTACCTATCAATTCGTGTGTATTTTTAAAATTTTTTTTTAACTTTACCCGAATAACGGTGTCATTTGTGAACCGATTTTCAAAATTCTTTTCTTTGGAAGGGTTTGCTCGTAGCGCGCTCCTATAATTTTTTGAAAATCAATGGGGCAGTTTGCCCGCTCTGAAATATTCACCATTATAGGCAATGAAATCTCACTTGGAACTTTTTCCGTTCTCAAATTTAGCTTTAAAAAAGTCTGACGGTTCAATTCCTAACTTTTTGACGGCATAAATGGCAAAAATTCATGCCAAGTGGCAATTCAGTTTACATATAAACAGCTGTAAATGTTTACATTTTTTTAAATGCAGTTTTTAAGCTGTTTCGTGATAAAATATTGTACTAAGGAAAAAAGATGGGACCGTAACTATTATGACTTTTTTCAAAAAAGTCAAATAATAATAGTTATTGTTTGGCCAATTTGTTGTCGGCCACAAAATAATTATTTTTTACTATTATCGATCAAAAAAAAAAAAGTTAAAATTTGACTGAAATTATTTTCGTCAAAAGTAAAATTTAAAATTTGACCGATATTTTTATAGTCAAGAATAAAAGTCAACATTTGGCCGATATTTTTTCGGTTAAGTAAGTAAAAATATGACTGATATATTTTTGGTCAAAAATAAAAGTTAAAATTTTAAAAGAGGAAGTAATATTTGAAGCGAATAATCAGACATGGGGAATTTCCTACTAACCAACATCGAATTATCTTGTAGGTGAATATAAGAAGCAGCAATAACTCTTATATTCAATTTCGGTAAATAAATTGGTTCAATAGTTGATGCTGCTGCTCTCTAATATCAAGCGTGATAAGTGGTTAAAATAAACAAAGAATGCTGATGTTGCGACTTGTAAATCCGTTAAAATTTTAACTTTCATTTTTAACCAAAAAAATATAGGTAAAATCTAACTTTTATTTATCGATGGTTTTTGAAAAACTATCGCATTTTATCGATAGCGTAGGTTATCGATAGTTTCAGACTACTAATTTGGGCAAGGAATGATACGTATGTAGCTTAGGGCTGCCAGAAATCTGAACCCGTCAACCAGGACATTTATAATACATATCACAAACGAATGTACAACAAAAGCTTATATATTCCAAGAACTAATCATATAAAAAGGAACCGCAACAAATTTTTATTTTGATACATGTATCAACTATATATTTCAAATTAAACAATATATACAAAACTTAACATGTAATTCGTACATAAAAAACAATAAACAAAAATAAGAAATTCATTTAAAATTACGAGGGGCGAAAATAAACACATGGGCTGGCGAGCAGCGTTGTCAACTTTTAAATTTCAAAAAGCACTGAATCAAGGAAAAAACGCGTATATTTAAAAAAACGCAGTCGATTTAAAAATTTTCATTATATATAAAAAAATATGTATTTAATCATTTCATAAAGTAAAATACATAATTTTTTATGTATTAAAGGACATATCGCACATGCAGTGCGAAAGTGCTACAACGCAAATATACTGATTTTCCAGAAAACGAGTTTTAGTTTTAAATTTACTCACACCTTTATGGAAAAAAAAGAAATGTATTTTCTCCTCAAGAGTTTAAGGTACTTTTAGACAGTATGTATTTTACAGTGTGCTTGTCAAATTTCCCACTGCAAAATGGATACATGGTGTGTAAAAGCAACGAAAATTTGCTTCTGTAAATGTCAGCCTGCTTTTACAGTGTAAACATTTTCAATTAGAGCGTTTTAAACTGACAAAGCACCTGACATCAGCTGTTTTGCAAGTCAATTGTTTGTAGCACCAAGATCATAGTGTTTGTGATTCGGCAAATATATATTAAAATCTATATATTTATACACATTCTTTAAAAAAATTAACCTGCCTGTTCTGTAAATCGAATCGATTTCAAAACGCTCGATTTAGAGAAATTGAATTCACCAACAGCAACATTTTTGCAGATTTTTTTGCAGTTTCATATTTTTTAGAGCTTCAAATATCATATCTGAAA
Organism: Panzeria rudis; assembly: GCA_956483635.1. Lineage (NCBI taxonomy): Eukaryota > Metazoa > Arthropoda > Insecta > Diptera > Tachinidae > Panzeria > Panzeria rudis. The sequence continues at coordinate 58,263,253 of OY101450.1, forward strand.
TTAATTTAATATATATAATTTAAAATACATTAATGGAGGCATTAGTTATTTTTGGAAAACGAGAAGTTTACTTGGATTCGGTTTACAGAACATTTTGTAATTTACATATTGTAAGCAAATTTCTTCAGCTTCTTTTGATCTGAAAGTGATAACAGCTATCATTTCTCTGAACATCCTATACCAACACCAATTTCAGCTTAGTGTCTGCGCACACGTTTAATTTACATCGCGATGAATTCAATCAAATGATATTCATCAATTGAAACACTATTTTAAAATAATCGAAATACAAGTGGAAAAAATTAATATATATTAAAGGCCATGATTCACTATCCTACAAAGTCGCACGATCCGCCAAAAATGACATGTGTGCTAAACAAGTATGGTAGTGTGGACTAAAACTGCAACTGTGTGACAGATTTTTTGGCAAGTCGTGCGATTTGGAAAAATTTATGAAAATTTTCATAAAATTATAGTTTCCATGCGATCATGTGCATACACAAAGCAAACAGATGTTTTTGCAGCATTTTTGTATAATGGTGTGGCACCTACAACGCCATTTTGAAGCGATTTTTTAAAGCTTGTCAGACTTCTGTAAAATTTTCCTGTGAATGAATTGTGCGATCGTGTAGGATAGTGAATCAGGGCCTTAAAAGGCAAGCAATGAAAAAATTCCAAATCCCTCCCCACGAAAACCTGTCCCTAAATAGAAGTTGAAATCTCCAAGTTGGGGACAAATCCCTCATCTGGATACGTTGCTACCGGTATACTATGGGTATTATAATTTAATATGTATATGAAACCAAACAAAACGCTTAAGAACTAATAAGATACATTAAAAATGCATAGTTTTTAATATATTTAATCATGCCAACTCCAAATTTGCAGTTTTTGAGATCGTGTGACTTAATTTTTTCCATCCAGTCGTGACATGGACTAGTTTCAAAACTAGCCTCATGTAGGTTATCCATGGAGTAGTCACATAGGGTTAGTTTTTTGGGCTAGCCCGATGTAATGCAAAGCTGGACTACATAGTCCAGTCCTAGGACATCATAATGTTCAATGGGCCATGTTTATTGCATACATTTGGAACACTTTGTAACTACTCCTGGTCCCTTGTGGAGTACTCTATACATGCGTGCACTACTCCATGCGTGACTACTCCACGTTTTTTGCAGGGTATGCACAAAAATGCCAGAGCAAAAAATAATCATCTGACGTTATATTGCCACCTGTATATTTATTACACTATCGGCTTGCCACTGTGTACAATTTTTGCTTCTCACTGTACATACTTTGCAGAAAACATATTTGTCACAAAGGATTGCATTTCGAACTTTACTCAATTTATGAAACAATTAAGTACTAATTGCTCAATTTATTAAGACCTTAATTGCGTAAATTTCCCAAATTGCGCAATTAAGGCGTATCTCTGAACAGGGTATAAGGGAAGATACAATAATTTCTTATAAATTCAAATCCGTTCTTGAATCAAGCTTTCTGTACTTGATTGAAGAAACGGATTTAATAACGGATTACTTGATTTTCCTTTTGAGTGTACCATTAAGAATAAATTATATTTCCACGAAACACCATTTTCTTTTATTCTTTTACAAAATTTTCAGATTTTTAAAAACTGATTAAATATGTAAGTACATTGTTAAAAATTAGAACTAATTTAATAAGTGCCTTTTCACACTAAGCCATTTAAGCCTGCCTTTTTTTGGAAATTTTCTTTTAAAAACCTCACGAAAAATTACGGACATGTACAATATAACTTTTTCTTCGTGCGTTTTTTGACGTTTATATACATATGTATGTACATACTTACCCAGCAAAAAATAATATGACAAATCATGTGTAAAATCATGGGTTCAAGTGATGACGAACTGGCTCGATTTTGGTGAAAAGTGCATGGTTTTTACATTAGCGTGTCATCGGAGGTCATGTGTTTACATGAAAATTTTAATAAATTTATCTCCATTAAAATGAATGAATTGAACCCATACAAGTCCCCTGATTCGATGACGTTTTTTCATGTCAATATAATACAAATGAAAATAAAACAATATTGCTGCAGCTGGGATACGAACCATGCTTTTCTGACTGTTAAGACATGCTCTCTACCAGTAAGCCATTGCCTTCTTATTTTTTGTTGGAGGTAAAACTTGTTTTATGAAAATGTGTCAATGTGATCATTTAATTCCGTTTTGGCATGCCTTTTTCGGTGGATATTTTATGCAATATATTACCTAGTAAAATCGCATGCGCTTTAAGAGTTCAAAAACTATAGGTTTGTTTACGATTTACGATGACATTCAGAATGCATTCGAAGAAACAAGTGATCAAGAAATCATGAAAGACTATTTCATTTTGAACGCGTTCATTTACTTTTGGCTGTGTAATGCTGAGAGTACGAAAATAGCAAAGAGAAATATAAAATACTGGCCCAATTTCAATTCGTACTTTTTTCTTACCCCATAATTTTCTCAACACCTCTCACCAACATTCCTACAAGAACAGTGGCAGTCATTTGATCGATCATATGACTGGTAGTGCTGATGGAAATATCTATCATCAGGTAGAACAAAGTTTCTATCAATTTCTTAAAACAATTTGAAAAAACTGATGGAAACTTTTGCGTACGTGTGATTTTGCGTCTTTGTCGAACTTATGAATTCTATCGACTTTAGAGCATATAGCTGAACTGCTCACTCCACTGCTTTTTACTAATCACTAATGATATAAATTGTAGTAACAGCTGAGTAATCAGTCCTGATGAATAAATATATAGGTCAAAGCTGATTAGTCAGTCTTGATGAATATATGGGTCAAAGCTGATTAGTCAGGCTTGAAGAAAATATCCATCACAGCTAGGGTTGTTATCCGTGCTCTTTTTCCCGGACACTGGCCTCTCTTTGTGGTCTCTGTCCGGGGAAGAAATGTGCGTCCGGGAAAGTTCTACTTTTTACCGACTTAAAAAGGGAGCTTATATTCGCGTAAGGTTTTTTTTTAAGTCTTTTACATTTATATATTTTTTCGCTTTTATTCTCGTATTGCTTGAAAAATTGCATTTATTAAAAACAAAGCTAAAAAGGGAAATACATAATTGGTATTAGATGTCCAGCTTATGTTGTAAATAATACTGTCCATGAGAGTTGTGATTAGGGTATTCATTTTACTCGGCTTTTCCATTGTTCGATTAATCAATTAATCGATATCGAGGTTTTTAAATTAATCGAACAACACTTTTATTTCGTTCGAGTTTTCGGAGTAAGCTTTACAGTTAAAAATTATTCGAGTTAATCGAAAAATTTTTGAATTTACTCGGTTTTTAGCACATTTTTGTGAACAAAAATAAGAGAAATCAAATTTTTCGCGTATTATATATTTAAAAATGAAAATAGAAGAAAAAAATATGTCTACATAAATTAGATCATAAACTGATGATATCAATTACATAGTTTTTTTTTTGCTATTCAAATGTTTCGTTTTGAGAAAATTTTGCATCAGTATTCAATGCGAAATAAAAACAAGTAAGAGGACTATACTCGGCTATGCCGAATCTTATATACCCTTCACAGAGTAATATAAATGGTATATCTGTGGTCACAAGGTATAATAGTTAAGTCGAGTTAGGACAAAGTGTATTTATCATTACAATTTTGTTTATTTCTTTTAACTTACCTGGCCTTCACACATGCAAGTGCAAGTTAGAAAAACTCAATACACTTAAACTTTTCTACTAGCAGAGTTTTGGTTCAGCTATGAGAAAGACAGAGAAACGAATACAAATTGATCTTTCGTTGATAATACGTACACAGAACTTGCATGCAAGTAGTTACATGTCTAAACGCAGGGTTAACTGTTGTTTCATTATAAATTAAATTACACATTAATATAGTATAAAATTGCTAGCATTCGCTTAATCTAAATACCTTGATTTTACACAGCGATTTTAAAATTCTCTTTTGACCACTTGTCAAAATCGAGTTTAGTCGTTATTCCTTGTGGCCACAGATACATGTGCATACAATTATACACGAAATAGTTATGCAATAATTCCCAAATAACTTTCTTAATTACTGTTTTCGTAAAATATGCAAACTTTTGTATATATGTAGCTATTACGAAATAAAGTATTTTGTAATACATCCATAATTTATTCAATTGAGAGTTTTTTTAAATATCTAATGTGTAATGTACGCATCAGATACCTATTTGTTGAGATTACGTGTATTAGTTGTACAAAAAGTATATTACAAAATTGTACCATATTTACACTACGCAACTTTGTTGCATGCAACTCTCTTTTTTCAGTGAGAAAGACAGAGAAGAAATACAAAATGTATACATTTCTATTTCAACATTCTCACTTAAAATGAAAATTGCATGCAACAAAGTTTGATAGTGTAAATGTGGTATTGGTATTCTTAAACATGAATTTTTAGGTTACATATATACAGTTCATTTCGCATTAATTTATGCAAATATAAATTTCGAATAATTTGAGCTCAAAAAATATTGATTTTCTGAAAACTTTTTTGCAATTCTTCTATTCGGTACTAAAAAAATTTTATCCCAAAAACTATTTTATTGATTTTATTTATTTACTATTAATTTATTTGCTATAATCTATTTTTTCTGTTATTGATTTTAATATCTTATGAAAAATAAATATATTAACATTAAAAGAAACATCTAAAAAATAGTAGTTTCAGGCACCGTAATTTAAGCCCGGCTCCCGAGAAAAAAATAACTAAAGGACTATGAAAACGCTTTTTATTTTTAATAACTTCCTATTTTAATATACAAAATAAGGAAGAGTTTTTTAAGCTGGCGAATACTTTTTTAACAATAGGCATCATTTACTCTTTTCAATAATTTTAATTGAGTTTTTTCCAGTTCATAATAAATTAAATGTTAAAGCTGTGGTAAAATTAAAAACAAAAAAATGTTGTTGCAAGTCAGCGATAAGTTAAAGGCAAATTCATCTTTCCTGGTGAGTTAAAGTAAATTTGTAATAATTATAAACTTTTTATCACTTCGACAAAATCCTGCCTTTTGCTATTACCAAGTTGTAATAATCAGGTATGTGATAGAAATCGATTCCGAAAACGAAGCAATTTTGAAAGGTGTTTTTCAATAATATTTCTTTATTAAAAACAATTTTATAACAAATATTATAATAATATTTCTTTATTACAAAGGAGTTGTATCACAAAAATTATAAAAATTTGATGAAAAGTGCGTTAAAAGCGACTTTCAAAAGTGCTTCGTTTTCAAAATCGATTTCCATCACATACCTGAATGGCCCTAAATAATACGAAATTTAAAAAAATATATGCCATTAGCGGGAGTAGATTTATCAAATCGAGGAGATTTTAATCGACTTGAGTTAAGAAAACGGTCGATAATTTTAGGAACATATATTTAATTTATCGATTCCTATTAAATTAAGTAAGTCAAATTATTACACTCCTGTTTCTTTAAGAAAGCTCTTAATGCTATATATTTTAATTAGTATTTAGCGCAAATTTCAATCAGTCACTTAAAAATGTATATATATGTAGGTATTTTAATAACTAGTTAAAGATACCACGTTTGGTATGTCATTATAGATTTAAATTAATCTATTAAAGATTACCTTTCTTGGCAAATTGTACAATTAAATTATCTTCATTTGTGGATTGAGTACTATTATTTTCAATTGATAAAATTGCCAGGTCTGCTATTTTTCCTGAGCTGGGGTCGATCCTATGCTAGGAACACAACTGAGACGAATGACGAATTTTCGATCGCAATTATTCGTCCTCAAAAATAAAACATATTTGTGTATATAAATATACACACAATAACGGCGTCGGAAGAAATTCGTCATACGCGGCAAACTCTGAATAGATTTTTTTCTATTTCTTACTCCGGCGAACGACGAACAAATCAGTGCCAAGTGACCATGTTTGGTTTTAGTTTTGAAGTATTTAATAAATAAAGTTAGTTTTTACTTTAATTATTGTTTAATTTTTATTTTATAGAATTTGAAATAAATATAGATAATAATTAACTATAAAAATTGCTTTTAGTTGTGTTTTTGTTGATGTTAAATTTTTCAAGTATGTATTATTTTAATATGGTCACACTTTGCACACACAGTAAAGGCCATGTCAGATAAAACTTTTGCTTTGCGTTGCGTTACAGATTCGCTTTGACATCTAAGATGAAATGTACATACTTTAATGAAACATGCTACATAAAGCACTTTTAACGCAGCGTGAAGCGAAAAGTTCGGCAACTCTCAACTTTTTGCTTGCTTTGACAATCAGCTGGAATACTTTTCTTTTATTATATTACCAAACGAAACATGTGGTGCGTTTGAATCTGTTTTAATAAGAGCTAAATATGTATGTGCCATTTATTTATAATAAATCGTAAAATAGCATAATTGACTTTTATTTTTATAACAAAAAAATAAATAAATAGCAAAATTATCAACTATTTTTTTGGTAAACGAGCAATGCGCGAGTGTTGTCAAAGTTTTCATTGTGTCATACACCTTTTATTTTACACTTTTCTATCAAAGTTAGAAACGTCACGCAAAGCGCCAAAGTTGTATCTGACACGGGCTTAAGGAACTTTATCAATTACAACAGTGGTTACGTTCTCGTCGCTATTTTGGTTCATACGACGAATTTAAACAGCGAATTTTTATCGACAAATTCATCGCGTTGGGCGAAATTCGTCGTTCGTTGTGTTCCTAGCATTAAGTAGGTTTTTATTATCTTCAATTTACTAAAAGTACGCTCACCTTTCATATTTTATACATTTTTAAATTAAAAATATACAAATGCGCTAGAAATTGCTTTGGATTTTTTTGCGCTCCTTGACACCTGGCGCCTTGTGCGACCGCCTCACTCGTTCCACCCTTGGGCCGGCGCTGTATGGATGTATGTATATCAAATATAACAAATGTTAAAAAAACAACGCTCAAGTACAGCTTTGCATCCAAGCAAACTTTTTTGATAAACTCTAATAATATTATTCAAATAATTATGCTGCGTATTTAAAGTAGAAAATTCCAAAAACTATACAATGTAAAATTTTGATTAAACTTAAAAGTTGGTTTATTCAATATTTTTGTGGCTTACCGAGTTACTGCACTGTATGTATATTATTTTTCTAAAAGCAAAATTCACTAAACATGTAATTATACTGTTTTTGTTATGTTAATAAAAATTTAACATTGTATGGTTTTGGAATTTTCTACTTCAAATACGCAGTATAATCATTTGAATTATGTTATTAGAATTTATAAAAAAAAATTCGCTAGGATGCAAAGCTATACTTGAGCGTTGTTTTTTTAATGTTTAAAAATTTTTATATTTGATATATATACATATGTATGTATGCAGCAGTTATTAAATTATGGAGTGAAGAGGTTTTAAAACACATGTAATACTAAAAATATTAACATTAAAATGATTAGTTATTGGCATAACTATCCCTTTTACTCCTTACTTCTATCACATATTGTAGCAAAAGCTGCAAAGTTCTTAATCAAAATCAAAATTGTTTTAAAAGTTCTAAAATATTGTATTAACTAACTTATAATTCTTAAAAATGTTCAAATTTAAGGTAAAAATCGTTTAGTCGTTAAAATCCCATATTTGACACCGAAAATCGTCAAAATGACTATAAATCATCAAATCTGGCAACCATCCCTATCATCTGATCTTTTGTAACAGCCAGCTGGTAAGTATTTATATTAAATTAAACCCGTTTAACTTTGTGGCTGTTTGGCTGAAAGCGGTTTCCCAATCGGGAGCCGGGTTCAAATCACGGAGCCTGAAACTTTTATTTTTAAAATGTTTTTTTAATGTTAACTAATATACTCATTTATCATAAGATATTAAAATCAATAACAGAAAAAATAGATTATAGCAAATAAATTATTAGTAAATAAATAAAATCAATAAAATATTTATTTGGGATCAAGTTTTTAGTTGCAAAAATTTTTTTAGAAAATCAATATTTTTTGAGCTCAAATGATTCTAAATTTATATTTGCATAAATAAGAATACCAATTTTGTAATATACTTTTTGTACAACTAATACACGTAATACACGTGAAATAAGTATACAGGTGACAGTATAACGTCAGCTGATTATTTTTTGCCCTGCTAGTTTTGTGCATAATCCACGTCCAGCACGTATATATTTTTGACAAGCATCATATATTTTTTGTTGTTGTATTGTTGTATTTGTTTCCCTTATGCGGTCACCTGTATACTTATTTCACCATGTGACAATGCGAATAATTTTACAGTGTTGACGAGTTCAATGAAGCATATGCTTTAGTGAAGACATGTAAGCGGGTATATTCTTGCTATCCTTTAGTATGTACATATATATTTTTTTAATTTTTATCCGGAGGGTTGGGGGTGGTCCTAGGTGTATGCAAATGCGGTGTAGCCCTTTCTACTCTGCCATTTATCTAAAAAACGGTTGATCCTACAAAATATAAATGTATAAAATTTTTTTTAGGAAATTGTATTCTTTATAGCTTTAATAAAAAAACCCGAGTTTTGCGGCCATTGACTTCTGATATTTTGTAGTTCGTACACGAGATTAAGTAAGACTTTGGGGACATATTATACAAGGCCAAGATAAAATTATTTGATATGTGATTTAAATCGATCGATTTCAAATCACGCCGATTTATAAAAAAATTTCGAGGCTGAGACTATTTTATTCGAACTTAAATTCGATTTCACTGTATCGTGTGATTTACAGAACACCTGTTTGACAATTATTCGATTTGTGAAATCACGCGATTTTAAATCGATCAATTTCCATCACATACCAGTATGTAAAAAATTTCAGTTTCTTATCTCAAGTTCAAAGACTTAAGCGAAGATCCCACTATAGTAGCAACGTACCGATTTTCTCCAGCGCAATAACGTCATATCTATTAAAGCCAAACGGACTTATTTCTCAAATAATTGCGCAATAATTTAAAATGGCCTTATTACCAGTGCAGAGCAATTACGACCTTATTTCTTTGTAAGGCTGAGGTCACACGGGCATTTAAAAAACGCACGTTTCTGAATCTTTGAGCTGTTTTTGGGCATTACATGCTATTATAGAGTATTATGTCAGATATTGTAGATAAGCATGCGAGATAAGAATCTGTAATTTGTCAACCAATTTCTTAAATTCTTTTTTTATTTGAGAGTTTGGTTAGTTCCACAATTTTTTTTCAGAAATCGGCGGGGAAATTTCTTTTTGTTTGAAAGGATTTGCTTGTAGTTTTGTCTCATAATTTTTTTTCGAAAATCGGTGGGGAAGTTTGCTCCCGCCATGATTAACTCTGCCATATTTGATAGGAATATAAAAATTATTTTTTTCTGAAATTTCATTATTTCGGCTTTTTAGTTCAATATTTGCATTAATGTAAATTCAAATTATTTTATTAAGAGTGGAGTGTTGGAATATTCAAATATGATTAGCAGAACGGATCAGTACTATTGATTTCGCCAGGCCTCTACACCGTCTCATCAGCGTTCTGGTTCACTTTTACCAATTATGAAGGTGGATGCTTTTTACAAGGAAACTTCAGCTATATAACCAATTTTTATCGCGAAATAGAATACAAGACTTTTTCATGTAAATTCTAGCATTCATTTTTATTGGGACTCAACTTAGTTTGCTGAAATTTTCCTATCTGATTGATAATCCAACACTCACAAGCTCTTATTATTATTATTTTTTGTTTTTTCGCTTTTGATAGTTACCTACAATCAAATGTGTTTGTGTGTTTGTTTTTATGCATTTTGTATATATTTAGTTACAGAAACTCTACCGAGAAGTTAACATGCATACAACATTTTTAACTATTAGATCTACATACATACATAAAAGTTGTTAGGAAATTAAAAGTTCCAAACTTCAGAAGCAACATTTTCTTTTTATAAAACTTTTTTGTGAAATTAATATTTTGGAAGTATGAAGCAAGAAAACAAAATTTTATGGTTTTCCCAAATTTTAGTGGGCTGGCGCCTCGCCTTACCCCCAACCGATTGACATGAGATCATTTTTTACCAATTCTCAATGAACTGGGGGGTGAGACTGGGAGAAATAAATTTTTTTCATAATAAGGGCTACTCTAAAGCGAATGCTAGACAGATCAATATTTAGGCTTCAATGTATGTGTTTGTTATGAAAATCAAAAGCATTTTGATATTTTTCAATATTTCCCCTCCGTATTGACTATTTTGTGTAAACAAACGAACACAAATATTGAAGTTGAATTTTGACCTGTCTGGCATTCGCATTATGTACATATGTAAAGCGAGTGCCAGACAGGTCAATATTCAACTTCAATATATGGGTTTGTGTCCGTTTTACCTCGTTTATAAGCATCATGATCCAATAATACAGGTCGTGTAGAAAGCACATAAGTCTATTTCACCGGGTTGGCTGTATCTGTCAATTGTTTTCTTAATCGTGTGTTTTTAAATGACTAGCAAGGCATATACACTTTTATGTGGCAATAAACAGGAGAAGGTATTTATTTTAGGCATATGAATTGTAATCACAGTTCATGATCCAATAATACAGGTCGTGTTGAAAGCATAGACATAGACACTTATTTCTTATTTTAACGAGTGTAAGGTCCCCCGAATTTACCTTATACTCACCGTCGTGAGAAACCCCAGATTTATCCCGTAGTCAATATAGAGCATTTCGTACTTCGGCCGAGGATAAGGTCGTACGAAACAAAATACATTCGAGGGAGTTGTAGTTTCGTAACCGAAAACTGTGTTCACACAGTAACACCCTTAAGCATTAGTCTCAAAGGAAGCAGACCTTTGACACGACCCTGGACAGACTGAGTCATACCCCAGCTGGAAAAACAAACTGCATTACAATAGCATAAGTCATAGACACTTTTATGTGGCAATAAACAAAAGAAGGTATTTATCATGGTAGAATAATACAGGTAGTGGTGAAGCGTTAAAGAACTTTTTTTTGGGTTCGACTCTGTCAAAAGTTGTTTGTTATACCAACACACACCCACACCAGAGACTTGCGCCGAGGGGTTTTGATCGGCGGCGGCTGGCTGGGAAAAAATAGTCGGCGGCGGCTCAAATTCGGCTGAAAATCGGCTGGAAATGCACATGGACATTTAATAAAAGTGAAAATTTTCATTTTGTTGTTAAATTAGTTTTTCTTTTTCATACCAATTCTTCACCAAACAAAATGCATAGAAATTAAGCATTGCTTTGCCTCTCAAAAATTTTTAAATTGTTATAAAAAATAAAGCAAAGGCTTGATTGTCAAACTTTTTTAAGGCTTGTCCAGATTCAACCTAAAAAGCTATTTGTCAAGCTAAAAATTAATTTCTCTGTTCGCAATTTTATGCATGAACATCAATTATATATTTTACCGTTGGAATCTAATTCATGAATCATGCTAGAATTATTCGGATATATAATACATTATAATTTATGTATATTGAAACAAACGTCTATACCTGATTTATTTGTATCATGATAAATGGCAAATTCTATATAGGCAAAACAGATAAGATAAAGCAGGTTATTTTTCAATATAAAGTTTGACATTTTTCATGATAAAATTTCATCACGTATAGACATAGGCTAAAGCAAGGCGAATTGATACCAGGTGGCCTTATTATTGTAAATGAACTTTACCAAAATGTCAAACTCTATGTAAAAAAACTAAATAAAAACTTTTTATGTATGCATTTCACATGACAGATAGGTAAAGTCCAGTTGTTGTCGTACTAATAAGGCCACTTGCTATTAATACGCTTTGGGTTACAATGAAAGTCTTTCTCTAATAAATTTTTAAATGTAATTTTCACTTTTGCAAAAAGCTGTTTGCTGGGAACTATCAATGAAAATTCGTCGAGTGTATAGAAAATAATAAATTATATACAGATTAAGAGCTTCTTCTCAAAGATATTTCTAATGACTAAATATGGTCTAATTTAAAAACTGGACGAAGAGGAAATCTTCATAAATTAACTTCGTTTGTATTTTCGATTCCTATTAATAATGCATTTGTAAAGAAAGAAAAATAATGTAATTTCCCGAATTAATGATAAGAATTAATTTTAATGGAAATTTAATGTTTTCAATATTTTTTTGCAAACAAATTTAAGTAAAGAAATATGTGGGAAAAAATAAAAATTCTTATGAAATAAAAAACAGGACCCATTAGGAAGTAAGTAATATAATCCAAATAAAGAAAAAAAAATTTTTCAACTCGAATCGTATATGGCAGAGCCCTGAAGGAACACATAAGAAATACAAACGAATTGATAATTTTCTCTTTTTTAAGTCGGATAATGAATATTTATTCTTTTGAATAGTTTTTGACAGTTTTTGGCAGTTCGTCTTAGTAAATCAAGCTTTTTTTCTCTAAATGTCAAGCTTTTTCACAATTTTGATCTGGCAAGCCTAGGTCGCAGAGTAATGCATACAAAAATATTTTTCGTTATTTTACTCTACGTCTCCACCTAACCATAGACTACTAACCAGACCCGTCACTATACAACAACATTACGAAGATTGTATGAGAGGGAACGCAATTCTTATTTTATAATGTGGTTTCTAATTTCTAAAAATGCACAACACATGACAACAGCCTCTTTTAGCTGTCAAAAGTGAGCATTCTGTTCCTAACTTGATATGCTGTTGTAACTTGGAGTTATTACTGCGCTGTTAAAACAATTGCACTAACAACTATGTTATACCCTGAAAAAAGCATTAACTTGAGCGGTCTACACTTAACATTAACTTGAAGTTAATGTTAAGTTGGGTGTAGACTGCAAATTACTAAAATAATGCTTGAACAAAAATTATGAAAAAAAACATAAAAAAGTAGAAGTGGAAATTAAAAAAAGCAATCGGCGGATTATTTTAAGCCGTTTTTGAGCCGAAAAACGATCGTCGGTGGCGGCTTCCATTAAGCCGATTTTAGCCGCAAGATAAATCGGCGGCGGCTGTGGAAATTAGTCGGCGGCTCGGCTTAGCCGCGGCTCAGCCGTCTCGGCGCAAGTCTCTGGTAAACACACACATGTGAACATATAAATTTTTTTTCAAATTTTCTTTTGTACTTTTTGACAACCTCGAACATAAACAACAATAAAAAGCCGTGTTGTTTTTGCTGTTGTTGGGTTGTTGTAGCTTCGCTACTACCTGTAGTATAATTCTACCATGGTATTTATTTTAGACGCAAGTGAAGAAAAAAAAACTTTTTATAAAATTTTTTTCAGCGTTGCAAACAATGTACTATCTTCAAAGAAATAAAATCCTGGCAAATTAATAACAGGTAGCCTCGAGAGACCAACTGACTACGATATAAAAGCTAAAACGAGGCGAATTTTGTTTTGCTCATAAAAACTAAAATATTCGGTGTGCGAAAAATCTGTAAACTGCGTTTTAAAGAGAATCATGTCCTCTAACTAAATGTATGGTTGTCACTTTCGAGAAAACCGGCGGATAGGGGGTATCCACCTAACAAACTTTTTTAAGAGCAAAAACGAGGCAAATTTTGTTTTGCTGATAAAAACTAAAACATTCGCTGTGCGAAAAATCTGTAAACTGCGCTTTAAAGGGAATCATGTCCTCTAACTAAATGCACAGTTGTCACTTTCGAGAAAACCGGTGGATAGGGGATATCCCCCTAACAAACTTTTTTAAGAGCAAAAACGAGGCGAATTTTGTTTTGCTGATAAAAGCTAAACTATTCGCTGTGCGAAAAATCTGTAAACTTCGTTTTAAAGGGAATGAAGTCCTCTAACTAAATGCATGGTTGTCACTTTCGAAAAAATCGGAGGGTAGGGGGTATCCCCCTAACAAAGTTTTATAAGAGTAAAAACGAGGCGAATTTTGTTTTGCTGATAAAAACTAAAATACTCACTGTGCGAAAAATCTGTAAACTGCTTTTTAAAGGGAACTATTGTCTAACTAAATGCACCGTTGTCACTTTCGAGAAAACCGGAGGATAGGCGGTATTCCCCTAACAAACTTTTATCAAAGCAAAAACGAGGCGAAATTATAAAAAGGCGAAATGATAAAAAGTTTTTCTTCTTCACGGCGATTTATTTTAGGCATATTAATTGTAATCACGGTTGTTAAAAGTATTTTAAATAAATTTTCGTCATGTTTTTGACAGGTACGGCCAACCGGGCGAATTGATATTGTGTTTGTTGTACTATTACCACCACCTGTAAAATTAATTCGCCTTGTCACAATTGTTAGACTTTTTTCCTGTTGTCGTGTTAGCATAAATAAAAAGTAGGCAGCTCTTAAATAAAACTTCACGTTTTGTTTACACTTTGTATAGTTGTTTCATTCTATCATTTCAAAACAATGCAAGAAAAATGTAATAAGGGCTTAACCAAGGCATATTCATTACAGGTACCACCATAACTAAAACAAATACAACACCAAAAAACATGTATTTTGTTAGTAGAAATACCCCAGAAAAATGTCAAATCCATTATCTGTGAGTCGCACACATACATAAGCTCTCTCGAATATACTAGCTCATGCCCGTTGTTGATAGAAAAATCCCAGATATGTGTCAAAATCTATTGTCTGTGTGACGCACACATTCTCAAATTTTCTAAAACAGCTGTTCTTGTCGTGGTACCTGTTTAATCTACCTTGGGCTTAACTCACGAAAACAATTGCTGATTAACGCACTATTTGCAAATAAGAAGTTTGAGATGCCAGCTTTACACATGTTTGTTAATAAAAATATATAAATATATTAGTACATAGATAAATAATCAGTGATTTAATAAATGACAGTAAAAAAGTCTTTGGCAGCTTTTAACGTTTTTATTTGACAATAAGCACTACGTAGTATTTGTTTACAAAAAAATAGTCACACAACTGTAACTGGGGGTCTACATTAGCCATGAACTTGGTATGAACCATAGCTGTTAACCCTTTCGCTATATTGTATCCATATGGATACACGTAAATTGATAAGCGTCTAACAAGAACCGCATTAATTTTACCGTTGGATTGCTAACGGATTATAGAATTTCCAGGTCTTATATCTTAATTTAAGTCACTTTTTGAAAATGTTTTGGTTTTATTTTCTTAAAAAAATACGTATTTAAAAAAGCATGTTTTAAATATTTTATTTTTGGTCAAAACAGAGCTTTTTTTTTACTTATAAAACAAACATATTGACTTTTTTTTTAATAAAATTAACTGAAATAAGTTAAAAAGACTTTAATTTAATATTCTGCATAACAATTTTTTTGTTTAAACAATTAAAAAAGCACCGACGATTTTTTATTTATGCATGTATCCATATGGATACAAACCTATGATGTGGTAAAGTTTTTATTGTAACTCTGTATACACCACTAGATCAAAGACATTTTCATGCTTTACCGATTCATATTTGGAAATAAAACTGTCAATTGGCCCTAGAAACAATAATCAGTAATTTGTTCTACAAAATTTTCACCCTAAGTGCGTTTTCACTTTTCTAAAAAATGGACTATCTTTCAAAGAGGCAAAATTTCCCACAATTTGAAAATTTTGGGGTTACTAGTTCCAAATAAAATATAACTATAGATAATAGTAAGAGATCGCCCTGTTTAAAAAATGCAACTCCTCGTATTTCCCCCTTCTTGGGTCGTTCCATAAAATAATGGTCTCATCCCTCAGAGAATTCCTCTTTTGATCAACTTGGAAAGTTGGAAAATGGCTCGTTTCAACTCAGACCGTTAATTAAGCCCACCATAGATAAAAATATAGGACCACCTCATCCTCCAATTCTATTTAGTTTTGTTCGCCCATGTGTTTTTATACACCATTGAGTACAAATGTATCCATATGGCATCATTCTAAAAAACAACTTTGGAGTCAACTTTTTGGAAAAAATGAAAAAATTAAAATTTATTAAAAATATTTAAGGCCGAATAGTAACAAAATTGGATTTTTAATGCCTGAATTGGAAAACTTGTAGCGAAAGGGTTAAATTTGGACTACGATTAGTAATCATATACGATTACTTTTTAAAAGTAATCGTAATGATTATTTAATCCACTATTAAGCATTTTTTGATTACTAATTGATTACGATTACAAATAATCAAAATATAATCGGGATTCTTAATTGATTATTAGGCTAAGGTTCGTAACGTTATATTCAGAAA
Organism: Panzeria rudis; assembly: GCA_956483635.1. Classification (NCBI taxonomy): domain Eukaryota; kingdom Metazoa; phylum Arthropoda; class Insecta; order Diptera; family Tachinidae; genus Panzeria; species Panzeria rudis. Next base: position 58,279,465 of record OY101450.1, read on the forward strand.
GAATTGGGCTTGATTAATATTCCAAGGAACAAGAGAAAAATTAACATCAACTTAATTTTTCAACGTACACAGCAGAACATAGTAGCGCCACTTTCGGAAGCCGCTACACTTCCATCGTCAGTGCTCACGTGTATTTGCTTATCACCACTTGTCAGATTGCTCTGTTGAATGTGATTGTAATTCTTATATATACAACTTTTTCGTGAAAATTGAATACGAGAATTAAATCACTCTCAAGCTGATATTAAAGTGCACTTTCCCTATCAAAAAAAATTTTTAAATGTTCAAATTAAAATTGACATTTCAAGTATTAAAGTGTTGCCAAGTTAGCGGTTTATTCACGAATTCAGCGACTTAGCGCCTCTTTTTTCAACTTTTTTTCTTATGTCGTTTTATTATAAATAAAAAGTAGGCAGCATATAAAGAATCCATTACGTTTTTTTACATTTTGTATAGTTGTTTCTTTCTATCATTTGCTATTTCTTTCTTTCAATCCTATAGCAAAGCAATGCAAGAAAAATGTAGTGTCATAAGGGCTTTAGGAAGTCGGCCTGTATTACACTTAACGTGACCAGAAGGTTTTTCCAAAAAGCGGGACAAGAACGATTGAAAAGCGGGATTCTGAAGAAAATACGACCAAAAAAGCGGGATTTTATAAAATATCTTGTGGAAAGAGGGATGATGTAAAAACACTCTATTTCTATGATAATACGAGTATACACATGATTTCTTTTATAGATAAATATGTATGCAACTATAGAGTTCCATATCGTTACTTAAAATTCAAAACCACGTAACTAATAAATAATTAAAAATCGCATTGTTATTTATTTGTTTTATTAAATTGTATAATTACATCAACCAATTAAAAACGAAAAATAAACTTAACTTCAGGATCTTGAAGTGCATACATATTTTATTTAATTTTTCCTCTCTCCTATAAAATTTAAAAAAGTTGATTCGTGATTTTGCATTCCGTCGTTAGCTGGAATATAATTAGGAAGTTCATTAATATTAGAAAACGCGCATTTTTAGAGGTTTTTTCAAGTCATAGTTTTTAATTTCTCCGTTACGATGAATCAAAAATCTGCTAATGAGTTGGCCTTAGCGTCCAACGAATTTTATTTTTTTTTATAAAAAGCCAATTAATGCCTACCAGTTAATTAATTAATGTATTACCTTCTTTGGGAAAGGGATAGTGTAGAGAGAACAGGTGGTGAAGTGGGAGAGAAATAGAAAGCTTAATTCATTTACAACTCTGCTACTGCGCATTTCTTGTAGAGCAGGGTTGCAGTTGTTGTTTAAGCTGTGTAGCCATTTATTTATTAGTTCTTTTACTTCGCCGACGAAGTGCATTAGGAAGCTGAAATGCAAAATCACGTAACTACACTTTTTTAAACTTTATTACAGAGAGAAAAATCTAAATAAAATACTTCAAGTGTACTGAAGTAAATAAAGTCTCTTTATATTCGCTATTAATTTTTTTTGATGATAAAGGTTTGAAATTTTAGAGCATGCGTTTCGATGTAATACAGAATAATTAATTAACAAAGCGATTTCCAATTTTTTTGTTAGTTACGTGGTTTTGCATATTAGCTGACGCCATGTTTTAAATACAATTTTTCAACATAAACTTTTTTCATATATATGCTTTACGTTTCAAATATGTTAGTAAAATAATCAAAAATAATCGCAGAGTGTAGTCGAGTTATTATTTGATTACTTTTGATTATATGATTATTTAAAAGTAATTCTAAATAATCCCGATTATTTTTTGATTATTAGTAATCGTAGTCGAGTTATTATTTGATTACTTTTGATTATATGATTATTTAAAAGTAATTCTAAATAATCCCGACTATTTTTTGATTATTAGTAATCGTAATCATGGGATTACGATTACTAACTGAAAATTATCGTAATCCTAATCATTATTTTACCTCTTGAACAAAAGTAATTTAATTACTAATCATTACGATTACTAATCATTACTTAACAGCTATGGTATGAACATCATGTCGGACATCGCATATGGCTAATGTAGACCTCTCATGTCCATGTTTCCTCCATGCTTTGACATCGATGCCCGAACATATGGTTGAGCATCAATGTTCGCCATGAGATTCGCCGTCAACAACCATATTCAATAGAAAGAAAAGAGACAACAAAATTGGTAAATATTCTATTTCTATTGCACTACCACAAAACATTTTTGGGAGAGTGTTGAAATATACATGTATACCATATATATTCCTCTCTCGCTCTTTCTAACTGAAAAATTAAGAATTGCTGCAACAAAAATTGCACGTGTGGGCCGGGACTAAGGTAGAACATGGATATCGTACGTATTCACCACAACAAAGAAGTTGATGAATTTTTTACAGTTGCTCTACCGGCGTCATGTTAATGTCATGCGAAAGTCGATGGCTCGTGAAGAAGTAGGGTAAAGGCCGAAAAAAATTCGAGAAAGATTTTGTTTTTATTTATAAACCATTTTGTACAATTTTAAGTCTAAGTCATTAAAAATTAAAAAAGGTGTACTTATTTCATAAATAACAAAAACAAAATTTAGAAGCGTCAACGAAAATAATGAGCTCTGCGTATAAACGTAGTATACGCAGAGCTTATTGCAAATAGGAATGTAAAATGCTGCCAAATACTTTTTTACTGTCATATATTAAATCACTGAACATTTATTTATTTATCAATATATTTATCTGTTTATTATTTTTTATTAACAAACATGTGTATAGGTGTCATCTCACACTTCTTATTTGCAAATAGTGCGTTAATCAGCAATTGTTTTCGCGAGTTACTTGGGGGTCACACGATCAAGTTTTGGTTCAAGTTTTGTTTAAATTTTTAATACACTCACACTTTTTTTACTATTGTTTTTTACAAAATTGTTTTCAAATTGCTTTAAAGTTGTGTGCAGCCTACGTCACAGCTTTCAATTTTTATGAATTTTGGCAAGCAGTATATGTAAATAACTTTAAAGAAAATCTTGAACGTGTGACTGCAGCGTTATGCATTAAACACATTCGCCACAGCAGGCTACCGACTACAACCTGTCAAAAATATAATACATGTGTGTATATGAAAATGATTATTTTCACGACTGCACGGCTACACGACTGCAGGTTATTGTCCATGCTACTTCTGTGGTGTAGTCAAATTAAACTAATTTCTATTTTTGTTGGCTACAAAACAAAAACAGTGTTGACAGTATAACAAAATATGTAAAGCAAATTAGTGATCAGAAATATTTTTTATTGAAAAATAAAAAAGAAAATTAATAAACTTAAATGTTAAAATATAGTATATGCATCAAGATTTTTTAAATAAATAAATCTATTTTTTTGTTATATAGAATATTGACTTAAGTCAAAAATGCCAACTTCATTGAAAATTAAAAAATCACAGGGTAATAGCCCTTTTTAACCTAAAAATTTTAGTATAATTTATTTCGGTGCTCTCTCCTGATTCCAGAGTTACGGAGTTCAAAACTTTAATATATTATTGATCATAAGTCCTACAATATAGAACGGATTTAAACGATATAAACTACGTTTATACGCACGGGTTATATGCAAATAAAACTGTAAATTGTTGCCATATAATTGTTTTATTGCGACTTATTAACTTAGGAAAACTATTCACGATTAACGCACTATTTGCAAATAAAATTATTGGTGCTGCTGCCCCGCTTTGGCAATAAAAGGCAATAAATAGAAACATATTTCGCGAAAAATATTGATAGAAGAAAATAATGACAATTAAAACAAATAATTGTTTGTTCCTTTATACATTTCAACTATTTTTTTTTTGTAAAATATAAACGTCTTCTATAAAAGTGCTACCAAGTTTTTGTATTTTGATATGCCATATATACAGTGAACTAACTTATTTGCAAATATTTTTATTTGCAAATAGTCCGCGTATAAACGTAGTAATAGTTATCATTTCAAAATGCTTTAAAATACCTTTCTACTGGTATATACAATTTTTGAATCCATTAACACATTGCGAGCAAAATGGAATTTAAAACATTTTTTATATGACTTCTCACGTAAAAGCACCATTATCTTAAAAACTGGCCGATACAATCGTACTTAAGTATGTATTTAGTTTAATAGAAAGCATTCCAAGCTTTCATTTGATGTATACTTGAAAGTTACCATCGATGAAATTCATCAGTTATGACACTTTGAAAATAAACTAACTCATTTAACTCTTAAACTCATCTTTAAAGTACCATAACCTACGTATTTCATTGTAGACAGCTTTCAACTATACACCAATAAAAGCATGAAAAGTTCTCTATACAACTATACACATGCATATGTACCGTTGTATCGACCAGTTTTTACGATAACGGAATTTCTGCGTGAAAAGTCAGGTAAAAAAATTAATTGTTTTAAAAAATGTGTATACCAGTAGAAAGGCATTTTAGAGAAGTTTAAAGTGATATCCATATGGCTTATATCCGTTCTATATTCTAGGAGTTATGGGTAATAAAAAATAAAAGTTTTGAACCCATTAACTTCGGATCCAAAAGAGACCAAATAAAATTACACTAAAATTATAAGGTTAAAAAAAGCTACTGTCTCATGAGTTTTTTTTAATTTTCAACGATCCTGGTATTATTGACATAAGTCAATATTCTATTTTATTAAACAGAAAAAATATCAAAAAATTTAAGTATGAAAAGTGCCATAACAATCAATAGCTTTTAAAGAAATAAATTGATTTGTTTTTACATTTTGCGAGATGTAAGAACATTTTGAATAAGCAATTTTTTTATACAAGTAAAACTTTTAAAGTGGCACCACTGAAATATGTACTCCAAGAACAACATGTCAGCTGGTTACGATGTAGCTGCCGTGCTCAAAATAATTAAGTAGCTGACTACACGACGACGATTGCTGCCAACAGCATTTGTAGTCGTGTAGCCGTGTAGCCTGCTGTGGCGAATGTGTTTATAGCATTAGTTACAATAAAAATATATACTTGGCAGCACTACGTTTTTATTTGCAAATAAGCCCTGCGTATAAACGTAGTATTATACAATTTATAACAATTGATTACGTAAAAACTTTATTTTTACTAGTACAAGTTGTTCAAATTTGATTAGTTTTATCTCATTTTTAGTGCTTCCTCAAAATTTATTTAAAAAAGTAAAATTCCATTAAAATATTTTTTTTATTTATAAATAAATTAAGTATTGGAAAAAGATTCGAGATATTCGGCCATGTTCTGTATTTCATGTGGAATTAAAATGTGCGGAATTATCAAAGCATTGTTCATGTAAATTAATATTTATAACAACAATGCTTTTATAATTTCACACATTTTAATTCCACATGAAATACAGAACATACCCCATTAAGAATCTGATTTTATGCCTCAAAACCGTTATCGTGTTTTTAAATTTACGTGCCTGCGTAATTTATGATAGAAATAATAATGTGAATTTAAAAGATCGGAAGCACTTTGAACTTAACTGTAAAAATTAATAAACAATTTACAAATAGAGACATATGTATGTATGCATATTAAGGGGGGTGTCGTTTAAGAAAAAAAATTTTAGTGGCCCTCTGAATATAAACTTTGGCATTTTCTAAGAATATTCCCGAAACATTTCGTGTTTTACGATAACCGTTAGTGAGCTGGATCATTTTTAAAAAGGTTTAATTTTCAGTTTTTCAAGATATTTTCCTTTACGTTCCAAGAAACTATATACAAAAGGGATATAAAAAAAAATCTTTTGCAGACGCATCTAAAAACATTTAAATCATGAATAAAAGTAAACAAATAAAAATTAAAAAATATACAGTTTTGTCAGAAACTGTTGTTGCATAAAATTAAATGCATACATATTTAGGAAATCCTCAAAAAAATTTTGAAGTTAATTTTTAGGGGTCACTAAAATATTATTGTGTTTTTCGACCCACCTTAATGTACATACATACATATTACAATAAAATAGTTGCATATAATATACACTTAAAGGTAGAAAAAATATATATAAAATTTCTTACAAAAGTAATACATACATATCGATGTCTTAATATAAAAAATGCGTATCTCAATTTTCAATATTTTACAGGCAAAGAAAAAATAAAAATTAAATACAAAAATAATTTTTGAAGCTGCTATAAATTCGTTTTTTTAACTGTACCTTAACATGGTGAAATAAGTATACAGGTGAGCGCATAAGGGAAACAAATACAACAATACAACAAAAAATAGATGATGCTTGTCAAAAATATATACGTGCTGGACGTGGATTATGCACAAAACTAGCAGACGTTATGCTGCCACCTGTATACTTATTTCACCATGGTACCTTAATTAGTTCTTTTAGGCGAATGTAATTACACGCTGACTACCAGAAAACGTTAAAAAGGGCGATTTCGAAAAAAATCGGGATGCACCTTTTCTAGCCTCCGCCCAAAAAAGAGGGGTGTTATGAGTTTGTAGTGTGTGTGTGTCTATCTGTTCCCTTGTGAAGCCTAAACTGTTGGACCGATTTTGAGTTAGTTTTTTTGTTTGAAATATGACTTGATCGAAAGTGTTCTTGGTTATGTTTGAAGAAAATCGGCCCAGCCATTTATAAGTTATCACTTCTTTTTCACCTGCATCCTCTTGAATATGTGTGTCTTTGGCACCATAGTTCCCAAATGGGTAGATCTTTTGTTTGAAAGGTGACTTGATCTAAAATCTTCTAACCTATATTTGGAAAAAATCGGTCCCGCCGTTTTGAGGTTATCATTCATTTTCTTCGGGGGTTTTAAAAATTTTTAGTTTAATGTTATTATGTATATTAAGTCATCGATATGTAAATTAAAAATGTACATATGCATCTAGTACATAGTAGTGATGTTACGAATATCAATTTTTAATATTCGCGAATACGAATATCTGAACCAATATTCGTTGAATTCGAATACGAATATTCAATCTATATAGTTAGTACCACTTAATATTTCAAATTTAATTGAAAGAAAATCTACCCTTTGCGTTAATAACAATAAATTGAAAAAAAACTGTCACATTACTGTAGGTATTTAACATTATTATGATATTCCGATGATGGAATTTGAAATTATTAACTTAGCACCTGAATGCCACTTTTTTAAATTTTTGGTGGAAAGTAAATAAGGGAAAATACGAGCTTCTTTTACCTATTTCCAGGCTATACATATTTAGTGACACCAGCAGCAAGTGTTCCGAGCGAGCGAATGTTAGTGGTGCGGAGCTTATTTACACACCACGCAATAGGCTTGATGGAGAAAAGACGTCAACATTTTTTTTTAAGTTCAACATTCCTCTACTGAGCTTTGAGTATTACTTTAACATGATTAATAAATTAATTTAACAAGACTACTTTTTAAATGCCATGTCGTTGTGAAATATAATTTGTTTCTTTTTTCTTTACTAATAGAAGATTATTGCTTTGCGTTATAGACAAAATTTTTTTTGTAAAAATTAATATTTTTTGTTTAATTTTCAGTATTTTTTATGTATTATTTTTTGGAATGTATTCACAAAATATTGGTGGAATGTTCGCTTGAATTTGGCGAATACGAATATCATGAAAGAGGCGATTCGAATACGAATATTCGTAACATCACTAGTACATAGTATGCACCTATTAAAAAGTCTATTTCCCACATAGCATAAAAAACTTACAAACGAAAACAAAACATTAGTTCCACTTCAGGCATTATGTAAAATAGAAATATTAAAGTGCTAATAAAAAGTTATTTAAAGATTCGTATAAAAATTAAATAACAAGACCCCAAAAATTTTATTCTTAAAATCTCATTTCGTTTCTACATATTTTGTCATAAATGTTTTTGGTAAGTGGCTCATATTTGCCTTTCGGAGTTTGATAATATAGAGCATCCCTGACTTTATTGGGATCGTAGCCTTCTTTTTGTAGATCGACTTTGCGCAATTTAAATGTACCGGTTAGATCAATTTTTGTGAGAAATCGCAGGAATTGTGGCCTAGCATATGCGGGAAGAACTTTTTCCAAGTTTTGGCTAAATATATCAAGATCAACTTGACCGTCCGGATCGTAAATAGCTGCCATACCGGCACGTCCTTCAGTATTGGGAATGGTAACACCGTATACGATGGTGTCCTTATATCCAGCTACATTACTGACTTGAGCTTCAACTTCGCTGGTAGATACATTTTCGCCCTTCCAACGGAAAGTGTCACCTGTGCGGTCTTTGAAATAGAGGTAACCCTTTTCGTCAGCAACCAAAAGATCACCAGACAAAAAAGCCATGTCACCCTTTTTAAAGACATCGTGCACCACTTTTTTAGCAGATGCTTTCTCATCCACATAACCTAAGAATTCTCTTGATGGGTTACCTTTGATAATTTTTCCAATGAAAACACCTGGTTCATTCGGTTGACACAACTGACAAAGTCCATCTGGGCCACGAATGGGTTCTCCAGAATCAGGGTCAGCACGAATTATCGAAATGGGATAAATTCGCGGCAAAATTCGGGAAACAAAACCAATAGCGCCAATTGTGTTGTCATTATTCATTATATTTGCGTTACCTTCAGTGGCACCATAAAATTCTCCAACGTTCCCAATGTTGAAACGTTCTACGAACTGTGGCCATATCTGAGGACGTAAACCGTTGCCGAAAACCATCCGTACTTTATGTTTGCGATCATTTTCCGATGGAGGAGTCGCCAAAATATAACGCGCCATTTCACCAATATATTGGCCAATCTGTGTAAGAAAAATAAAAGTTTATTATAAATTGGTCATCAAATTAGTTTTTATAGTTTATTTTATGTAAGCTTATTAATTATATCGTCACAGAAAATGCAAAAAGCCCTATCTAACATTTTTAAAAGTTTAACAGGAGAAGCATGTTTAAATAAAAATATATATTGACAATTAGTGCAAAATTTTACAATAAATATATAAATTTGTGGGTCCTTTTTTAATTGTGTTGTAAGATTTTGCATAAGCGAGTGCAATACTTTGAAGTAGGTACCGAAAATAACAGTTATCAAAATTTTAGTTCAAAAAGTCAGACAGAAAGAATTTGTCTATACGATATTTGAGCATAGCATTATAATGGTCGTGAGCTAAGGAATAAAAATCTAAAAATACTTTTATTTATTTACTTTTTTCAAATAAGTCAAGATATAACTGTTATTTTTTGACTGATACTTTTTCGGTCAAAAATAAAACTTAAAATTTGAACGATATTTTTTTGGTCAAAAATAAAAGGTAAAATCTGACCGATATTTTTTGGTCAAAAATAAAAATTGGAATAAAGAATCAGAAGGTGAAATTTGTTCGGCTCACCATATTAATAAAAGGAATAGGACTCATATTCTATTTCCTCATAAGATTTGGTTAAATAGCTGATGTTTCATTAATACTAGTATCCACGATCAAACGTGGTAAAAGCGAACAAAGGACGCTGATGATGACAGCGTAGCGGCTGTCGAAATTAGTAGTACTAATCCGTTCTGCTCGTCTGATTAGATATTCTAGTATTCCACTCTTAAAAATAATTTGAATTTACATTAATTCAATTATTGTTAACTTAAGCCAAATAATAATACATAACTTCCGACTTATACACATTTTCAGTTCAAATAATAATTACGTACAAATATTAAAATTTGACCGATATTTTTTCGGTCAAAAATAAAAGTTAAAACTTGACCGTTATTATTTGGTCAAAAATAAAAGTTAAAATTTGACTGATATTTTTTTTGGTCAAAAATAAGTTCGAATTTCGCCGATAATAAATAAAAGTTAAAGTTTAAACGGAGTTAGAAGTTACTACACCAACATTCTTTGTTTATTTTAACCACTTGTCATGCTTGATATTTGTGAGCAGGAGCATCAACTATTAAACCAATTTATTTAACGAAATTGAATAAAAGAGCCATTGCTCTACTTTATATTCACTTACAAGTTAAATCGATGTTCATTAGTAGAAAATTCACCATGTCAGATTAGTAGCTCCAAATACTACTTGCTCTTTTTTTTTGAAATTTTAACTTTTATTTTTGACCAAGAAAATATTGGTAAAATTTTAACTTTTATTTTTGAACGAACAAATAGCGGTCAAATTTTAACTTTTATTTTTGTAAAAAAAAATATCGGCCAAATTTTAACTTTTATTTTTGACTAAAAAATATCAGTCACATTTTAACTTTTGTCTTTGAAATAATAGTAATAATGAAAATAATAGTCAAAAAATAACTACTATTTTTTGACCGAAAACATATTGATCAAAAATTAACTATTACTATTTGACTTTATCGAACAAAGCCACATCAGTTACGATCCCTGCTTTGTTCGTTTACTATAGTAAAAATAGTAAATTGTAGAAAGAATTTCGAGTAAACGAACACAGTTAATATGTATTTTCGTTTAGTTACTACAATTTTCGATTTTTACTACAGCTGGAAGTTTTCAATACAAAAAGTGAACAAACTTTTCCAATTGTAGTATAAGTAGTAAGAATTTCGAGTAAACGAACACAGCTAATATGTGTAAAACAATCAATTATTAAAATCGTGTATATTTATACCCTTATGAAAGTTTAGTATTAACCATGATACAATTGTTCAATTCACAAGCACAGTCGTATGTCTTATCGTTTAAAAAAAGACGATACTTGTTTATGTGCTTGTGAACAGACAAATTTGTTGTATCGTTATTTTGTCGTATCTTAAATGTCAATTTAATTAATGCCAAGGCAAGGGAAATTAATACCAGGTGGCTTCGAGAGATCAGGTGACTAAGAAAATGTTTCTATATTTAAACTATCAACAGTGTTAATATATCAGCTTTTTGACATTCCAAATATAAATTCGCCGTGCAGAATTTATATTTGGACCAAGACATCTTCATTACAGGTGCCACCACAACTAAAACAAATACAACACCAAAAAACACATGTATTTTGTTGGTAGAAATACCCCAGAAATATGTCAAATCCATTATCTGTGAGTCGAACACTTTCATAAGGTCTCACAAATTTAATAACATATGCCAGTTGTTAATAGAAAAATCCAAGACATGTGTCAAAATCTATTGTCTGTGTGACGCACACATTCTCAAATTTACTAAAACAGCTGTTCTGTAGTGGAATTTTAATTTGACGGGAAATAGCATAACTTTTTTCGCGACAAGCAATTTTGATTAATATAGTTTGAAAATTAAATTGAAATGAATCAATTATATATTTATCATTAAAGAGAATGTATTTTCTGGTGTTACTTATCACATATATAAAAGATTTTTACAAATTAATCGAACAAATAGAATATTCCCAGACCTGGCCTCAATACAACTATTTGAAGGACATATAAAATTCAATCGTATAATTATAACGTACTTTTGTACGAAAATTACCAACAACAAATATACAATATTGTATAATTGGACGATTACACAACACATACGACGTTAATACGAGCTTGTGAATTGAACAAATAAAACCAGGTAGAACTGTCCCTACAACAATTACAACAATACAAAAACAACAGGCATTTTGTTAGTGTAAAATGTTTCCTTAGTGTCAAAAATAGAGCAACAAGTCGATCGTTTTAAAGTCGACCGCCGAAGTCGTTTTTGAAAATTCGAGCCGCCGCTAAATATATCGAGCTGTTACGATTCTTGAATATAGTTAAGGTGTGAAAAATGCATCCTTTATTTTAATGTGCTTAATGTGAAATAAAACTTTTCTTTACATAGCTCTTTCACGAGCCATGGATTTGTCTTGAAAAAAGTCAAAGTCGATATGAAAAATAGCACACAAATTTTGCTGATGCTTTTATGTATGAAGTTTGACAAATGTTAGAACAAAATTATGTCTTGTGAAGACGGGGTGTTAGAGCTGAGAATTTTATGTTTCATGTACAAATGTTCATATAAAAATTTATTCGTAACAGGCGGATTGTATTAAAATTTTTTGTTTAGCCGCCGCCGCAAATTTTTCGTAATCTTGTTTCTCTGATAAAGTGAGTTTGACATTTGGGAAATATAAACTCACATCTACTGCTGCGATGACAGTTTTACCTTGTATTATTGTATCATGGTATTAATAAAATGTATTTTTAAACATTTTTAAATAAATGGTTTTATTTTTATTTAAAAGTTTTTCTCTTGAAACTTATTCATATCACTATTAACGAAAAGCAGCATAACGTCTTTTAATGACATACATATTCCCTTTTTTCCTTAATGATTGATAACATAAAAATCATTGCATACTGGCGCAGAATATTTGGAAAATAAATTTAAAAACTCAAAAAAACTCGACTGCGTAAAAAAAAGAAAACAATTTTAAACCGTCACAGATCCTAAATTGTCATTCGAAATTAAAAATCATAAAAGAAACCTAAAGATGATTTTCAAATACCTGTCGATTGACATCCATTTTGATATAGTTCGCCGACTTTTTATTTTTTTCGTATAAACAAAATGGCGTCTGTTGGCCGCCATATTGAATTTTGACTACTGTTATATCTTTAGTGACACTCCCCGGATTAAGACCAATCGATTGAACGTCGATCAACGTAAGAATCGTCAAAATCGGTCTACGGGTTCGGTTTATATAGTGCCGCATAGGAACACACATACATACATACATAGGCTGATAAACACAATACCCTTCTTTGCGTCGCGCAGTCGGTTAAAACATCAGGCAGTTCTAAACGGATAGTCATATCGGAATAAAATTTCACATTGACATAGCAGAGAAGTATTTCCGTTTATGTTTTAAGGACCAAACTCTCAGAATTGCTGTGGAGCGGAGCTATAATATTTCAAAATAAGGCACTTCGGGCATGTAAAAGTTTTCACGCTTACCATTTTTGTTTTTCTTCCGGTTTCAAAATTGTTTTGCTATATTATGAGCATGCCCTTATTTCCAATGTGTTAAATAAGCATTGGAGCAAGTATGAACGTTACGGGCCAAATTGTAAAAAATTCCAATTTTGGGATTTATTTGAACTTTCTTAGGAATTCTCAGATTCCAAGATACCAATCTTACTTTTTTTCTTGCTTGGTATTTAGTAGAGTGTGCAAACAAACAATACTATTCGCAAACGTTTCATGCGAAGACACAAACTTTTAAAATATTTTTAATCGTTTCGTACATGAGCATAACCAAAACAAATACTTTTGCAATGACAAAAAATGGAAACAAAACGATTTAGCCCGGTCATTTTAAGGTTTCACTGCGGAATGAGCGATAATAAGCTGAAAATTCGTATAAACCTTCATTTTGGTGTTTTAAAAGTTGTCTCAAAAGTCTCATAAAATCTCGTGTCTGCACCGTAAGTTATTCAAGGTCAAAGGTCACAAAAATCAGTTTTTCGCAGTTATCTCGGTTTCTATGATGTTAACAGTTATTATAAAAATTGTAGAGCAAATTTGCGACAAATTTTGTATTAAACATTTTTTCATACGCCCAACCGTTCCAGCCATACTAACTGTATGGAAAGGTCAACCATGAATCTCAGTGAATACCTTGTATAAAGTTATTAAATATTTGAAATATCATTTTGAAATATCATTTGCAAGAAATAATTTGTTTTATTTAATACATTATAGCTAATAACAGTTTGCATATATCTAATATATTCGTTTAATAATACTTACACAAAAAAGCGCTGTTCTAAATTGAAGTGTTATCTACTTACACAGAAAAAAAGGTTTGTAAATGCAATTAATTTATTTGTAAATACAATTAAAACTTTTGTTGAAATGGCACCTACAACGATTTTTGTAAATACAAACACGGCATTTGTGACATTAGAAAATAAAATCAACTCGATTACTTCCAATTAAATTTATTGTGTTATTCACAATTGAGGTGTTAAGAAAAAAAATATTTTTAATAAACTGGGTTCTCAAAAAACGTTGTTTTACAAAAAATATTTTCAATTAAATATATCAACAAATAATTTGTTGACTCCCGTAGTGTACTGGCTAGCTTGCCAGGCTATTAACCGGAAGGTTACAGGTTCGATTCCTGCCAAGAGCGTTTCTGCAAAAAAGGAAAAAAAAGAGAATGCTTTTTTTAATTTTTTTGTTAGATTTTAAAATTATATCTGTTGAAATTTTTGTTATATTAACAATGTGATTTGTTAAATTTTTGAACCAAATTTTATTATTTATTATCATACATAATTGTTATATCTGCGAACCAAATTTTATTATTTATTATCATACATAATTGTTATATCTGCGAAAGCACAAACTGTCTTTGGCTGCAATCGAACTGGCGACCTCTGGACTAATAAACTGGCGTACTTACTTCTCAGCTACAGAGCAACTCGTTAATAAATAAGTGAATAATAAATACAAACAAAACGTGGTTTCTTATATATCTTCTATATACGTGTATACGTGTGTGCATTCCGTTATGATATAATTTAACAAACCATTTTATTAGATAATTTAATTTGTTAGAAAAATTTTAATTTGTAATATAAATCTCGACGGATTGTCACCTTGTCGCGGTGTGGACGCTCAGTAGGTACAAGGCCCTGAGAGCGATGCCGGCGGTAGCATAGCTACTGGTAGGGCCTCCCTTGCCGGTAAGGTCGAAGGGGAGCATTGAAGCTAAGAAAAATCTGCAACGTGGGAAGTCAACGACGGCGTGATAAACATCAAGGCGGAGGAACCAACCATGCAGAGCGAGTAAACGCTGTAAAATAAACCGGGTAAAAGGCAGTAGTTGTAACCGCAATATTCACAGGTGAAGGTCGAGACGGCCGGTACAGTTGAGAATATATTGAATCTGCGGCGTGAACCACATTATGGTGAAGCGCTAAAGGTACTGCGATGAGACTGGTGATGGGTATCCATCTCATTATTTTCCCTAGTGGATGTATCCTGAATGGCATGCTTACACCGGTGCGTCTCAGGAAAGTAGGTGTAGTTGGTACATCAAAACCACTGAAACTTCACTTAGGCTAGGCTACTCATATCCAACCTTGTGCTTGTAACATATGGTTGAGGCCTAGTGCTCGTTAACTACAATATTCTAAAATAACATGAGTCAAAGTCTAGTATATACAAAAACTGTTGGATTTTTGCGCCATACATAACAAAAAATTTAATTAACTCAGTTTTTTGAAAACATTTTCTGTGTTTGTTGTATCAACATCCTAATTTGTAATATTAATTACATATATTTTTGAATTTAAATTAAATATTAATGACTTCATTTGTTAGTGGCTGTTTGATGATATTTTTTTCTGTGTTCTTTGAGTTCGAGTCGTACTAAAAATTACAGTACGAATAACACTAAAATGTACTTAAATCAAGCCGAAAGCTGAACAAAGTTCTTAAATCATGTAAAAAATCTTGAATCACTTACAAATTTCTTAAAGTATGTACAAAAATTCTTATTTTAAGTACGAATATTTTTATAAACTTTATACAAAGTCGAAGTGTGGTGGTATATGTTGCTTGTTGATAGCCACAATTCGCTGTTGTGCTCTTCTTGTTGTTGTTTTTTGTTGGTATTTTTGTTTGCTCGTATTACATGCTGCTGGTGTATACTGGATTTTAGGTGTCGTTCTTTCATGTACTGATTTAGCTGAGGTGTCTAAGGCGTTGTGTTACAAACATGATCAGGTAAGTTCAATACCAGGAATGAACAAATATAAATTGTAAAATAAAACAAGTACGTAACAGTATTAAATTTAGTTAAATATTAAAAATATAAGTTCTCAAGTCTGTTCTAGTATAAAATAAGGAAAATTAAACCTGATACGCGGCGGGATTGATTAAAGTGCGCAGTAGGATTGATTCAAGTATGCCGAATCAGGCTAAAATTAAGTGCTTTGCGCTTGAATATTCCGTAATTGAATCAATCTTTCTGTTATTGCTTTCAGGATTTGACACCGCTTGGGATTAATTTAAGTACCGATGGATTGATTTTTCTTTTCTGTGTACATACTTTTCGTAATTAAAAACTCATTAGATGAAATATTTATTGTATATTCTAATTTTATATTAGTTTATTTAAAGTAGATTTTAAGTATAAATAAAACGTGTAAATATATTATTATCTCTCATTCCATAACTTAATACAAGGTATTATTTACTGAGATTCACGGCTGGCCTTGCATTACAGTGAGTATTGCTGAGCTCTCCGGGCTCTCTGCCCTTGTATATCAAAAACGGTTGGACGTATGAAAAATTGTTTAAAAGAAAATTTGTCGCAAATTTTATATTCTAAAATTTCTATAATAATTGTTAACATCATTGGAGATATAGAAACCGAGAAAATCGGGAAAAACTGATTTTTGTGACCTTTAACCTTAAATATCTTACCGCGCAGACACGAGATTTTATGAGACTTGTGAGACAACATTTATAATACTAAAGTGAAGGCGTATACCAGTTTACAGCTGATTATCTCTCATTCCGTAACTTTAAACAAGGTATTATTCACTGAGATTCACGGCTGACCTTGTATTACAGTCAGTATTGCTAAGCGCTGCGGGCTCTCTGCCCTCTATCTCAGAAACGGTCTGGCGTATGAAAAGTGTTTAATACAAAATTTGTCGCAAATTTTATGCTCTACAATTTTTATAATGATTGTTAACATCATTGGAGCTATGGAAACCGAGATAATCGCAAAAAATGTTTGTGACCTTTGACCTCGAATAACTTTCGGCGCAGACACGAGATTTTATGAGACTTTTGAAACAATTTTTAGAACACCAAAAGGAAGGTGTATACGAATTTTCAGCTTATTATCTCTCATTTCGTAGTTGGCCCCTTTTTTCTGTTTATTTCACTGGGCTAAATTGGCTTTTCACTCATCTACATCCTTTAATATCCCGTTTCAATCGTACAATTGCAAACAAAACAAAAGCAGAAATGTATAGTGCAGTTAATATCAGTTTGAGAGTGACTTAATTCTCGTATTAAATTTTCACGAAAAAGTTGTATATATAAGAAGTAAAATCACATTCAACAGAGCCACCTGACACGTGGTGATGAGCAAAATACACGTGAGCACTGACGATGGAAGTGTAGCGGCTTCCGAAAGTGGCGCTACTCTGTTCTGCTGTGTACGTTGAAAAATTAAATTGATGTTCATTAATTTTTCCCTTGTTCCTTGGAATATTAATCATGCCCATTTCTTTCTGAATATAACGTTACGAGCCCTAGCCTAATAATCAATTTGGATTCATAAAGCAAAAAACGTTCGAAATAATCATACTAATAAACAATTAGCTACTGGATTGAGCTTTTCACATGTTTACATGTTCATATATACTTAAGTATAAAATCAAACCAAAAAAGTTTGAAGAAAAAATAAAGCGCAGTTAATATCAGCTTGAGAGTGACTTAATTATCGTATTCAATTTTCACGAAAAAGTTGTATATATAAGAATTAAAATCACATTCAACAGAGCCATCTGACAAATGGTGATAAGCAAAATACACGCGAGCACTGACGATGGAAGTATAGCGGCTTCCGAAAGTCGCGCTACACTGGTCTGCTGTGTACGTTGAAAAATTAAGGTGATGTTAATTACATTTTCCCTTGTTCCTTGGAATATTAATCATGCCCAGTTCTTTCTGAATATAACGTTACGAACCTTGGCCTAATAATCAATTTGGATTCATAAAGAAATGTATTTCGTTGAATAGTTCATTGTATTTAGCATTCTCTACTATTATGAGCAAATCAATCGGGAATCGTTCGCAAATTTATTTTCTTAAAACTTTGCAATTTTGTTCTTGTGCTTTTATTTTCCAGCTGCGTACATTTAAGTTAATCTACATTTACGGCCCTTTTCACGATGTATGATTAAAAGATAACATGAACTTTAACCGGAAGGTAGGCTAATGTCCAAATTTACAGTCATTAGTTAATTATTAGTAAACTAAAATGATAACTATTGTTTAACTAAAACTTCATATTTACAGTGTATTGTTTAACTAAAATTTTTAATATGGGTAAAGAATGGTAGCCCTATCAAATATAAATAAACAAGCAAAAATAAAGAAATAAAGAATATTACACAACTTACGGCGGCAATTAAAAAATTTTTAAGCATACAAAGCTAATGGAGCAAATGTTTTTTGTCGCTCCTAAAAGTATGCTATATGAACGTAATAATTTCCAAAACATGGTGCAATAAGTATGCAGGTTCAATAAATACAACAAAAAACTAGAAAATGCTTGTCAAAAAAATACACGTGCTAGACGTTACTTATGTACAAAACTACCAGAACAAAATATAATCAGCTGACGTTATGCTGCTACCTGTATACTTATTGCACCATGTTCCAATGCATCTAACTAATTGTTAACCAATGGCATTTGACGGTTTAACTAATGGTAAACAAAGAAGTGTGAATAAAATATCATTGGCTAAACTATTGTCATTAGCTAACTAATGACTGTGAATTTGGGCCTAAATTGTATTACACAATATACGATTAATTTTTAATTGACACCATTTAAGAAAAAAGTGTCTGTTAAATTTAACCGAAAAAAATTTGTCGGTTAACATACTAATTACCAGAAAATAATAGAAATTAAAAAATAATACGAGTTTTGATCAGTAATAACAAAAAACGATAATATTGTGTTAAAAGAAACTAAAGCTAAAAAGGCGGCTCTGCTGCTATCCCGACTAGAAATGTTCATGTGCACCCAATTGGGACCTGACTGGGTTGCCCCATTGGTTCCCTGACTTGGGATGTAACGCAAAAACGTACTTGAGGCCCGAAGGGGCCATCCCTATAAGTTCCCCATTGGGTAATCCCGACAAAATCCCAATCGGGCAAATCCTAAAATCCCAACTAGGCAAACCGTACAATCAGGATATAAGGCTACAAGTAAAAAATAGAAACCAATAATTCTTTCGAACATATTTCTTTTATTTATAAAAATATGAACATATGTTGTTTTTAAACGAAGAATACGATGTCCATACTTGCAGTACTGCTCATTGCCATTAAAATTTCTTAATGATAATGATACACATACATATTCTTCGATTCTTTCTCACGAACGCTTCTTTTTCTTGACAATTCAAAATAAAAACCAGCTGGTGATGGTAGACAGTTCTTTTAAAAACATAGTTTCACGAATTTTTAATTTCCGACAATATAACTACCACTATTTCTTTGACTTCTATTTCTAATTTTGCAGATTCTTCATAGTCTGTTGTGAAGGCGTAAGAACGTTTTTCTTGATCTGAAATCGTCTTTTGGCTTCTTCGTATGTTTCTGAAATATCATTATTCAATAAAATTCAAACGATTATTAATTGAAACATGAATTGAAAAAGAAATTTTGCAAAACTAATGACCACTACTTACAAGCTCATACTCGGATTTCTACTGCATATTGAAGTCATGAAGGCAGGGCTTGTATACTTTTTATTAGCAAAAAGCAGGATACTATATCACAACTACGATGTGTTTATTGCCCAAGATACGGCAACTACGAAGTTGTTTTTATTAAATCAAATGAAAAATAAAACAAAAAGAAAAAAAACAAACAAAAAATAATATATTTTTCTTTACAGTGAAATACATTGATATGCACACTTGATTGTTTTATTAAAGTTTCTTATTTTTTTATTTCATTATTCTCATTACTTCTATGATAGGTTTTCGTTATAAGTTCCGAATAGGGCCCAATCGGGAAGAACCGATGTTAGATAAATAATTTTCATCCAGATACCGAAAGGGATAAACCCATTGGGTTTGCCACAAGCATTTCCAACTGGGCCCCAATATATGTATTGGGACAATTTCTATTCGGGATGTCTGGTGGAAGCAGTTTACAAAAAGTGCGATTAGGATTAGCCAAATATCCTGCGAAGTGGCTTCAATACTCTGATAGATAAAACAATTGAAAAACTTGGGCAAATTCTAAAAAGGCTAATTGGAAATCCGAGAAGGTACCCACCAAGGAAAAGGATAAGAGTCCTTCTGTTAAGAATGGCAAAGTTAAGACCATGAAACATTTTATTTTTGGTTTAAAATAAATATGAATAACGGCCCTTTTCACAATGTACGATTAAGAGTTAACATGGACTTTAATGGAAACTTCGCCATACAAAACTTGCCGTTAAAGTCCACGTTAACTCTTAATCATACATTGTGACAAGACCCGTAAATGTTATTTTTTGAAATATGATATTTTATTCTAAAAAATCAAATAGAGCTGCTATATTTTTGGTTTCCATAAAAATCAGAACTATGTAGTTCTATATGGTTACCGTCATATTATGCCCAATCACCATAAAATAATCGGTAAAGTTTCAAGTATTTTTAAAAGAAAAAAAGCAACTCCTCGACAGAGCTTGGTACACTTAAAATCTAACACTTCTCACTTAACAAAAAGAAAATACAAATTTAGATATTTACATAACTTCCATAAAACTAGATAGATTTCACTCAATTATACTTAGTTAAGAGCACTTTATAACCAAGTCACCTTTCAGAGAAGGCTGAATAAAAGTCGTTTCAGTCGTTTGAAAGCTATGGTGAAGATACATGAAGAATATATAACGAACATATCTAAACACACTCGATCAGGTCACATTTCCAACAAAAACTAAATTAAATAAGTGCAGGCGTTTGCGAGCTAGGTCGGTCTCACAGACAAAACACACATCTACACGCTGCAATCTTATATCACCACTCTTTTTTGTTAGGGAATAAAAACCGTAACTTGTATACTGTATAACCAATACACATCTTTTTCCTAAAACTTAATTTCCATGTACATATTTTTTAAACAATTATTTTATTTTTAGAAAGTTTTATATTTCAATTTTCCATTACATTCAGGTATGTGATGAAAAACGATTTATACGCAAAAATGATTTGAAAGCGATAAAAGGTGTGATGTCTTTGCTATAGTCGTTTTTTCAATAATTGTCAAATTTGGTTTTCATTGTTTTTTCAACCATTTGTGATCATTTTCTCTTCGCAGTTCCATCGGTCGGAATACATCACACCTTTTCAAAACAATCGTTTTGAAAACGACTGTTTTCCATCACATACCTGATTATTTTTCGTAAACAAATCAAGAAAACATTGCCATACTTTCTACCGCATGCTTTTGCTAAGTAACCGAAGGATGGTGAAACGTAAATCGTTAACTGTTCGTTAAATTGTGCCTGTTAAGCAAACCGGCAGTCAGATAATTTTCTGTTAAAAACAAAATAATCATAGATTGTGAAAAGGGCCGTTAGTGTGCACAAGCGCAAACAATACAAAACTAAATGGGACTATCACTCTCGTTGTTTTGTTTTACACATTGAAAAAAAAACAAAAGCAAACGTTTCGTATTTGCAAAAAAAAAAAAAAACATAACCACTACTTTTACTAAGGTTTAGTGTGATTTAACTTGGTTTTTATGTCACAAAATAAAGTTAATGGTGCTGCCAAAAGCTATTTTTAAACTATTTTTAATAAATGCGAACCCATATTTAAAAAAATATTGAAATTAAAGGAAATACAATTTTAACTTGTCTGCTGGTCACGTTTTTTTTCGGCAAATATTTGCCAAGTGTGAACGTACTTTACTCTGGCTGAAAGTATGAAATTACTCGTTCATATATTCAAACACTCAAATAATATTTGAATGTTTTGTGTATGAATATAATTGCGACCGAACATTGCTATGGTTTGATATTTTCAAATGAGTTTTATACATATTCGAAACAAAATTATAAAACATATACGTCATTTGAATAGCATTAAGCATTAAGCTTAGTCTAGACATAGCATATTTATGGTAAAAAAATTGTTACCAGTGCCAACATATCGTGTAGATACAAACTTTTTTCAACATACGTATGTTTAACCACATATGGCAGCCATTTTTTAACGTTGTCAACAAACGTATTTTCACGATTTAAGCATATCGTGTAGACACCATATTTTTACGTTTTAACAAATTTACTACGTATGGTGACAGATATGTTGTTTGTTGAAAAGCGTACGCAAGCTTTTCAGCATATAACAAATTTGATAGCATATAGAATTTATATTGCAGCTCAACTCTCATATTAAATGTTAACTATGTTGCCTGATTCGGCACGGGACATTGCAATTTCCGGGATGTTATCAATTTCTTGGCTATTTTCGCGACTTATTTGATTTTCTTAATCTTTGCAGTTTAGTAATTTCTTCGGAACAAGTCAAGAATACCAACGCTGCTGAAAATTAAAATAAAAAAATCAGGAGGTAATAGCACTTTTTAGACAAACAATACTTGTGAATTTTTTTCGGCGCTCTCGTTTGGTTTCGGAGTTATGGGGCTCAAACATTTTATTTTGAACTGGCCATAACTCCTACAATTCTGTACGGATATAAACGATATGTACATCAATTTAAAGCGCTATAAAATACCTTTCTACTGGTTTATATCCGTCAACCCGATTTGATATCCGTTCTGAACCAAATACAGTTTTAAAAATTGTTAACCCGACTTTTTATGTAAACACACCGTTATCTGAAAAAATTACCAATATATCGATACTTAAGCATGTATATAATTTTGTAGACAACCTTCCAAGTTTCCATTTGATATACTTATTTTCATTATGTGTCGAATAGCGGTTTCGCTGAGTAAAGATTGTGTGACTAACCAGCCTTTGGCCGGGCTTAGGGATTTTCTCCTTTATGTATGTCGAATAGTGGCTTCGCTGAGGAAAAAGGTTTTGCCTAGCAAAAAATCTGTTATACATTTTAGCATCTCCTAAACTAAACAGCACTTTTCATATACATACCAATGCACACATGGAGATTGCCTCGAAAAACTATATATTTTTGAAAACTCATTTTTGAAGTTGCATATCTTTCGTATTTCATTAGTGATAGCTTTCAAGAAAGTTCTCTATAAATTTATATACATCGTTAAGTACCGTTATATGGGTAAGTTTTTGAGATAACGGTAATTTTACGTAGAAAAGTCGGGTTGATTTTTATTAAATTGCATTTGGCTGACGATGGGTTAATGGATTTCAAAAATTTATATACCAGTAGAAAAGTATTTTAGAGCACTTTAAAATGATATACATATCGATTATCCATGAAGAATTATAGGAGTTATGGCCAATTCAAAATAAAAGTTTTGAGTAACTCCGGAACCAAAACAGAGCGCCGAAAAAAATTCACAAAGATTGTTTGTCTAAAATGGTCTATTAACTCATGATTATTATTATTTTTATTTTCAACTGCGTTGCTATTCTTGACTTAAGCCATTTCTTCAACACATGTTAGCAATTTTTCGCGTATTTTCTAATTTTTTGCGTTCTTCAGAACAATGCTAGTGATATATACATCGATGATATTATATTTTATTTTTAAAAATTTATTTCGCACGAAAAATATTAATTTTGCAATAAAAGCGATAATTGATAGAAATAAGTAATGAAGAAAGAGTATTGTAAAATTTATTTGAAGTTTATAAACAAATGTTTATATGACTCTGCATATATGTATATCATCATACGGAATTCAACATATCATGTAGACGCAAAAATTGTATGCTAACTGATATGTTGACATATCATTTGCTGTTATATGTTGACTTCAAAAAATTTGGTACTTTCACCCAAAGTATATTAATACATGTACGCTCACATCTACAACAACAAAAACAACAGGCATTTTGTTTTTGTATTTTCTATTGAATTGTCAAGAACTATATAAAGAAGAAAATAAAAAATATTTATTAACCCTTTCCATTAACCATAGTATACACATCTTAATATACCAACGAAAATACAAATTGTAGAAACACATTCACTCACCCGGATTATGTTTGTATGTCGAAGTCGAATTTGACACTACGACAAATTGTCGTAGAATAAAGAAAGCTTGCCAAACTTTTCTTTATTCTAGGACAATTTGTCGTAGTTACAAATTCAACTTCGATATACATATGTGCATAATCTTTGATATACATATGTACATACCATAAATTGCCAATACGTACTTAAGGGTTTCTAAATTTAAATTTAATTTCTATCAGCATTATGTATGATGAGAAACTAGCATGAAGTTAGCATAAGTGGCTAAATTGAAAATGGTATTAACGAGTTTTGTCATATAATTTTACAGTAAAAATAGCGCTAGAATGTAATCGTGAGTTAAAACTACATTATGCGCCAACTTTTAATGCCAAATGGTATGGAGGAACTCGTTAAGACCGAGTTCAATTTCGTCACTTATGCTAACTTCATGCCAATTTTTCATTATACATAATGCCGTGCGTTTGTTACCATATAATATAAATGGCTGACCAAAATAATGCTAATATATAATCATATGTATGTATATTTGCGATGATGTTAAAATAGATTTCTTGCTGTTGAAGATGGGAGAGGCAGGCATATGTTGAAAGTAAAATATTTCCCCCATATTCATAAAAAAAAAAATTAAATGTATTTGAAATCTATTTTAAGAAAATTTTTTATGAAAATTTTTAAATAAAATACATTTCAAACTCTTTTTAAATTTTATGAATAGTCGGTATAAAATGGTTAACAAAAGCAAACAAAAGAAAATAAATAAATTGTTTACATTTGTAAATTTTATTTTAATATTTAAGTACAATTTTTGTAAATTTTGTACGCGCAAAATATGCTGCAGATTTTCACTGAAAGTATACCGTTGGATATGATTAAATCATAGAACTGGACTACGCAAGAACTAGAAATCCGCTGAATATCCTAGGAGTTATAATAACCAATTTAAATTGCTAAAAACATATACACACATTTAAGCACCATTTACCCAACAAACATGCGGGTTTCATATTTAGATTAGAATAATTAAGAGGATGACTTCCGAATTGTGTGCAAATATACATACATACCTTTGTGAAGAAGAATAGCAAATGATTTCCCAAATTGGGTATACATATGGGTAATTCCAGAAAATGTCCACTTTTCTCACGTCCCATAGACAACTAACTAGACCCGGCACTATACAACAACATTACGAAGATTGTATGAAAGAGAAAGCAAATCTTATTTTTTTAACGTGTTTCTAATTTAATTATCTCTTTCATACAATCTTAGTAACAACAACATTTTGCATGTAAAACTGCATAACACATGAGAACAGCCTTGTTTTATCTGTCAAAAGAGAGTATTTTGTTCCATATTCTGTGTCACGTCCGTCACCAAGCACTAAAGTTTTTTTTTTCGAAGAAAAACTCAAGTTTTGTTTCCCTTTTCTTTTACTTAATTTAGATCTAATTATGTCCTACGCAAAAATATAAATAAGTAAAAAAACATTAAGCTTTTCATTGAAAAACCAGCTTAAGTCCGTGGCGACGGAGGCGACAAAAGTTGAATTTTTCTGGAAATGCCCAAATACCTATTTATTTATAAGTTTTTTAAAACATTTTTCAAATGTGGAACTAAAAAAGTATAACTACTTTTTAAAGAGCAACACATTCACTTCTTTCAAAGCAGTTCCAGAACGAATTAAAACATCAGAAAAATCCATTTCGTAACATTCTAAATATAGTTTAGATTCAATCACCTTATATTCAAACGGACGTTCACGCAAAATTTTAGATTCCTGCGATCAAAACCGCCGACTTTATTAAAGTAATTCAAACGGGCGTTCATGTATTTTTTTAAAACGACGTAAAAAACATGCAAACGCATGTATTCTCTGAGATTATAAACAACGGAATTAACGGTGCTTTTGAAATAAGATATAATTTTTGTTTTTTG
Source organism: Panzeria rudis (assembly GCA_956483635.1). NCBI lineage: Eukaryota > Metazoa > Arthropoda > Insecta > Diptera > Tachinidae > Panzeria > Panzeria rudis. The sequence goes on from OY101450.1 coordinate 58,305,234, forward strand.
CATCTGTTGCAAAAAAAAAAAATAAAAAAATAAGTGTAGTTACGTCCGCTTGCATTTAATTTAACTATATATAATGAGAACAATTACCAAATGGCGAGGATATTATAAATTAATTCGATATTAACCGAATTTATACTCAAATAAAATAAAAATTTATTTTAAGAAACTATTTGTTTCAAACAATGTATTTTAATGTTTGCTGGGTATAAAATGAAAAAAAAAAAATAAAAATAATTTGATTATTTAGTAGAAATCAGCTGATGTTAACCAGACGAAGTGAGCGTACTTGTTTTAAACGGCGATGTTCTGAAAATCACGGTGATTTCAAATTACGTGATTTCAAAAACTGTTAATAGCTGATTTGTTAGCGGGTTTTTATTGTAATTCAAGTTTTTGTCATTTACGCATAGACGCTTAGCATATTGAATATGCAGACGCATTTGTTGTTATTTTAAAGCATATGAGTGTTAGCATACATTTGCTGATTCAACATACCATCTAGACTAAGCTTTACATTCACTTCATTCACTCTTGTGTTTTACAACATTCACTCTTGTCGTTTTATTTGAATGAATGTTGTTTTCTTTGTGCGCAGCCAAGCAAATGAATGTAATCTTGCTGATCTTGTTACGGGTTAAGCATGTCCAAGGTGGATTTATACAGGTGATATCATAAGAAGCTGTTCTACTTTTTTCCCGCAAATTAGATGCTCGGATGTCAAAATTTGTATACGTTGACATAGGGGCTGAGATGTCAAATGTTATTGTAATGTTGTAGTTGTTTTAGAATCAACACCACCTGATAAAATTAATTCACCTTGAGCATGTCTATGTGACAGGGCTGCCAGTTTAGGGGTTCTGAAGCCGAATCAGGGAAATTGTAATCGCAAAAATGGATGAAAATTGTCATTTGGGGTTATTTAGAAAATACATTGGAGTTTTTTGGGGAAATTCCTTAAAAGTTTCTTTCCTTTGATTTATAATTAAAAATACTTCTTCTAAAATATTTTTAACATACTTGCATATATTTTGAGAAATTTGGACACCAAGTAAAGGAATAATCCCTATTAACACAAAGTTCAGTCATTTCAATTTTATTTAAAAGTTTACTAACTCTCAGTTTGCCTGAAATTAAATTTTATCTGAAAGTTTAACATTATCGTTAACATTTTATTGGTGCTTTATCAAATCATCAGTACACTTCAACCAGAATTTTGAAGAGTTTCAAACCTTTTACCTTATTCACAAACTTTCAAAAATCATTTGAGAATTACAAAACCGTAGTAGATTTAGAAACTTATACAAACCATAACAAACAAATTTACATTCGATATGAATCTATTTTATTTTTCATATCGAATATAATTCGGATTCAGCTCATTGAAATATATGTAGGTATGTGGGCTTAGTCATACTTAGTCAACTTTTTTGTTTTTGTGTGCCGATGTCGTTTTAGCGTTAATGAGTTTATACAAAAGCCTCTGAGTTTTCGTCAAGCTAGTTATTAAAATCAGACTTAATTAATGTTGAGTTAGTATTAACTTCAAGTCAATATTTTTCTTATTAACGGCTCTAACTCCTCCACTACGAAAAAATAAATAGACTGAATATTCCTACTTAATACAGTTTGTTAGAAACAGTAGGCTTATTGAAATCAACTAGGGGAGTTCATGTGGTTCACTTTGGAAATACTTTATATTTTTAAGAATATTTAGGGAATTCACAATGTGTATCTTAAAATTTGGAAATCGCAATATCGAATATTTTTCACTATTTACATGTATAGAACACGAACTCAAAATACAAAAAAAAAAAACAACAACACAAGCATGATAGCGCTTCCCAGCTAGAGTTTTGTATCATAATCGAATCGTTTGAGAATCAGCATTACGGGCAAAATAATCGCATATGAGATCGTCCGATCATAAATGATTCCCTCGTTGTGAAAAAATGGTACCCTACAGATGAATCATCACAAAGAATCATTTATGATACGTTTTGCTGATTCATTTCTGAGCAATTTTCTGGTAGTATTTATAATCAATGGGGAGTCTTTTCCGAATCATTTTTCAATCGTATATTATATAGTTTTTGTATCATAATCTAATCTTTTGGGAATCAGCATATGAGCTCATTTTCAATCAAAAAATATTCCCTCGTTGTGAGAAAATGGTAACCTACAGATGAACCATCGCTAAGAATCATTTATGATACATTTTGCCGATTAATTTCTGAGCAATTTTCTAGTAGTATTTATAATCATTAGGCTATCTTTTTCGTCTCTTACAAAAAACTAATACTGTTATCCCCGCGACTTTAACGAGACGACTAAACAAAAATTCATAATATGTAAATATTGAAACTGTTGCTACATTGAAAGTAAAAAAGTTTACCGTTATAAACAAAAGCAATAGCATAGCAAGAAATTCTTTATCATCCCGCTGAGCAAAATATGATTTCAAAATGATGCTAAAAAAAATACCATGACCTCTTTGCGGTTTCTTTACATTTTGTTGCTGTATTTTTAAGAAATCATTATTTTTGATCATATAGATGAATCATATGTGAATCCTTTTTCAATCACCCAAGTGATAAATCAGTTTTTAATCAGCAAAAGTGATCTCAGAAGATTCATTTAGGAGATTTTTGCAAAAAATAATCACCCAAATGCTAGCTGGGTTGGTACCTATCAACATGCCAAAGAAACACCAATACACTTAAACCACATACAAATTCTTTATTTAAAATATGCCGCATTGAAAAAACATGCTTCTTGGACGTTTAAACTTGACATCAGCGGCCTGTTTCTCAAAAAGTACAAGTTACAAATCTACAAGTAAAATGCACACAAAACAACAATAATATTTGTAAAAGTGTTGTTGTTTTGTGTGTATTTTGCTTGTAGATTTGTAACTTGTAGTTTTGAGAAACGGGTCCCTGGTAGTAAATTTCATTTACATGCAACACAAAAACAACAAACTTGCCAACCCATAATAAAAGAATAAAATTGAAACGTCGTTATATTTAGGGAGTTCACAACAGTGTTCTAAAATGTGTCTTAATATAACGACGTTTCAATTTTAGTCTTTTATTATGGCACAAAATACACAGAAGTGACACGAACCAAAATATATTTCTGATCGCTTACACAGTGCTTTTGAATTTAATTTTCTTTTGCAGCGCCTTTCTACCCGAATTAATTTTGTAATGAATAAAACTAATTAAATATGCATATATTTCCACAATTCACATTGAAAATAGTATTTATTAATTAATTACAGTTAATTTTCATTCATCTTTTACATTTTATCTTTATAATTACTGCAAACTCTCATAAATAGTAAATCATGTGCATGTGTGTGTAAGAACACGCTGTATAAGCCCAGCAGTTAAAGTTACAACTAGTAACGCTTTGGGACAGTCATATTACTAGTTGTAATGACACTAGTCAAAAAACGACAGTAGTTGTAACAAGAGTAGTAACGTTACTGGTCAAAAAAGAACAATCATATTACTAGTTGTATCGAGACTAGTAATGATACTAGTCAAAAAAGGACAATCATATAACTACTTGTATCGAGACTAGTAACGATACTAGTCAAAAATGGACACAATTTTCAAGTATACTATTTTATATAAAACCTATTTTTAGCTATTAAAAAAATAAGTAGAATGTGGCTCAGTGGGTAGAGTACTTGTCTTAAAGTATGAGAAATGTGTGTTCGTACCCCGGTTGAGCCAAAGCTTTTTTAAGAGTTACAAAACTCTTAATAAAAAAACTAGTAAGCGCACTAGCTTACAATAACTAGGATTCAAACTGGGATATGACAACTTAATGTTAAAATCGATAGTTCGATATATGAAAAAAGGATAGATAGGCAACTAGTCTGAAGCAAAATGCAACTAGTATAGTTCCAGCTACATACCAGCTACTTTGTCTGCAGGAAAAAAAAACCTACCACCACAAAGTAATTGCAAAAAAAACGCACATTAATAAAACAAATCTACGACACTTTTATATACACACAATTCTTTTTTCACAATATATTTTTAATAATTAGGCATAATTCTTTAATTTTATTAGAACTTAAACATTTTTAGCGTGTTATTCAGTGAGTAAAATTTTTACATTTTTTCGTTTTGTTTATTTTCTTCTGTTCGTTGTCATTTTTTCTCTTTTTAACAGAGCCTTAAAAACAATTGAAAAACCAAGGCGAATTAATTTTACAAGGTGGTGTCATAGGCGAATTCAATTCGCCTTCATAGGATTTTGTTTTCGAAGCTCTTTATCAAGGCGAATTCATACTAGGTGGCCGCAAGAGCCCATATGTTTACGTAAATGTTTACACATTTGGCCTGTCAGCAGTGTTAATGTATCAGCATTTTTGACAGCCCAAATGTAAATTCTCCGCGGCGAATTCTCTTGCGACTACCTGGTGTTGATCTTCCTTGCTCTTTATGTCAAAAGCAAGGCGAAACACCATGAGAAATTGTTGTCAGTGTGACCGTTGATAATTTTCAAAAGGTGACAGAAATAACGGATTATGAAGAAAAAAGTGCCACCAAGGAGATATTTTTCAAACAAAGGGGAGACATTTTTTAAAACGAATTAACTAAACCAAATTATTGCATTTTTATGTATTTCGTAGGCATTAAAATTTTTTTGGACAAAATTAACCAATTTTGATATTTTTTCTTTCTAAAATTTTACAAATTACTTAAACATTGGCACATAAGTTGTTATATATTACCAATTCATACAAAAATATGTACATGTGGACAAAAAGTAAAAAAAGTATTGCCAATATAGGTAGCTGTGTTCCCTTTTATATAAAATAAATATTTTGCAAATCAGTCGATAAATGGCGGTGCTCTGAAGAAACAAACATAAAAAACAAACATGTTGATAACCTTCTTCGTTTAATGACGTAGACTAAAAAACACTGTAGAAAAAAATCTAAATTTTAAAAATGACAGACTTCTAGCGAATGATTGTGGTAGAAGATAGACAAAAATAGATATTTGTTGGTGTTTTGAAAATTTACATCTGCCCTTTATATGAGGAGGATGTAAAATCGTCCCCTTCTTTTTGCACATTGTTATAGTGAATCGGGGTAATAAATCTTGTAAGCTTCCCATTTTGATTACATTTTAACCATATAACTAACTCTTCGGCTTCAACGGCGATACAGCGCACACTGGGCAAAAAGGCCAATATAGTGGCGGAAAAATATCTTCCAAACAAATAGTCTGATCCACAAAAAATGTACGGATGAATTATAGGGAAGGATGTAGTCTACAAGGTATATTAAAAGTTAGGCAGCTATTGTTAACACAGTGGGCGTTATAAGTTGTGTCATAAGACCAATTTTACCGATAAAATTCTTAAGTATTTGAAAAACCCATATCTTCCAAACTAATAGTCTGATCCACAAAATTGTATAGATAAGCTATAGTCAAGTATGTAGGCTATAAATTCTGTAAAAATTATACAGCTATTTTTAACACTATGGGTTATATTTTGTTATGTAAGACCAATTTTACCGATAAAACTATTTAGTCATCAGAAAGCTTACATATATCTTCCAAACTAATACTCTGACCCATAAAAAAAGTGTGCATCAATTATAGGAAAGGGTGTAGGGTATAAAGTTTGTAAAAAATTAGGCAGATATTTTTAACACAGTGGGCGCTATATGTTATTATATACGACCAATTTTAAAAATTAAAAATTTATAAAAAAAAAATCCAAGTGCATTCAAATTTCAAAATGTATTAAAAATTTATCTTGAAATTGAAAACGACTACTTTATTTGTGTTTTAATTTAATAACAAGTGGTTTCGGAAGCAAATCACAACAAAATCATATAGAAATACACTCAAGTAAAAAATTTTTAAAAAGGTGTATACATAGTTAGAAAAACCGATGTAAAGTCGCATACGCAAGTTTCCGCAGCTAATTTTTGGAACAACATTACTCCATAATATCTATTTTAAGATTGTTGTTTTGTGTGTATTTTACTTGTAGATTTATAACTTGTAGTTTTGAGAAACGGGCTCCAGGTATACTAGGGTATACTTTTTTTGTATTTCTATAAAGGTTTAGAACAGTTTTCAAAGCAAAATTTTTCTGTGTTTACGTAAGGCAGTTTAGAGTAGCTGATATAACACTTTATCAAAAAAAAGTTACTTTGTCCGAAAACGTTCATCATTACCAATTCAATACGCCAACATATAAGATATTTAAATCAAAGAATTACAACCCAATTTTTCTCAATGTTTAAAATGCCATATTTTCTGAACCAGGTAACTTAGTGACAAAGAACGCTTTGATGCTGCGCTTAAACTTCTTGTATATTCAATATTTTTGTCTTATTTTTCCGCCGCTAGATTGGCTTATTTTCCTCTATGCAGCGGGCCGAAATGTCTTAAAAATATATTTATCAGAAAATTCTACTATATGTAAGACTTCAAAGACACCAAAGCTCGAAACTCAATTTAAACACCAGAGATCATAAAAAACTTAAAATGTGCTTAGAGGTTAACTTCGAATTTATTTACAATTTGTTCTAAAACATCCTACAGAACCATATTTTACAAGGCTAGTTTGTATTAAAATATGTTTTACGTAAAATTACAAAAGAAAGCTGTAGATATACGGCTACACGTTTTTTAATATTATTGCATTATAGAAAGCTCTCATAATACAGTATAATTCGGTAATAAGCCGCACCGCTTATAACAGAATTAGCGATATATTCCAAAATGTTAGTTTTTCTGTCATCTATACCCTGCGGAAAATTTGGTGACAAATGATCCAAAAGTACTCGTCCTATGACTTGAGAAAATGAGACTGGTACCAAAAATAAGGAGTAGTGAATGTTAAAAAAAGACATATTGTGTAAGTGGTCACATATTAACCATTTTCAGTCAATTTAGTTGGTACTCCGGCTAGTATTGTAGTAAACGGCACTGAACAAATTCGATGCACCCGGATCTAAGGCCGATTATATAGTATCTATATAATATTAATTGTCTCCCTTCAATGAGACTGCCACGCCACTCAGGAACCTGTTCCGTAACTATATTCAGATATTAACTCCAGCTTAACTGGTATTTATAACATTGAAATATAAGTTTTTCTGTGGTCGAGTGGGTAGTGTACTAGCCTGTTATGCCGGAGGTTGTCGGTTCGAGTCCTATCAAAGACACCGCTGAAATATAAAATACAATTTCTACTTGAATTTGTAAAAATAAAAAAATAACTTAATCGATAATTACAGTTGAATTTGGGAATAATATTTATATATAATCTATACCGATTAGGACTCCATAAGATAGTTCAGAGACAAGTTACAAGGTGCATACAAAGTATCAATTAAACCCATCCTAGGCCATCCCCATGTAAAACTGACTGGTCCGCTTCATAGGAAGTGTTAGAACTCGGACTGGTCCCTACCACCTGGGGACCGGTCACGTGACTTATTTTGTGTCAGTTCCATTTACCGTAGGGTAGGTAAAATACCTGCAAAATGTTTTTTATTTAGTCCATTAGTCCTAGAGTTCATTTTGGCTTATACGCCACCAAGATTTGGTTTGAAATATCTTAAATATATGCCAGTTATGGAAGATATAATCCAAAATGCAAAAGTCAAAAATAATATATTTTTTAATCATAATTTTACGAAAATATTACTCATATTGACGTAGAAATTGTTTTTATTTTAGCAATCTTAATTGCAATATTTGTGAATTGAATAAATAAGGAAGTAATTTCTTAACTTTAGTTTTATTTTTCTTTGTTAAAAGAAATAATTATATGGGGATGGGATTCTCACATAAGCCACAAATTGGCTTATATGAAAATCAAGATGTAGTCCAATTCACCTTATAGTCCACAAAAAGGGTACGAATGAGGTAGTGGACTATAAGCGAATTTTACTGTAACATAAAATACCAAAAATAAAAGAAGGAGCATAAATTATCAAAAGATGACAGATTTATAACGGTTTTTTTTTCTACAAAAAAATGTTGCGTTGTTTGCAATATAATAATTTTTCGAGGAAGTTAAGTTTTTAGAAATTATTGTATCATCCCTTACAAAGGTAAATTTTTGCTTTAAAGGAATTCTACATTGCGATTTTTTAATATAAAGTAAAAATAATTACTCTTATTCTAAAAAATAAAACGCCATTACATAATTTAAAAAGAGTGGCAAGGCAGTGGCAAATGCCCACTAACGGTCACACTGATTATTGTTGTTTATAAAAAAAATTTTGACACGCCCAGCTTCTAAAAAAAGTAGTCAGCTGTTTTTATAATAACACCACCTTGTAAAATTAATTCGCCTTGTGAAAAACCTGATTGTAGCGTTTTTTACCTGTCACTTACGTGATTTCTGTATATTTTGTGATTATGGGTTGACAAGTTGGTTGTTTTTGTTTTGCATGTAAATGAAATTTACTACCAGATGGCATGTTTAAACGTCAAAGAAGCATGTTTTTTCCAATGCGGCAATATTGTATATAAGCTCTTCATATTTGTATATGTGACACACAAAATAGAAAGCGACCTAAGGGTAAAAACCGGTTTTGTTCAGGAGAGCCATTTTAAAGATTTAAATACGTGTATCTTTGGTGTACCATCACTGAGCGTGTTGGTATTGGTCTCATTTGAAAGCGACACATCTCATGACGTCAGGAAGGTGTTGGTCAACCTTGAAAACACGCGTAGGTCGTCCCTACCTCTTGTTTTGTGTAGTTGGTTTTTACTGTTTTCTACCTACCGCGCTGTTTCCATGAGTGTGATATCAATTTGCTCGAGTTTTTTCGAATCCAGGTTTATTTTCTGAAATTATTAATTGTGAATTATAATAAATACTCATTTATAATTCTTTTAAATCGTGAATATCACTCTGTTAGTACGAAAAGTTTTTCATAAACCTTATTATGTTACTCGCGAAAATAATTTAAAACTAATAACATTCTTACTGACTGTTTTAGGATGAAATGGTGGACGAATTCGAAGAAGTAGATTTCTATTTGCGCTTAGAATCGTCGACTTCAATTTCATAAAACGCGCATATCTCTGGGAGGGAACACTTTTGGGGCATGGGATCGGTCTCATTCGATGCTCAGATGTTGTCCACATAAAACAAGTGAAAATTTATTTTTTTTACCCTTAGGTCCCTTTCTCTATGCGCTGTCACATATCAGCGTGCAAACATTTCTATGATAGATGTACGTGTATATGTATGCCTACATACAAATATAAACAGACGGGTTTTTGATTTTTTAAATTTATGTCTTGTTTTGATTTATCTTGTGTTGTTTCTAACTCAACTGTTAGCTAGTTTATACGCAGAGCTTATTTGCAAATAAAAACTTAAAATGCTGCCAAATCCTTTTTTATTATAACTTATTAAATCACTGATTATTCATCTATTTGTGTATATGTTTATTTATTTATTATTTTTTATTAACAAAGATATTTAAAGGTGGCAACCGAAACTTCTTATTTGCAAATAGCACGTTAATGAGTAATTGTTTTCGTGAGTTAGTAAGTTACAATACAAATACATACTTGGCAAATGTAGTAAGTATCTATTTGAATTTATATTTATTTCCTAGTTTATTATCTTTTTCAACTAATTAAAGCTATGGAAATTTTAGCAAAAATCACAAAACCATTTAAAAAAAGTTGTGGTAAAACCTTTTTGGTTTTTTTGCCGTAGTTATTAGAAAACAGTACAAATTTACGAAAATAGAAAAAACCAGAGACCTAACCGTTATAAGAAATATGTAAAAAAGTTGAGAAATAACTGTTAAAATATGAGAAATATTTTTTTCGTCTTGAAATAACTCTTATTTTTAACAAATATATATTTTCGTTGTTTATAGCTTTTATTTTCAATTTATATTTTTTACGTTGCTTTTTATGCTTTTTCTTTGTTTCATATAACGATAATTTTTTTTAATGGAAAATTTCTCACATAGTTAAGAATGATCTTTCACTAATCGATGAACCTGAAAATTGAAAATAGTGAATTAAAGAGTATTTACAGTTTATCGGATCAATTTTTTGTTTTTCTAGATACATAAAGTAATATTTTATATGACAAGTCATGTTATTGCTCTTTAATTTTGTGAATGCTTTAAATTTTGCAATGAATTCCGTTGTTCTATTACATTCGATATTTCAATAATAATAATCTAGTCAGGTAGTTGCTTTTGAAATCTCTTCTTTGTTTTAAATAATTTTTGTTTAATGTTTCCCGAATTTTTATACAAGATACTGGAAGTTTGTTCCTTTCTCCCTATCATTGTATTGAATGGCAAATTTCATATAATTTCAAAAATTTTTCTAGTTTTTATTACGAAATCTGCAAAAACACATTAAAAACAAGAAAATTTACATACAATTTTTTAGTCGAGTTATTCGATTAATCGACCTAAATTACTCGAATAATTTTTTACTCGAAATTTAAATTTTTTGTTTGATCGAACATTAGTTGACTTCAATTATTCGATTAATCGAGCAAACATTATTCGAGTGAATACCCTACTAATAATAGTATGTTTGAAAAAATTTTGTTTACGTTGCTCTGAATTTCATTTTCAACGTTTATTTCATTTTGGCATTCCTTACAATTTTAGCGAATTTTAATCACTTTTAGCGATAGAAGTGATATTTTGCCAGCTTATGGGTTTTTTACAGTTTGCCTATTTTTAATTAATGTCAGACTTTTGCTATCTTTGTCAACATTCATACGATGCAGAGGCCCGATTCTATTTTTGTGAAAAAGTGAAAATAAATTATCACTTCATTGAAAATGCGATTATAATTTCAGCTTTTATGAAAACTATCTGTCAAATTTTTTTCATATGATAATTTTTTTTTCATCATGAAAAAGTTGGCGAAAACTTAAATGATGCTAACTTTTAATGAATTTTTTATTAACTTTTGCTTCAAAAATCATTTTCTATAAAGTAAAAAACGCCACAATGTATTATTTATAATAATTGTTACAACACTGAAATAAACAAGAAATAAAAATAAAGTAGATCTTTTCCCACTAGCACTATAATTTATAAGATATTTTTTCTTGTTATGCCAGAGTGCAAACTATAATAAATAAATAAATAACAGAGTTAAGTTATTTGCTATACATTTTTGTAACAAACACATAAAACCATAAATTTTAAAAAAGTAAACTTAATATTTCAAAACAACCCAATGGATAAAAAAAGATGTTGCAAAGCTTCAGAAGACCAGAAAGTACATAATGTGTATTTGCAATAAAATTAGTTTTTGTTTAAATTTGCTTATAATTCAAGAAATGAGCGGAATAAAACAAAAAGTGACAGATGGTTTTCATAACGATTCAATTTTTCATAATTGCAATCAGAATCGCTCTAAATGAAAAATGAAGTGAAAAATTGCTATGAAGTGAAAATGATAAATTTTTTATCACTTCATTTTTATCATAAATTCAGAATCGACTCCCAGGTCTTAAGCGTCTGCCAGACAGATCAATATTTATCTTCAATATATATGTTTTTGTGCGTTTGTTATGAAAATCAAAAGCATTTTTATATTCTTCAATATTTTGGCTCCGTGTATGTGTAACAATTTTTTGTAAACAAACGCACACAAACATATATATTGAAGCTAAATATATTGATGTGTCTAGCAGCAGTTTTATTGATCAGCTTTTTACTTATTTTCTTTGAACTTTCTTTGGCGTTAAGACGAGAAAGTCTTATAACTTAATTATTTCTTTCTTTTGCATGAATGTATCACAATGTGAATGAATGTGTGCGTTTCTTACATTACAAACGAGAAAGCAAAACGAATTTCATAAGTACATGAGGTTGTGTACCCGTTTATTTCCTCTTGCCTCTCTCGCCAACAAAATAAGAAGCTGATCAATAAGACTTGCATCGTCTGAACGTTGACTTTCCGATTTTGGCAAGATTTGCGAATTTTCGTAATTTTTCCAATATTTGGCATTCCTTATATTTTTGGTGGTTTTTAATCAGTTTTTAGGAATGTTTAAAATTCAGCAAATTTTCGGCTTTGTACAGTTTTGCCGATTTTTAATCAATATCAAACTTTGATATTTTTCCAATGTTAGCAACTTTTTGCAAATTTTCGTAATTTTTGTAGTTTTTGGTATTCCTTACATTTTTTTTCGTTTTTAATAAATTTTAGAGATTGTTTAAGTTTTTTTTTTTGCTTTTTTTTGCGAATTTTAGCGCCGTAAGATACTTCTTTTTGCCTTTATAATTTTCTCGGCGTTGATTAACTTAACGTGGTAATGCTTAGAAATCCTGGACTTTGCTTTGGAGATGGCATACATAAATGTTGAAAATAAATTTCAAGAGCAACGTAAATTTTTTTTCCAACAATAACTATTATTAAGAAGCGTAAAAAATAAACGTTTGAAATAAAAGTTGTGAGGAACGTAAAATTAGTAATTTTTTAAACTGTTGGTAGGTACCCAGCGCATTTTCTTTTTAATGTTTTTTTATTACCATTTGCACCGATATCTTCCACATTCTCACTTATACAGGGCTCAGCGATAGGGTTGCCAGTCGTACTGTTTTTGTTTGAAGTACTGATTTATACATAACAAGCAAACTAGTACCCAAATTTACTGATTTTCTCATATTTTGACGGTCCCTTTCCAAAACATGCTAAGTCGACATGGCATGTTTTGCTGGGAATAGCATTTCTGAGTTCATCGTTTGTTAATTTAGATTCTGTAAAATTTTGATAGTAATCGGACTATCCTATCAAAAGTTATAAGCAAAAATGTATTTAGCATAATTTATCAAGTTTAAAAAGCCTTTCTTTTTAAATATTTTAAGTACACTTAGCATGATTTGGTTTGGAATTATTTTTTTTATTTTATGCTAAAAGTACTTATCATGTTATAGAATTGACATTTATTTTTTCGCGTTTTCTATTTATACTTAGCATGGACGTAATACAGTTTTGTACATTTTTTGCATCTCTATGTGCACTTAATAGGTTTTTACAAAATAGCACTATCGTCGCGTAAGTGTACATAACATTATTTAGTTTGGAGAAAGTTGTGAACAGAACAGGTGCCCATAATTGTGATTTTTCTAAAGATAATGAGTTCTCGCGCAAGAAAAATGCTGCAATTGGCCATAAACAAATTGAACGATATTATTCACTTATATTAAAGATAACACAATAATAAGAGAAACAATGGTAAGTAATTTTAGAAAAAAAACTTAGCAAAGTAATATGAGTAATTATATTAAAATGTTTTAATAGAAAGTGTATTGGAACATATTCCTTCATCCAATTTAAAATCATCTGGAATGTCACCTGGCATATCAAATGAAATATCGTACACTAAGAGAAAAATCGCAACTTAAAATCGAAGCATATCGTTGTTGCAATAAAATTGTTCAACTTTGAACATTTCAACTTTAAATTGAAGAAGAGCAACTTTAAAATTAAGAAAAACCACATGAAATTAACGTAGTAAATGATAAAATTAACATTTGACTAAAAAAACAACAAAGTACTTTCTTAATTTTAAAACATTCAACATTGAATTAAGATAGAACAACATGAAATTATATGACATTCTATTTTAACAAAGTAAACTTTGATTCATAAATATATCAACATCTTTTAAATAAGCAAGCGTTTGCATTTAAAACGTGCGCCTTGGAATTTATTAATAAAATGATGAATTCAAGAAAGTGGCAGCTTTGTTATAATGACGCGCGTTGTTAAAATTTCTTTTAATTCGAAGCATTATGAAATTAATGCGCTTACATGCTTAAAAAAACAACGCATTGTTGAATTCATGTTGGACGCCTTTGAAATAAGTTGAAAAATTTTACAATCAACATAGTAATTTGTAATTGTACATTCATTTGTCATTTGTTATTGAGAGTCAGTGCAAATAGACCTAAAATTAATTTTTGAGCAGAAAAAGTGTAAAATTTTCAGTCTTATTTGTGACGCATATAAAAACGAAATGGAAAACTTTCAAATAACAGATGATTTATTAATAAGTGGGTGCCAAATTATCATTGATGATTTAGTTGGCTCACAATCCATGAATGAAATTGTCATTGAACCATTTGTGGAAGATTGCGAGGCTAATGATGATTTGGACAAATTAAAAACGCTTTTAAAGGACTTCGAGTTATTACAATTATTACCAGTATTGCAAGGTAAGTATATAAGTTTGAAACACACAATTTTGTAGACGCACATGGTATAATATATTAATAATTTTAGCATCTAACGTGACGTACCGATGCTTGCAGTTTATTAGGAAAGAAGACCTAGTCGAAGCGATTCCACACCTCGGCCTTCGAATTGAGTTTAGGGAAAAATTGTTCATGTGGCGTAAAAAAGAAGTACGTAAAATCACTACTCATTTGAAAATTATAACGAGTGATTTTTTTGCTATTATCTTTTTGGCAACACTAGTTTTGACAGCTCACGCACGTTTTGTATCTTGTGTCACTGTCAAACATCTTCAGTTTGGTCTATAATTTAATCATGAATCGTCTTACAAACACCACAACGCCAAATTTTTGGTGAATGGGCTCTTGAAAAGTTAGATGAAGATCCACTTTTTTATCGAAGAATTGTGTTCAGCGACGAGGCTCATTTCTGGTTGAATGGATACGTGAACAAGCAAAACTGCCGTATTTGGAGTGAAGAGCAGCCAGAAGCATTGCAAGAGCTACCAATGCATCCACAAAAAACAACCGTTTGGTGCGGATTATGGGCTGGCGGCATCATTGGGCCGTATTTCTTCAAAGATGATGCGAATCACAACGTTACTGTGAATGGTGAGCGCTACCGTGCGATGATAACAAACTTTTTTCTGCCCAAAATGGAAGAGCTTGACTTGCATGACATGTGGTTTCAACAAGACGGTGCCACATGCCACACAGCACGCGAAACAATGGACCAATTGAGAGGCGAGTTCGGTGAACAGTTTATTTCACGCTTGGGACCAGTCAATTGGCCGCCCAGATCGTGCGATTTAACGCCTCTAGACTATTTTTGTGGGGCTATGTTAAGGCTAATGTCTATAGCGACAAGCCCGCTTCGATTGACGCACTGGAAGCCAACATTGCCAACATTATTCGTGAGATACCGGCCGAAATGTTGGAAAGAGTATGCCAAAATTGGACTAAGCGGATGGACCATTTGAGGCGCAGCCGCGGCCAACATTTGCATGAAATAATCTTCAAACATTAAATTATATCGACCCAACTATCGATCCAAATAAATATTTCATGCATTTTTCTGAATTTTATGTGTTTTTTTTTTGTTTACTTTCCGATAGTTCTTATAAAATCACCCATTATATATAATTTCTTTTTGCAGTTTGGAATTGACGATGAAACCATTTCAAATCCAACTAAAGTTCAGGACTGGATCAATAGGGACAGTTCCAATATCCCTTCACCATCTTCATCATTGTCTTCAATACGACGTGTTTTAAATAAGGTTTGTTTTGTTATTGCAATAGCATACATATGTACTTGAATATCAGATGTATAGTAAATGTGTATTAAAATTTATTTTATTAACTTTAAAAGGATTTGCAAGATATATTAAGGCAAAGCTCCAAAGGTCAATCCTGTTTAGATTTTTATAAAGAGTTAAAAATATTAACAGACAATAAACGCGACGACATTATAAACATTATTATAATCGAAGAGATTGTATGCAGTAAAAAATCGGTTAAGCCAAATGATTTCCATGGCATTGTTGATGACATTTGTGAGATCTTTCCCAGTGAGGTGGCTGCAAAGGTAAACTGATTTTCTTTTCAAACAAATCATTAGTGGTTATTAAACTAAATTTACTTTAAAAGGAATATTATTATATCCCACGCCAAGGTAACAAGAATCCCAGCAGAAAGTTATATTCTAAATATGTAAATGCTCGATGCAAACGTATAAAAAGAACTGAAAATTCTCCTGCATTACTCCAGAATGACGATGGAACTGATAAAATTGAAGATGTAGACGAGCCTATTGCAGTGACCTTAAAGACATTCCTTAATAGAAATAGCTCTGACTGGAAAGATGTCTGCGAAAAATGGAAAAAACATATCTTTTACGGAAACAAGACTTAAAACGTTTAAGTAATGTCGAGTTTTTGTCATCGTGGTCTAAATATTCAGATTCCAGAGCTCCTGAACTTGTATGTTTAATTTTAAATACTAAATTATAACATCTTTTTTAATACTTTTTTAATAGATAAAAATCGACTTTAATATCATGTACCCAGGTAAAGAGTATATGTTATATACAAAGTGGGACAAGTTTAAAGAAAAAATCAAGATATACTTCAATGATAATATTCATAACAATTATTGCAAGCAGATGCTTTCCATTGCCAACTCTACAAAAAACAAAGATATTAAACATTTTAAATTTTATTACTTAGTTGAATATTTAAACGGAAATTCATTTCTAGATGCTGAAGATTACATACTCGCAACACTTCTAGCTGGGGTAATTTTGCCATCAACACGTTTTAAAGATGAAGAAGGCAAATTTAAAAAGAAAATCACTATTATTGATACATAGGAAAGTTTTATGCTTCGTCTGTTATCACTCAATAATTACGAAAACGAAATTGCAGATCGTATAAGCAAGTATTATTCTGTTGGTCTCACAATTCAACCATTTATAATTGCTAAAGGGTCTTCTGATGATACAGTTAAATCATTTTACGTGTATTTTGATAGAACTATTTACAAATTTAGCTCTTTTATTGAAAGTTTAGACTTATGTTTTAAAATCTTTCATGTTTTTTCACTTAAGTATTCCTGAATAGTAGAAAACAGTTTTTCCAATTCGGAGAAATAGAAATTGGAAATAATTCGTTGCCCTTAAGCATGGCGAGAATAAAGTAATTTAACTTGAATATGACTGCTGTAGAGATTTGTCGTTTTACACATTTTCTGCCATTAATGATAGGTGATATTGTTCCTGTTGCCAATAAAAATTGGCATATGTTAGTACTGTTACTGAAAATTATTGATTTTGTATTAAAATCAAAATACACTGTACAAGATTTAACTGATTTCAGAATTTTAATTGAAGAACACCATAAAGTCTACATAGTCTACATCCTTTAAAAGCAAAGCACCATTTTCTTGTGCATTACGTTACGGCTATAAAAAAATGTGGTCCACTAAGATACCTTTGGTCTTTACGATTCGAAGCAAAACACAAGGAAGCGAAGACTTATTTAGCGAAGACTCTTTAGCTGTAAAATCAAGTTTGAAATTTGCACACTTTTTGCTACAACATGAATTTTCATACGATTTGTTTGAAGAGTTTGACCAATGCTCAGTATCAGATATAACTAAGGAATCTTATTTTTCCAAAATTTTATCAAACAGAGATATTGATTTTACAAAAGCGATACCTTCAAAAAAAGTGACCTACAAAGGCACACAATACAAAACTGGTTACTACCTATCTTCTAATGAACCATGTTTTAAAGCATTTAGAATTTTTCTTTTCCTTTACCAATATAATGAAATATATGTTTTATGTTATCCATTAGCGTTAAGCGGGTTTTCTAATCATTTCCAGTCTTATGAATTAATTAAAGAATTTGATGAAATTCATGTTTTAAATATAAAATATTTTAATAGCTTTCCTATTCACTCATATTTTATAAACAATGCGAAAACTTATATACGACCAAAAAACTTTTTGTAACTTTACTATTATAATTATTTCCTGTTTTTGTTAACCACGTTTTTTATATTTTTTAATCAAATTAAAAAAATTATAAAATTTATTTTTTGATTTATGAATGGTAAAGAATATATTATGTAAGTATTTCTTTTATAAAATAGATACCACTTTACCACTGTAGTGGAAAGGCCTAAACTTTAAATCGAAGGTGGATGTTTTAAATTCAAGAACGCTACCACATTAAAACGAAGTAGAGCATTCGAAATTCAAAAATGTTCTTATTTGATTTGAAAATGTTTATTCTTTAAATAAACGTAGAAAATTTTTTTTTACGTCGCTCGTTGTTTGTTTAAAGATGCCAATTTTTTAATTTAACTCCCAGCATTATTAAATTATCGTTGAATCCACCTTGATTTCCGGTAAACATTGTTTTTATGTTGAACATTGTTGAATATACAATTTTCAACCTTAGCTGCTTTTCATAGCTGTTTTTTTTTTGTGGAATTAAGGTTGAAATTGTTGATTTTCTGCTGTTTGTTCTATGAGTGTACAGTATGGATTGTAGTGAAGGTGATAACAGTTTGGAAGATCTCGGTAATTTCTATATAAGCTATTATGTTTTTATTATAATAAAAAAGTAACCCATCCACTTTTAGAACCATTCCGCGGAAGCTCGAGCGAATGTTATCAAACATCTGATGCAGAATCAGCTCTGGCGGGTCATCTTCAGTATCTGCTTCATCATGCAGTCCGATAACACCAAAAAATGCAAAAAGAATATTAAACCCAAAATCTTGATAGACCAACTGAACAGATTTTGCTTAAGAGACAAAAATGGCCAATGGCGCTAAAATAAGGCAAAATTCCTTAAAAGCCAAGGTAAGCAATATTCCAATTCAAAAGATGTTTTGAAAACTGAAAAAGTTTAAAAAAGGATGTGGAGACTTCTGCAGAATGAAATGTTCAGAAAGAGTATCCAAAGAAAATAGGAAGCACATTTTTTTTATAATAATTGCAATCAAGATCTACAAAGATCCTATATTTCGCAATTAATTACATTTCACAAAAAATTTTTGCAGAAATAGTGATAATTCACGAAAAACTGAATCAAGAAAGTTCTTTCATAGTTTCTTTAAAGATGCCCAGCAAAAATTTTGCTTACTGGTAGGCAGAAAAGTATATGAGGATTTAAGTCGTAACTACTTACAATTTGACTCGATAACTACTTATTTTTGTTTGAGAAGTCCAAAAAAATAAGCGGTACCCCTTACAAATGTATTTACATTGTCACAGCAATTAACTAGTTATTATTTGGCTTACTTGAAGCTAAAAAATAAGTAGTCAAATAAACAAATTAAAATAAAAAAAAATAAAATATTTTACACAGATTATATTTTATTTATATTTATAAATTTTTTTTTATTTTTGACCCATCTTTTTTGACCTGTGCTCGTTCAAATTTGAAGAAAAGAACTTTACCCACTCAGCTATTGTTGACTTTCAAGTTTAAGCGAAAAAAAATTAGTTTTCATATAAAAACACATGTTGTCTTAAAAAGTGGTTGTATACTTATTTTGTTAATACATATCAACAAGTTGTAACTACTTTCAGATAATGAGAAACATGCGCACTAATTTTATTAAGAACTAGGTAGTAGTTCTAATTTGAAGCATAGTAATAAAATAAATAAGTACTACTCATTACTTTGTAGCCCATTAATAAAGTACTACCGATTACAAAAATTACAAAAGATTTTTCTGGGTGGCAATGAAGTAAAAGAAGCCGTATGCAAACCTATGTTTTCGAATACACTTTTAATAACACATCAGACAATTGAAACTGTAGTACAAGCAAGAAACATAAATGTAATGGATTTAACATTTATCGCCTGACAAAAAAGGAAAGCATACTAAATCCAATGGAAATAATATTGAAATAAAAGAAATAGTAAAACAGCATATCAATGCGTACCCTTTAGTAGAATCTTACTACTGTCGTCAAGAATCAAGAAAGATGTACCCAGGAGCTGAGATGACATCAATAGCCAAATGTAACGATTGTCTGATCAGTGGTTTTCAGAAAATGCCCATGATTTAAAACGAAAGGCAACATTAAGACAGTATCGATATACTTTTTTTGATTCGTTTAATATATCATTTTACATTCCGAAAAAGAACCAATGCGACTTATGCAAAAAGTATAAGAACATATATGAGGATGAAAAGAAAGCTATTGAATCTGACATCAATCAGCATTTATTTTGCAAACAAATATCTAGAGAACTAAAAGATATTGAGAAACAAGAGAGTTCTGACAACGTAAATGCTATAACCGCGTGCTTTGATTTCCAAAAAATTCTATCGCCCCCTTGTGCTGAAGTCAGCACATTTTATTATAAGAGGAAGCTACATGCTTATAATTTTACCATCAGCTCGAAGCAAGCATCATGTTTTGTATGGAATGAATCTACTGCAAAGAAAGGTGCTACAGAAGTTGTGACCTGTCTATACCAGTTTGTAGAAACTGAAAACAAAAATAGAGGTATCACTAAATTAAATTTTTGGTCCAATAATTGCGGCGGACAAAATAAAAATAAGATTGTTTTTTCATTTCACGTATGGGCTTCTCTTAAACTGAATATTGACATAAGTCACAAGTTCCTCGAAAAAGATCATACTCAGAATGAAGGTGATAGTGTGCATGCTCTTATAGACAAATCCAAGAAAAACAAACGCATATATATATATATATATATATATATATATATATATATATATATATATATATATATATATATATATATATATATATATATATATATATATATATATATATATATATATATATATATATATATATATATATATATATATATATATATATATATATATATATATATATATATATATATATATATATATATATATATATATATATATATATATATATATATATATATATATATATATATATATATATATATATATATATATATATATATATATATATATATATATATATATATATATATATATATATATATATATATATATATATATATATATATATATATATATATATATATATATATATATATATATATATATATATATATATATATATATATATATATATATATATATATATATATATATATATATATATATATATATATATATATATATATATATATATATATATATATATATATATATATATATATATATATATATATATATATATATATTATATATATATATATATATATATATATATATATATATATATATATATATATATATATCACATGAATGGTTCTCTTTAATAAGAAATGCAAAGAAGAATGAACCTCTATATAACGCAATTGAAATGGAAAGTGAAGATATTTTCGACTTCAAGGAATTTGTTTCTGCTTTGAATTGGTCAAAAAAATAAGTGTGTGCAAAATTAGGGAAATTAGAGTGTATAAAGAAGAAAATTATAAATTATTTTTAAAGTTTTGAAGAAATTAAGCTTTATGACGAAACTAAAATGCGTAGAAAGACAAATTCGACAATTCGAACTTTTTCAAAAACAGAAGCAAAACATAAGGATCTGCTATATTTATGCGACCAAAACCTAATTCTAAAGTTTTACCAAAACTTCTACCGAAACCTCAAAAGCCTTGCTGGAAACGAATGTGTATGTTGTACTGTAATTAACATTTTCAATATATTGCTTAATTTATATATATCCCCGTCTCTGGTCGTAATCGATAAACATGTATTACAAGTGTCAAATATTTAGTTACAATTTATCATCTCTGAGCTGTCATCTTTTTTCTCCTTCCTTTTTATAGAAATCTTTTTGTTATACAACAACGTATCGGAGCCGGTCTCTTAATAATTATTTTATAAATAAATAAATAAATTGGATTTAATTAAAATATAAATTGTTTTAATAAAAGGAACGATTCTCTTGGCCATTATTGCTAACAAATAGGTTATGGGCCCAGAGATTGGCAAGATTTATTGTGATTAAAAGTGATTCTTTCGTTTGAGAAATAAAATGGCTGATTCGTATGCAAATTATCAAATGCCCAAATTGACTTCCACAAATTATTTTAACTGGCGCTTTAAAGTGGAAATGCTTTTGAAGCGAGAAGGTTTGTGGACAGCTATTACCGAAAATAAACCAGCACAAAACTTTGCCAACTGGGAGAAAATTGATCAAAAAGCACATGCGTCTATTGCTCTTTGCATTGGAGACGATCAAATTCATCATATACGTAACAAAACAAATGCAAAAGATGCATGGAATGCTCTTAAAGAGTATTATGAACGTGATTCTCCGGGAGTGAAAGTGAGACTACTGCGTGAGGTAATGGCAAAAAGGGCGAATGATGACACCGATATGGAGGTTCACATTAATCAAATAAACGAGTTGTTTCAAAAACTAGTAGCGTTTGGTGAATCAATAACGTGGGAGTTCTTAATGACTGCTACTATGTTAGGCTCACTCCCAAGCAGTTACGATGGTCTCATAACGGCAATGGAAGCATATAACGAAAGGAATTTAACACCATCATTGGCTAGTGCAAAAATTATAGAAGAGTACCGGCGTAGGCAAGAGCGGGATAAAGTTGTTGATGTGACTGGAGGTGTTGATGCTCTGAAGGTTTCAAATTTCAAACGTAAGAATGGTGATAGCATTACTTGTTTCTTTTGTAAAAAGAAAGGCCACATTCGAAGTAAATGCAGAGAGTATTCTACGTGGAAAGCAAACAAAGAAAGAGAGGAGCGCAAACCTAAAGCGAACATTGTCGAACAAGATGACATTCTTGAACATTTATTTTTTGTTGGTTCGAAGAGTGGTGACGAATGGATTGTAGACTCTGGTGCTACGTGCCACATTGCTAGTAATCGTGATTTGTTTGACAGTTTTGATTCATCATACACTGAAAACGTTTCTGTAGCAAATGGTCAAATTTTGACTGCATCGGGCAGAGGTAACATCAGTATACAACCAATTGATATAAATGGAGTCCCCTCTAAAGTTAAAATTGAAAACGTTTTGTATGTCCCTGAAATTGGTGGAAATTTAATATCTGTAAAAAGGCTGACTAAAAATGGTATTAAAGTCACATTCAAAGGAAATATATGTGACATACGATCTCCAGATGGCAAGCAAATTGGCGTAGCAGATGTAACAAATAACTTGTACAAGTTGCGAACAATTAATCACATTAACTGCGTGACGAGTAAAAAAGATATTTTGTGTATTCACGACTGGCATCGTATTTTGGGTCATCGTAGCATGGAGGCAATATATAGGATCAAAAAGGAAAATTTGGCTGATGGTATAAATTTGGCTGCGTGTGGAAAAGATTGTAAAAATGTAACCTGCTGCGAAATATGCGTCAAGGGCAAACTAACACGGTTACCGTTTCCAAAGGAATCAAAATTTCGTTCAACAGAAGTGCTGCAGTTAATCCATAGTGACCTGTGTGGACCAATGCAGACAAAAACCCCATCAGGTAAGCGCTATGTATTAACATTTATCGATGACTTTTCACGATTCACGACAATCTATTTGCTTAAGGAAAAATCCGAGGTTTTTGGAAAATTCAAAGAATATTTTGAATATACATCAAACAAATTTGGCCGCAGAATCCAATATCTGAGAACCGATCGTGGTGGAGAATATACTGATGGAAATTTTGTTAATTACCTTAATCAGAAAGGCATAATCATCAACCGCACTGCACCGTACTCTCCCCAACAAAACGGAGTGGCAGAACGTAAAAACCGAACCCTAATCGAAATGACGCGCTGTATGTTGATAGACGCTAAGCTGGATAACAGTTTTTGGGGTGAAGCCGTAGTAACTGCCAACAGTGTAGTCAACTCAGAATGTGATGATTAAAAGTTTTTACTTTTTTGTTTTCTATAAACAAAAATATTTTCCGATTTTTGTATTGAACTGAATTACCATTATTAATCTTTCTTAATATATATAAAATAAAAGAAAAAAATCAATATTTGTCTTATTAATTTAAGTATTTTAAAACAATTTTCGTTCTAAGTAGTACAAAAATTAAAATGTAAAATTTTTTCCAAACGAAAACATGCTATCTGTACTTAGATGACCAATGTAAGTGAGAAAGGACCACCAAAATATGCTAAGTCCACTTAGACGACTAGGTAATAGATTTGTGTACATGCTAAAGTATTCAAGTCACTTTTAACTATGATCTACAACAAATTTATAAAGTTCAAATAAACTAAAAAGTTCTATTACAACTATGATATGAACACAAAAAGTCTCAATGTTCTATCGCATGCCGTTTTCGAGATATCAACAAAAAACTTTGAAGGTGTTTATCTCAAAACTAGCTTTTTTCACTTAGCGTGTTTTAGAATGGAGCCGTCGATTTGTACTTTTTTGTACTGGGTTTTTGCATTGATTTTAACGTGTATAAAATAGATAGATAACCTTATATTTTTTAATGTCTTTAAGTAACGGAGGGCATTTTTTACGTTATCATATTTCTATACCTAATTCAAAAACATTCGATGACGTCAGAGGACTAGTTTTTTAAGTTTTTATTAGTATTCCTTACAAATTATTTGTTCCAAAATTCGTTATAAAATAGATATTGAGAACTAAAATTAATTAACTGTCTGTTCAACGATGTCGAAAGAAGATGCTCATGCGCATTCTAAGCGAAAAAACACTGATTTGCGTTCATGAACAAAGTCATAAACATATTTCTAAACGAACGTTGACTCCAACAACAAGTAGAAAGAAAACGTAAGTGGTTTCATGTGATATCAGATTCAACAATGTCGAAGCAATACGAAAGTAATGTGAAAATCACTCACTTACTGTGTTGTTTGCGACTGGTAAAAAGTTTTGCATAAAAGTCCATTCGATTCTTAGAACTCGTAATATCTCTCTTTATTATAATATTTTTTATCATTGTTATTATTTTTTTTATTATTTATGTATGTGCATGATTTTTTTAAACAAAATAAAAGCCACTAACACATTCAAAACTTCTGTTTTCTTTACTGTGTAAGGCCCATCAAACAAGGTAGTCGCACCTGTACAACAAAACCAGAATATGTATTAGAAAATTATAAAAATTTCCAGTACAACTGCGAGTACCTTACAATGGGCTCTCTTGTCGTTATGTTTGGCTGTATTTTTCTTCACACAATTTAGTAGTATTTTCAGTGTTTTAATGAAAATCGTCAAATAAACTAGAAATTTACAATATGGCATTATTGTAAAATTTTAATACATGAGAGAGAAACATTGACATACGTACACAGAAAAAAATAAGTTTCGCTTTTGATAACAAAAATCCCGGTATTCAATAATTTTTTTTCAAATTTCCTGTGATAAAGAATTCCCCTATATTGATAACAAAATTATTTCAAAATAAAAATATATATATATAAATTAAAAAATGTTGACATGGCTGGAATACGAACCCGGGCTTTCCGGACGTAAAGCATACACTCTCTAGCTGAGCCATATCCCATTTATTTTTTTATGGGATACAACTTGTTTTAAGTACTTATGTATAAAAAGCAAAGAAATAACCGGCATGGAAAAGAAATACTTACAACGAAATATTTTATTATGTTAAAGATAAATGTTATTGAAATTCATATTTTTTTTAATAACATGGTTTTATTGAATATAATTCTTGTCTATTTTTTTCTGTGTAAGTGCACGCAAACAAAAGCTGTCGATAGTGTTGAACCCAAATTGACTAGATTTCGAGAAAGTGGCTTTCGATCGCTCAGGTTTTCCTTCGACTTCGTCAAACAGGCAGTAAGAATAATACAAACGGCTTTGACTCTTGTCGTTAGGCGGAAAAATCTGACTTTTAATATTTTTAATTTTTAATTAATGGTTGTATTCGGAAGTTAAAAGCTTGCGATATTGTAAAGTGTTGATAATGTGTTTAACTAGCTTTTCCCTATTACAAAATGAAGGAAATTCTCCGTCTAATATTTTAATTAATTGTTCTTCGGATACTCTTATACATCCAAAGTATTGCAACCTAAATTCATTAAAGGCAGGACATCTGCAAAAGAAATCTTACATCGAATCAATCTCTCTTGTGTTACATAACATAAAATAAGAGGTTATTGCAGAGCAGTGAACGTATATGAAAGAAACTGTACAAAAAAGCTAATTTTTCACTGCTGATACAATGCAGGCTTTTAAGCGAGAAAGTTCCATATAATTACAGTTTTAGTGCTGAAAATGGTGATGACTTTCAGCGCTTCAAAAAGCACTTTTTGTATCAAAAATGTAGTACTCCAAACCGGGAACTCGTCATACAAAAATCAGCAGCGATATCGACAGGTTTGTAAGCATAACTTTTATTCTATCATAGTAAAAGCTTTATTTGAAGTAATTTTTTTTACTGGGCACATTGTATGCTCCTTCCTGAAAAATGCGAGCCATTTAGTTTTATCAAATCTGCGCGAGACTTAAAAATCCATACAATGTGTTTTTGATTTGTCATATTCATAAAGTATAATTGAGTTTATTAAAAAAATATTGGGTTTCTGAAGCTCTTTGTAATCGATCTTCCTTACACTTAATCTTTAATACACTTATCAAGCTTTGTTGTTGAAGATTAAACTATTGGGCATTTATGTTTGATTGCCATTGTATGTTCACATCGCTTCCCAGATGGTTTAGAGTATTGGGCCAAGAGATGTTATTCTCCAAAATTTTTTTGCTTAACTTATGTTTACTACATATATTCAGCAAGTTCAAAAAGAGCGAGTTTTAAATAACTTAGATTTAAGTTTAGTGAATCATCTATCTCAGACTCTAACATTAGTGCGTAACTAGGTAGCTTTAGCACGCGTTTAAGAAAATATCTCTGTAGTTTGTATACTTCTTCGAAGTATGAATGACCCCAAACTTAAGCTCCATAAGTTTGTATGGAGCGACATACTGCTTCAAATGTATTATATTTTGTTCTTATGGTGATGCTTTGTTTATTAAAAAAAATTCTTCAAGGTAGCATTTATACTTCCCTTGGCCACCTTACTCCTATTCAAAACATGTTTCGTAAAGACCAAATTTTATTGTCAATAGCATACGAAGATAGTTGAAAATTTATATTTCCTCTCCTTTGTAAAACAATTTTTCACGATTTGACAGGGTTCCTCCGTTCCTAAATACCATAATTTTAGATTTTGCTATGTTAACTTCGAAGTTCCAGTATTCACAATAATCTCCTAATCTAATGTCATCTGCATACAGAAGTAACCTTACATTCAACTCTGCAACATTAATACCTACCTGTAAATAATCATGAATATCGTTAATGTAGAGCGAAAATAATAGTGGGAATAGTAAACAACCCTGTTTCACTCCTATTTTTGTATCAAATGCTTCCGACAGTTCTGTGCCATTCCATACTGAAGACTTTGTGTTCTTGTAAATGTTTTGTATAAAATTTACAATTTTCGTTGAAACTCCCAGGGTATAGCTTATATTTAAGTGATTGGCAAGATATTTTACCAAAGGCAACCTTTAAATCCACAAGGAAGCTGTATACTTTCTTTTCTTTTTCTGTGAGTTTGAGATGTACAATAGCAACTAAATTATAAATATTATCAATTGTAGAATAACCTTTCCTAAATCCTGCTTGGTACTCTGTCAGAATGTTGTTCTGTCCGGTCCATTCACAAAGTCTCTCATTTAGGTTACCCATCATAACTTTAGCTACACAATTCATAAATGAAATGCCTCTGTAGTTACTAGCCAGGTTAACGCTTCCCTTTTTAAATATTGCATATATTACTCTCAAATTATATATATATATATATATATATATATATATATATATATATATATATATATATATATATATATATATATATATATATATATATATATATATATATATATATATATATATATATATATATATATATATATATATATATATATATATATATATATATATATATATATATATATATATATATATATATAATGGGTGATTTTATAAGAACTATCGGAAAGTAAAAAAGAAAAAAACACATAAAATTCAGAAAAATGCATGAAATATTTATTTGGATCGATAGTTGGGTCGATATAATTTAATGTTTGAAGATTATTTCATGCAAATGTTGGCCGCGGCTGCGCCTCAAATGGTCCATCCGCTTAGTCCAATTTTGGCATACTCTTTCCAACATTTCGGCCGGTATCTCACGAATAATGTTGGCAATGTTGGCTTCCAGTGCGTCAATCGAAGCGGGCTTGTCGCTATAGACATTAGCCTTAACATAGCCCCACAAAAAATAGTCTAGAGGCGTTAAATCGCACGATCTGGGCGGCCAATTGACTGGTCCCAAGCGTGAAATAAACTGTTCACCGAACTCGCCTCTCAATTGGTCCATTGTTTCGCGTGCTGTGTGGCATGTGGCACCGTCTTGTTGAAACCACATGTCATGCAAGTCAAGCTCTTCCATTTTGGGCAGAAAAAAGTTTGTTATCATCGCACGGTAGCGCTCACCATTCACAGTAACGTTGTGATTCGCATCATCTTTGAAGAAATACGGCCCAATGATGCCGCCAGCCCATAATCCGCACCAAACGGTTGTTTTTTGTGGATGCATTGGTAGCTCTTGCAATGCTTCTGGCTGCTCTTCACTCCAAATACGGCAGTTTTGCTTGTTCACGTATCCATTCAACCAGAAATGAGCCTCGTCGCTGAACACAATTCTTCGATAAAAAGTGGATATTCATCTAACTTAACAGAGCACGCATTTTGGTAATAAAATTCAATAATTTGCAAGCGTTGTTCGTTTGTAAGACGATTCATGATTAAATTATAGACCAAACTGAAGATGTTTGACAGTGACACAAGATACAAAACGTGCGTGAGCTGTCAAAACTAGTGTTGCCAAAAAGATAATAGCAAAAAAATCACTCGTTATATATATATATATATATATATATATATATATATATATATATATATATATATATATATATATATATATATATATATATATATATATATAAGCAAAATATTGCACTTAAACAGCTTTCAATTTCTCAAAAGTTTATAGCTTACTTTTTATTTTTGTTCACTTACCTGGCATCTGGCAAACTATAAATGTCCGACCTTTGTCTCATAACTTTTCTTCGAAGATTTTATTTTCTTCATCAGAACTCTCACTTGAATACAACATTAGAAACATACCTTTTAAATTGCAATAAAAATTATTAAAATAAATTAAAGAAACAAATCAAGCAAACGTCAAAATGTATAGTGATGACATTTATTTCCTTCACATTATCGATAACAAGTCAACGTCAACACAATACTTTTAGTAAATGCCGATTTAGCATTGAAGTGACAACGACGACATATCGAATTGACAGCGACGAATGAATAGTGTTGACGTCGACGTCGACATTCACAATAAGGGTGAATATCCGGTGTACTGGTTTCGCAGACTAAAATGTTTTTTCCTAGCCCGCCTTCGGCCGGTCTTAAGGATATTCTCGTCTGAGTATGTCGAATACTGGCTTCGCTGAGTAAGGAGTTTTTGCTATGCAACGTGGAAATAACGTCCATGGTCATTATTTCCATGGACGTTTTTTGCATGCCACCACTTTTTAATGTCAAATAGTATAAAAAAGTACGATCGTATTAACTTTTCCATCACTGGCCCACACACATGTTTTTAATTTTGTTCCAATCTAATGTAATTTTGCTAGTGATGACACTAAAATTATCGAAAGATGTAATATGAAACAAAATGAGATAGGAACATCTTTCAAAGACGAAGAAAGATGTACATATTTAGCCCTGTACAATTCTTATGCGAAAATGATAACATCTTGGCGAATTGATGAAAGATGTGGGTAGATGTAAAAAGCCTATAAAACACACAATGTCTATTGTAGTGTTTATGAATGCAATTTTATATTAAACAGTTTTTAGCGTGAAACTGTTCAATAACAATTGTGAGTCTTAAACCTAAAATAAAATTTTTTATGCATGTGGCTGTTAATGTGGAAAATAAAACATAGTCCGATCATCATCCAGTTTGTCTGGTCCGATCATCATCCAGTTTGACTTTCACTGAAACAGCAAAAAAATTTAGTAAGAAAGCTGGAAAAGTTATTACAAAAACTACAATGGAAAGATAGAACAAAACTACAATAGAACGATAGAAGAAAACAAGAATATATGGAAAACGTTAGAGTTAGATTACAACAAATTCAAAGTAATAACACTGTAATGAGTCTGTCTACTATAACAGATGTAATAAAAAGTTCAGCACAACAAAATTATGAAGCAAATAAAACGTTTTAATCTAAAGTCCATGGTTTGACTGAAAGTATTATAACGAAAGAAAAAGATCATTGCGCTTGCTAAAGAAATTTAAAGAGATACATATAACTGAGCACAAACAAAATTATTTACAAAGCAGTATAAAAATAAAGAAACTTGCAAAGAATATCAGTTACAATACTATAAAAAGCTAGAAATGAAATTAAATAAGGTTTCTGACAGCAGAAGTTAGTGTAAAATATATCTTCATCGGAACTCAGAACATATTTTATGGGCTTACTGAATGCTCCGGATATATCGAAAGAAACCAGCTATGCGCCTATGTTTTATTCAAGCCCAATTTTAGGCTCTGAGATAACCACATCGGAGATTGTACAAGTTTTAAATAAATTAAAAGTAAACATAGCTCCTGGGGACGATAGATTGAAAATTTAAAATACATGGTTCAAGTGGAACAAAAACCAAGTTCTAGTTTCGTTAACAAATAACGCTGCAGATGTGATGAATATCTACGGGGACTGTATTTGCTGCTTTGATTTAACGTATTCTACTGTACTTAATAAAATTGTTTCAAAAAACTTAAACGCAATTGTAAAAGTGTTGATAATGTAGTATCTTCTCATAATGGAATTGTCAGTGGAACTAGCTCAATGCTACAGTCATCAATACAGTATGATGAAAATCGATGAAACTTTTAATTTGAGAGTAATATATGCAATATTTAAAAAGGGAAGCGTTAACCTGGCTAGTAACTACAGAGGCATTTCATTTATGAATTGTGTAGCTAAAGTTATGATGGGTAACCTAAATGAGAGACTTTGTGAATGGACCGGACAGAACAACATTCTGACAGAGTACCAAGCAGGATTTAGGAAAGGTTATTCTACAATTGATAATATTTATAATTTAGTTGCTATTGTACATCTCAAACTCACAGAAAAAGAAAAGAAAGTATACAGCTTCCTTGTGGATTTAAAGGTTGCCTTTGGTAAAATATCTTGCCAATCACTTAAATATAAGCTATACCCTGGGAGTTTCAACGAAAATTGTAAATTTTATACAAAACATTTACAAGAACACAAAGTCTTCAGTATGGAATGGCACAGAACTGTCGGAAGCATTTGAGACAAAAATAGGAGTGAAACAGGGTTGTTTACTATTCCCACTATTATTTTCGCTCTACATTAACGATATTCATGATTATTTACAGGTAGGTATTAATGTTGCAGAGTTGAATGTAAGGTTACTTCTGTATGCAGATGACATTAGATTAGGAGATTATTGTGAATACTGGAACTTCGAAGTTAACATAGCAAAATCTAAAATTATGGTATTTAGGAACGGAGGAACCCTGTCAAATCGTGAAAAATTGTTTTACAAAGGAGAGGAAATGTAAATTTTCAACTATCTTCGTATGGTATTGACAATAAAATTTGGTCTTTACGAAACATGTTTTGAATAGGAGTAAGGTGGCCAAGGGAAGTATAAATGCTACCTTGAAGAATTTTTTTTAATAAACAAAGCATCACCATAAAAACAAAATATAATACATTTGAAGCAGTATGTCGCTCCATACAAACTTATGGAGCTTAAGTTTGGGGTCATTCATATTTCGAAGAAGTATACAAACTACAGAGATATTTTCTTAAACGCGTGCTAAAGCTACCTAGTTACGCACTAATGTTAGAGTCTGAGATAGATGATGCACACTTATATTCACTAAACTTAAATCTAAGTTATTTAAAACTCGCTCTTTTTGAACTTGCTGAATATATGTAGTAAACATAAGTTAAGCAAAAAAATTTTGGAGAATAACATCTCTTGGCCCAATACTCTAAACCATCTGGGAAGCGATGTGAACATACAATGGCAATCAAACATAAATGCCCAATAGTTTAATCTTCAACAACAAAGCTTGATAAGTGTATTAAAGATTAAGTGTAAGGAAGATCGATTACAAAGAGCTTCAGAAACCCAATATTTTTTTAATAAACTCAATTATACTTTATGAATATGACAAATCAAAAACACATTGTATGGATTTTTAAGTCTCGCGCAGATTTGATAAAACTAAATGGCTCGCATTTTTCAGGAAGGAGCATACAATGTGCCCAGTAAAAAAAATTACTTCAAATAAAGCTTTTACTATGATAGAATAAAAGTTATGCTTACAAACCTGTCGATATCGCTGCTGATTTTTGTATGACGAGTTCCCGGTTTGGAGTACTACATTTTTGATACAAAAAGTGCTTTTTGAAGCGCTGAAAGTCATCACCATTTTCAGCACTAAAACTGTAATTATATGGAACTTTCTCGCTTAAAAGCCTGCATTGTATCAGCAGTGAAAAATTAGCTTTTTTGTACAGTTTCTTTCATATACGTTCACTGCTCTGCAATAACCTCTTATTTTATGTTATGTAACACAAGAGAGATTGATTCGATGTAAGATTTCTTTTGCAGATGTCCTGCCTTTAATGAATTTAGGTTGCAATACTTTGGATGTATAAGAGTATCCGAAGAACAATTAATTAAAATATTAGACGGAGAATTTCCTTCATTTTGTAATAGGGAAAAGCTAGTTAAACACATTATCAACACTTTACAATATCGCAAGCTTTTAACTTCCGAATACAACCATTAATTAAAAATTAAAAATATTAAAAGTCAGATTTTTCCGCCTAACGACAAGAGTCAAAGCCGTTTGTATTATTCTTACTGCCTGTTTGACGAAGTCGAAGGAAAACCTGAGCGATCGAAAGCCACTTTCTCGAAATCTAGTCAATTTGGGTTCAACACTATCGACAGCTTTTGTTTGCGTGCACTTACACAGAAAAAAATAGACAAGAATTATATTCAATAAAACCATGTTATTAAAAAAAAATATGAATTTCAATAACATTTATCTTTAACATAATAAAATATTTCGTTGTAAGTATTTCTTTTCCATGCCGGTTATTTCTTTTCTTTTTATACATAAGTACTTAAAACAAGTTGTATCCCATAAAAAAATAAATGGGATATGGCTCAGCTAGAGAGTGTATGCTTTACGTCCGGAAAGCCCGGGTTCGTATTCCAGCCATGTCAACATTTTTTAATTTATATATATATATTTTTATTTTGAAATAATTTTGTTATCAATATAGGGGAATTCTTTATCACAGGAAATTTTAAAAAAAATTATTGAATACCGGGATTTTTGTTATCAAAAGCGAAACTTATTTTTTTCTGTGTACGTATGTCAATGTTTCTCTCTCATGTATTAAAATTTTACAATAATGCC
Organism: Panzeria rudis; assembly: GCA_956483635.1. Lineage (NCBI taxonomy): Eukaryota > Metazoa > Arthropoda > Insecta > Diptera > Tachinidae > Panzeria > Panzeria rudis. Next base: position 58,338,585 of record OY101450.1, read on the forward strand.
ATATTGTAAATTTCTAGTTTATTTGACGATTTTCATTAAAACACTGAAAATACTACTAAATTGTGTGAAGAAAAATACAGCCAAACATAACGACAAGAGAGCCCATTGTAAGGTACTCGCAGTTGTACTGGAAATTTTTATAATTTTCTAATACATATTCTGGTTTTGTTGTACAGGTGCGACTACCTTGTTTGATGGGCCTTACACAGTAAAGAAAACAGAAGTTTTGAATGTGTTAGTGGCTTTTATTTTGTTTAAAAAAATCATGCACATACATAAATAATAAAAAAAATTAATAACAATGATAAAAAATATTATAATAAAGAGAGATATTACGAGTTCTAAGAATCGAATGGACTTTTATGCAAAACTTTTTACCAGTCGCAAACAACACAGTAAGTGAGTGATTTTCACATTACTTTCGTATTGCTTCGACATTGTTGAATCTGATATCACATGAAACCACTTACGTTTTCTTTCTACTTGTCGTTGGAGTCAACGTTCGTTTAGAAATATGTTTATGACTTTGTTCATGAACGCAAATCAGTGTTTTTTCGCTTAGAATGCGCATGAGCATCTTCTTTCGACATCGTTGAACAGACAGTTAATTAATTTTAGTTCTCAATATCTATTTTATAACGAATTTTGGAACAAATAATTTGTAAGGAATACTAATAAAAACTTAAAAAACTAGTCCTCTGACGTCATCGAATGTTTTTGAATTAGGTATAGAAATATGATAACGTAAAAAATGCCCTCCGTTACTTAAAGACATTAAAAAATATAAGGTTATCTATCTATTTTATACACGTTAAAATCAATGCAAAAACCCAGTACAAAAAAGTACAAATCGACGGCTCCATTCTAAAACACGCTAAGTGAAAAAAGCTAGTTTTGAGATAAACACCTTCAAAGTTTTTTGTTGATATCTCGAAAACGGCATGGGATAGAACATTGAGACTTTTTGTGTTCATATCATAGTTGTAATAGAACTTTTTAGTTTATTTGAACTTTATAAATTTGTTGTAGATCATAGTTAAAAGTGACTTGAATACTTTAGCATGTACACAAATCTATTACCTAGTCGTCTAAGTGGACTTAGCATATTTTGGTGGTCCTTTCTCACTTACATTGGTCATCTAAGTACAGATAGCATGTTTTCGTTTGGAAAAAATTTTACATTTTAATTTTTGTACTACTTAGAACGAAAATTGTTTTAAAATACTTAAATTAATAAGACAAATATTGATTTTTTTCTTTTATTTTATATATATTAAGAAAGATTAATAATGGTAATTCAGTTCAATACAAAAATCGGAAAATATTTTTGTTTATAGAAAACAAAAAAGTAAAAACTTTTAATCATCACATTCTGAGTTGACTACACATTCGTTTCCAGCAAGGCTTTTGAGGTTTCGGTAGAAGTTTTGGTAAAACTTTAGAATTAGGTTTTGGTCGCATAAATATAGCAGATCCTTATGTTTTGCTTCTGTTTTTGAAAAAGTTCGAATTGTCGAATTTGTCTTTCTACGCATTTTAGTTTCGTCATAAAGCTTAATTTCTTCAAAACTTTAAAAATAATTTATAATTTTCTTCTTTATACACTCTAATTTCCCTAATTTTGCACACACTTATTTTTTGACCAATTCAAAGCAGAAACAAATTCCTTGAAGTCGAAAATATCTTCACTTTCCATTTCAATTGCGTTATATAGAGGTTCATTCTTCTTTGCATTTCTTATTAAAGAGAACCATTCATGTGATATATATATATATATATATATATATATATATATATATATATATATATATATATATATATATATATATATATATATATATATATATATATATATATATATATATATATATATATATATATATATAAAGTTTCATCGATTTTCATCATACTGTATTGATGACTGTAGCATTGAGCTAGTTCCACTATTCCATTATGAGAAGATACTACATTATCAACACTTTTACAATTGCGTTTAAGTTTTTTGAAACAATTTTATTAAGTACAGTAGAATACGTTAAATCAAAGCAGCAAATACAGTCCCCGTAGATATTCATCACATCTGCAGCGTTATTTGTTAACGAAACTAGAACTTGGTTTTTGTTCCACTTGAACCATGTATTTTAAATTTTCAATCTATCGTCCCCAGGAGCTATGTTTACTTTTAATTTATTTAAAACTTGTACAATCTCCGATGTGGTTATCTCAGAGCCTAAAATTGGGCTTGAATAAAACATAGGCGCATAGCTGGTTTCTTTCGATATATCCGGAGCATTCAGTAAGCCCATAAAATATGTTCTGAGTTCCGATGAAGATATATTTTACACTAACTTCTGCTGTCAGAAACCTTATTTAATTTCATTTCTAGCTTTTTATAGTATTGTAACTGATATTCTTTGCAAGTTTCTTTATTTTTATACTGCTTTGTAAATAATTTTGTTTGTGCTCAGTTATATGTATCTCTTTAAATTTCTTTAGCAAGCGCAATGATCTTTTTCTTTCGTTATAATACTTTCAGTCAAACCATGGACTTTAGATTAAAACGTTTTATTTGCTTCATAATTTTGTTGTGCTGAACTTTTTATTACATCTGTTATAGTAGACAGACTCATTACAGTGTTATTACTTTGAATTTGTTGTAATCTAACTCTAACGTTTTCCATATATTCTTGTTTTCTTCTATCGTTCTATTGTAGTTTTGTTCTATCTTTCCATTGTAGTTTTTGTAATAACTTTTCCAGCTTTCTTACTAAATTTTTTTGCTGTTTCAGTGAAAGTCAAACTGGATGATGATCGGACCAGACAAACTGGATGATGATCGGACTATGTTTTATTTTCCACATTAACAGCCACATGCATAAAAAATTTTATTTTAGGTTTAAGACTCACAATTGTTATTGAACAGTTTCACGCTAAAAACTGTTTAATATAAAATTGCATTCATAAACACTACAATAGACATTGTGTGTTTTATAGGCTTTTTACATCTACCCACATCTTTCATCAATTCGCCAAGATGTTATCATTTTCGCATAAGAATTGTACAGGGCTAAATATGTACATCTTTCTTCGTCTTTGAAAGATGTTCCTATCTCATTTTGTTTCATATTACATCTTTCGATAATTTTAGTGTCATCACTAGCAAAATTACATTAGATTGGAACAAAATTAAAAACATGTGTGTGGGCCAGTGATGGAAAAGTTAATACGATCGTACTTTTTTATACTATTTGACATTAAAAAGTGGTGGCATGCAAAAAACGTCCATGGAAATAATGACCATGGACGTTATTTCCACGTTGCATAGCAAAAACTCCTTACTCAGCGAAGCCAGTATTCGACATACTCAGACGAGAATATCCTTAAGACCGGCCGAAGGCGGGCTAGGAAAAAACATTTTAGTCTGCGAAACCAGTACACCGGATATTCACCCTTATTGTGAATGTCGACGTCGACGTCAACACTATTCATTCGTCGCTGTCAATTCGATATGTCGTCGTTGTCACTTCAATGCTAAATCGGCATTTACTAAAAGTATTGTGTTGACGTTGACTTGTTATCGATAATGTGAAGGAAATAAATGTCATCACTATACATTTTGACGTTTGCTTGATTTGTTTCTTTAATTTATTTTAATAATTTTTATTGCAATTTAAAAGGTATGTTTCTAATGTTGTATTCAAGTGGGAGTTCTGATGAAGAAAATAAAATCTTCGAAGAAAAGTTATTAGACAAAGGTCGGACATTTATAGTTTGCCAGATGCCAGGTAAGTGAACAAAAATAAATTGAGAAATTGAAAGCTGTTTAAGTGCAATATTTTGCTTAATTACAGATTTGTGGATTATTTTCGCTTAAACAAAAAGGCCTTTAAATGTGTTTTGGAAATAATTCAGCCTTTCATGAAGACTGGAGTAAAATCAACTTTTATTTGTAGTGAATTAAAGCTAGCGACAACACTACGGTTTTTGGCACAAGGATCTTATCAGTTAAGTGTCGGGAATGACTTTAATCTGGGCTTATCACAACCCACAGTATCTTCAATTCTGGAGGAGACACTCGATGTATTACAATCTGTGATTTGTCCGCTTTATATCAAATTTGAATTGACCGAAGAGGAAAAGGCCGAGTGCAAGTTGCATTTTTTTGAAAAAACTGGGTTTCCGGGTGTTATTGGTCGTGTGGACCGCACACACATTAAGATTTTGGCCCCAAGTAAAGAAGAGCAAAACCTTTATTACAACCGAAAAGGATTTTTTAGCCTTAATGCAATGATTGTAAATGTACTTTCTAAAATATGTTTGTTGTCTATGCATTCGTGCATTAGTATCTGAGTAAAAGACTACTTTTCTTAATTTAATTTAGATTTGCGATAACAAAATGAAAATTAGGTATGTGGATGCCCGGTATGCAGGTTCATGCTATGATTCTCTTGTCTGGAACGTAAGTACAGCAAGACAAGTGTTGCGAGAACGCTACAATGCTGGTGAAAGTAATTGTTGGCTTTTAGGTAATACAGCAAAATACTAAAATTCTTGTGAAAAATTATAAAAGTATGTTCGTATAGGTGATGCTGGTTATCCCCTTGAGCCTTATTTAATGACGCCTTATAGGTCCGCTGTAGAGAGAAGCCCTGAAGCAATATTCAATACCAGGCACGCAAAAGCAAGAAATGTCGTGGAGAGAACGATTGGTGTTCTTAAAAATCGTTTCCGTTGTCTTCTAGGTGCCCGTCAACTTCATTATAAGCCTGCCAAAGCAACTAAAATTGTTAATGTTTGTGCTGCTTTACATAACATTTGCATTGAGTATAAGAGTTTCAATGTAGAGAATAGCATACCAATAAATAGTGAGGAAAATGGAAATGAAAATTTTGATACCAACACAGATACGAGTATCTTGCAAGATAGTGAAGCTGTACATATAAGAGAACGAATAAAAACAAGTTTTTTGTAGTTCCAATTCATTCGTTTTATTTATTTATATTCATTGAAATACACATGTATGTTTGTATACTATATTTATATAAAAAATTAAATTAATTTGTTTAATAAATTAACTGCCTGTTCGACGATGTCGAAAGAGTTCTTTCTTTCGCACGTATTACATTTAAAGCCAAAACAAATTCAAAAATTTTGTTATTGTTTTAAATGTAATTGTGCGAAAGAAAGAACTCCTTCGACATCGGCGAACACGCAGTAACAGTTAAGCCACAAGCATAATAAAAATATTATTTACTCAACTAATACTTGTTCTCAAGATCTTCCAATTCTTTTTTCTTTATTTCCAACTTTATGTTTTTTATTTGCATTTCTCTTTCATGGAGCTCTTCATTTCTTCGTTCCTGTCTCTCCATCATTTTCATTTTTTTCTCTTCTACTTCAAATAGTTTTCTCTGGTACCGGCTTGTTTCCTTTAAAACTGTCTTTATTTCTTCTAAAGTTATTTTTTTATCATCACATATTTTTTTCTGATGCTGAGTTATTTCTTTTAAACAGTCTTTTACTTCGCTGATTGTTTTAGAAATTGCATTAAAAACCTCCTTTTGCATGGAATTGTGCTTTTCAAATAATTCATTTCTTTGGTCATTTGATTTTCTTTTTCTTGAAGTAGGCTGTTCTTCTATCTCAATGGCATATGCGGAACTTGATGGCACTTCCACAAAATCCTCGCAGGTTGTTTGTTCTGTAGCAGGTATATTTTCATGTGAAGTTTCATCAGTTGATTGTTGTATACCTTGGGCAACACCTTCTGGATTAAATTGCTTCTCAAATTGAAGCAAGTTAGAAGCAGCTTCTTCCAAAGGTGATAGTGGTAATAATTTGCACAGGCCTCCACCTGTTGCATTGAGCTCAGCTTTGTTGTTCGTTAACTTTTTTTTTACTTTACATTTAAAATCTCTCCAAACCTGAACATGTCACACATTTTAATATTTATACTTTGAAGAACTTTTTATCTTTACCTTTTGCCAACCATCGCTGTCTCTAATTGGTGGTCCAATAGAATTTAGCTTCGTCTTGATTTCTTCCCATTCTTCTTTAAAATTATTACCACTCGGGTCCCTATGAAAGCCTTTGGCTAAACTTGGTTTACTTTCAAGATGTTGTATTAACAATTCAAATTGCTTATTGGTAGTAATCTTAATTTTTTTTCCATTTAAAATATTTTTTTAAGCACTTAACCGTGACAGTTGAAAAATTACATTGAGTCGTTACCAAAAATTTTGTCGACAAAACCAAAGCCCATCTAAGACAATAGCGCCGTTTTGTTGCCTTTGATAATGCCAAAATATTATCGGTTGTTATCGAAAGTTGGCAATATTGTCAACGACAATGCCATGAGGGTGCCGTAGACATCACTTATGTCGCCGTTGACATTCGCAATAGGGGTGATTATTATATTCTTTTCGAAATGGAAATAATGCCCATGTACATTTTTCTTTTTTTATGTGAAAAATTGTCCACGGACATTTTTCTATGAACGTTATTGCATGCCACCTAAAAAATACCGTGTTATTTCACTAATTCACTTGACTACTCTCCAAATAATATCACTGATGTATATAAATTCATTGGCTTTTTCCACATTTTCTAATTTTTTAATACAATTCAACATTATGCGGAACTTGATGGCACTTCCACAAAATCCTCGCAGGTTGTTTGTTCTGTAGCAGGTATATTTTCATGTGAAGTTTCATCAGTTGATTGTTGTATACCTTGGGCAACACCTTCTGGATTAAATTGCTTCTCAAATTGAAGCAAGTTAGAAGCAGCTTCTTCCAAAGGTGATAGTGGTAATAATTTGCACAGGCCTCCACCTGTTGCATTGAGCTCAGCTTTGTTGTTCGTTAACTTTTTTTTACTTTACATTTAAAATCTCTCCAAACCTGAACATGTCACACATTTTAATATTTATACTTTGAAGAACTTTTTATCTTTACCTTTTGCCAACCATCGCTGTCTCTAATTGGTGGTCCAATAGAATTTAGCTTCGTCTTGATTTTTTCCCATTCTTCTTTAAAATTATTACCAGTCGGGCCCCTATGAAAGCCTTTGGCTAAACTTGGTTTACTTTCAAGCTGTTGTATTAACAATTCAAATTGCTTATTGGTAGTAATCTTAATTTTTTTTCCATTTCAAATATTTTTTAAACACTTAACCGTGACAGTTGAAAAATTACATGAGTCGTTACCAAAAATTTTGTCGACAAAACCAAAGCCCATCTAAGACAATAGCGCCGTTTTGTTGCCTTTGATAATGCCAAAATATTATCGGTTGTTATCGAAAGTTGGCAATATTGTCAACGGCAATGCCATGAGGGTGCCGTCGACATCACTTATGTCGCCGTTGACATTCGCAATAGGGGTGATTATTATATTCTTTTCGAAATGGAAATAATGCCCATGTACATTTTTCTTTTTTTATGTGAAAAATTTTCCACGGACATTTTTCTATGAACATTATTGCATGCCACCTAAAAAATACCGTGTTATTTCACTAATTCACTTGACTACTCTCCAAATAATATCACTGATGTATATAAATTCATTGGCTTTTTCCATATTTTCTAATTTTTTAATACAATTCAACATTACTGAATGACTTAAATTCAATATAGCCCGCTCAAATAAGGTAAAAAATTGCTAAAGCTAAGATTTTACTATCGGCGCAGTGTACGGCTTTTTTTATATCAACTAAGACTGAGGCAACACTTGCGTTTTCAAAACGCACTTTGAGATTTATAAGCCTTATAAGCTGATTTTGTGGACTACATTCGCCTAAAATATCATTCTTATCTACAATAACTGATATAATACTTTATAATAGCATGTAATACCTAAAAACCATAAATTAAGCTCAAAAATTCAGAAACGTTCGTTTTTTAAATGCCGGTGTGACCTCAGCCTTACAAAGAAATAAGGCTGTAATTGCTCTGCACTGGTAATAAGGCCATTTTAAATTATTGTGCAATTATTTGAGAACTAAGTCCGTTTGGCTTTAATAGATATGACTTTATTGCGCTAGCGAAAATCGGTACGTTGCTACTATAGCGGGATCTTCGCTTTAGTCTTTGAACTTGAGATAAGAAACTGAAATTACAAATCTAATAATAGACCAATATGTATTCTATATATCACACGATACAGTAAACCCGAATTTAAGTTCGAATAAAATGGTCTGAGCCTCGAAATGTTTTTACAAATCGGCGTAATTTCAAATCGATCGATTTCCATCACATATCAGACAATTTTATCTTATTTTTTTATAAATAAGGCTGTAAGTCTCCAAAGTATCACGTAATCTCGTGTGCGATTACAAAATATCAGAAGTCAATATCCACAAAAATCGGTGTTTTTTTTAAAAGCTATAGAGAAATTTCCTACACAGCATTTGCATACACCTAGGACCACCCCAACCCTCCAGATAAAAATTAAAAGAATATATGTATATGTACATATATATGAGTTCATAATTCCTAGTAATACTAACATATGTCATTTTTTGTTTCGGTGTTCAAAACTTTTTAAGTTTCGCTCAGTTTTTTATAAAGACGTTATTACTGCGAGTTTATACAACATAAATTTTTGTCGCGATAATATCGTTATCATGACAAAAACTTGCAACATCCGGGATGGATAGCCAGAAAACGGGACTGTCCTGGTGAAATCGGGACGTATGCTCACTTTATGTATGAACAATAGAGATTCTTGTTCGTAAAATGATTTGCTTTGATCAAAATAACACATAGCACGACTTGCAGGCTAGCCAACGATGTATACTTGTGAATTCCGCAAAATACCATGAAATTATTTTCAGTTTTATGAATAGCGAATAGCAATGAATAGCAAAATTCTGGTTGATTTCTTATAGTTATAGATTTTTTCTGACATGCGACGAAAAATTTCGCTGGACTTAATCCTCGTGTTGCAAAAAACCATTACCAAGTTCAAAATAAACTTATAAAAATTGCGTTTAAAATAAATAGTAAACGTTTACTTACAGTGCAATCAAATTTGACACAATCTGCAAAATAGCCGGAAGCTGAAAACTTCTTACGTATGGCAACTGTTGAGCCGAACAACAGTGCCTGACCCATACTCATAATGCCACCAGCAGTGTGATATAGAGGAAGTGGTGTATAGAATACATCTTTCTGTTGGAAACCTAACGTAAAGTGAATGCCAGCAGAAATGAATAAGTAACTGAAATGAAATAAAATACAGATTAGGTAAACATTTGATTTTACTACTGGCCACTTACCGAGAATGGGAGATGACGGCAGCCTTGGGTAAACCAGTAGTACCCGATGTATAAATATAGACCAGTTTATCATGATGTGTTGGACGATCCACTGATGCAGGCAATTTTTCTTTGGAGGCAGCATCCAACAATGTTATCAAATCCTTTGCTGGTCCATTCACCGGTTGATTAATCTCGTTGTTGAACTGATACAATGCAATATTTGATGGAATTTCCTTGGAAATGTCGTTAATAGCCTCTACGAAACCTTCGCCATATATAAACGCACTGCAATTGGCAACAGTGATGCTGTGCAACAGAGACGGGCCACGTAAATTTGTATTTATGAGGGGGGTAATGACGCCAATTTTTGATAAACCCAACCAAATCCCAACAAATTCCGGACGATTTTCCAATAACAAACCCACTACATCACCTTTTTTGTAGCCATGACCGTGAAAAACATTGGCTATACGATTGGAAAATTGATTTAGTTGACGAAAAGTCCATGATTGCGTTTCACTGACAATGGCAACTTTATCCGGAAAATTAGATACATTTATTTGGAATATGTCAGCAATAGTGAAATTTTTCTTTTCATATTTTTTAATTAGTGTCAGTAATTTAATATACCCAACAAGACCCCTGTAATGATAGAGTTGCAAGGGAAAATTAATTTTAAATACGAGTTTAAAGAAATACTTTAAGACGTAAATTACTATAGCTACACAAAATGTTTACTATAATTTTGCAAACGATTAAGGTCTAGTTAGTAAAAACGTATCGCGTTCGTGGGGAGCAGCTGGCAAAATCTGTAACATAAACAAAACTTGTTGCTGTTTACTAAAAACGTATCACTGCTTTTATCACGTAGAAATTCTACAGAAAATAGATTTTTACGTAGCAAATGTCAAACTAATGATGAAGGCATTAAGCTGAAAGTCCATAACACGCGTTTTCGCGTCAACGCTTTCCTTCGTTTTACGCATTCCACGCTTTTCAGCGTTTCAAGTTACATGTCACGCTTTTTATGCAGAAGTTTTTTTGTTATTTTATGATCGCAAATATTTTTAGACTGTATTACAAGAGCATAATAGTACACTATACAAACATAATCATCGATAGCATTGAAAATAAAATATCAATGGCTATAAAAAACAGCCAACCTGTTAGTACGCCGCTGATGGCGCTTACAAAAGTTTACCTTCTACTTTTACCTACTTTTTACGTTGGACGCGTCAAGGCGATATGCTCAGTAACTTGATACGTCCAACTATACTGATTCAACTTTCAACTTTACAATAAAATACTGCCAAAATTGTTTGGGGTGATACGTTTACTATAACTGACACCTAAAGTTGAGCGGCACTGAAAGTTATAACGTTACGCGATACGTTTTTACTAAATAAACCTTTACACGAGTTCACAAATATTTTACTTTTTCGTATAAAAAAAACTGCTTGGGTCGATGAACTCTTTAGCCATATATGGGTACTCTTCATTTTAGTACATCGAGGTTACTTTACTCTTCGTCGAATCGGCGACTAATTTAAAAAAAGTTTTATCGGAACGGTTTTTAAAGTACAAAATAAAAAGAAATGAATTTAAATTAAGCATTTCATTAAAAAATAGAGGAAACGAAATAAATAAAAATTATTTTTCTCCTTTAAAATTCGACCCGAATTTAAACTCTTTTTTGGGGGTTTCAAATTAATTAACTTTATAAAACAACAAAAACTTAAAAGATAAAAATAAAAATGTAGTAATTCATACACATTTCAATATAATCAGTCAAATAATACAAAAGAAAAAACATTTTTAGTTGTTAACCTTATTTTCTGCGTTTTCAACTTTTAGATTTCAAAAAGCACTGAAACAAGTAAAAAACGCGTAATTCTTGAAAAAAGCACTGAATTTTAATTTTTTAGTTTTATTTAAAAAAGTTGTTATATATCTGCGTGTTCTGTAAATCGAGCCGATTTCTATTTTACTTCTTAGAGCTTAATATATCATATCCGATATTAATTCATTGTATATGATCATCATAGTTATTGCTACAGGTTTTTCATAGAAATGAGTGGGTTATCATAAAGAAAAAACTGTAACTTTTGAATCTGTTTTCATTCCTACTTAAATACTTTGTACAATAAGGACCTGTCAGTTGTAGTTAAATATGTAATAAATATAATTACATATGCAAAAAAACCCGACTTCAATGTAAAGATCTTATGTATCAGATTACAAAACCAACGCAATTTTGTGTTAGATCAAATGGTGTGTTTGTCTACAAATGTGGTGTCCGCCAGCAATTTGTCATAGTACCAAACCTTTCATGTCCTTTCAAATAAAATATTGTTACGAAAAATGCAGATTCAAATATAACGACATAAAAATAACAGCTGTGATGATAATCTGTATTTGCTACCACTAAATACAACACTGCCTATGTAATGTCAAAATAAAAGCATTGGCAACACTTTTGTGATAGCCGTTAGAATAATTCAAATAGCGGAAATAGAACTGTCTGAAAATAGTGCCGAGAACATCCAAGATTATTCAAGAATGTTAAAAGACATTGTAGATTGCGATAACATTAAACTTAAACAACCACAGTTGTAAGAAATGTAAACTTGATAACAGCGTAATTTGTTTAAGTATAGAAAAAGATGTTAATGAGAAATTCCACGAGCTACAAATAACAGTGAGTAATCTACAGTGCCAAGGCGGACCAGTGCGATTTATTCCAGAGGTTTCTAGCAGAGTAAAGATACCTTGTTTCGATGGCAGCGCACCTTTGAACATTTTCATGTTCCAGTTCGAAACAGTTGCCAGCAAAAATATTTGGAACAGTGAAGAAAATGCCATAGAGTTGATTTTGGCCTTAAAAGGATCCGCAACAGAAGTACTCGAAACCTTACCAGGGAGCTGCAGAAAAAATTTTGATGACATAATGGCGGCACTGCAGCGGAAATATGGTGGCGAACATAAGCGAGATATATACCGCATGGAATTGCGATGTAGAAGACAGAACCCCAATGAGTCTCTACAAGATTTCGCAATGGGAATTGAGTGCAGCTTACTTATCCAGGTGAAAACCACCCATTCCACCCATTTTATTTGCACTAGCTCAGGAGACTGCTAGGGCGATTTGGAAGCCGCAGGTATGCAAAGTGCGAAATGTGGATGTCGTTGCTGAGAAGGAGGACAATATATTCAGCCAGATGAAAGAGGCACTAATGCAGGCGCTAGCAGAAAGTCAAAATAGAGGAAAGGCTAAGTGCTATAACTGTGGCAAAGTCGGCCATTACCAGCGCAACTGCAAGGCACCAAGAAAGAGCCAGATCTGTTTCGCCAGCAAGAAACAGTAAACGGGCGTACCAACAAACAACACAAGAGTCCCCGTTAAACTAAAACAAGCTAGCACTAAGGGGCAAGAGCTAGCTCCTACAAACGACGGCCCCACAATTTCCATATCAATAATGCAGCAGAAACCTAACTGCATGTGGATACATCAATGGCGAAAATCACATCTTCTCCATAGACAAAGGAGCGTCGCAGTCAATAATTAGGCCCGATATAGTGAAGGGAAAGTGTGAACCTTTAAGGAATATAAGACTACGTACATCTACTAGCGAGCCTGCCACTGTCTACGGTAAGACTGAAGCGAAGGTGACTATGGTCAATATCAGCGTGAAACATGTGTTTATCGTTGCCGATATTGTTGACGAGGTTATTATTGGAGCCGATTTTATGATAAACCATGGCATCAACCTGCATATGGGGCAACAAGTGATGATTTGGCGTAATGTTGAAAAACCGCTTGATGTTGGATATGAAAATCAAACGCACGTAAGGAAACTAGTTGCTATTGAAAACCAGACGTTACCACCACAGTCTGAATCAGTAATATGGGCACGTATGGAGGGAGATTGTGAGGACAATCGGTTGTGGGTAGTAGAACCAACAGAAATCAAGAGCGAGCTATTAACAGCAAAAGCCCTCGCAGAGTACTTAATTTATCAGGCCACGAAAAAGTCATTAACGAAAATTCTGATATAGGCCAATGTACTCCACCAGAGGTAATAATAAACTGCGAGAAAAAGCCAGAACCTGCCAATATGTCCACAAAAGGGCGTGGAAAACTTGAAGAACACGTGGGGAAATGGGTAGCAGGATTAGCAGCTCCTGATAGAAATAAAGCTAAACAGCTGCTTAAAAGCCACGCCAGCGTCTTGGCCTTGAAAAATCAAAGCCATCGGAGAACGGCAATAGTAAAACAAGAAATAAATACAGGCGAAGCAAGGCCAATCAAACAGCCACCCAGCAGTGTACCCCTAGCAAAGCGGAATGAGGTAAAAGAACTTGTCCATGAAATGGAGCGGAATGGTGTAATCGAGCCATCTTCAAGTCCTTGGAGTTCGCCCGTGGTCTTAATCAAAAAGAAGGATGGCAGTACGAGATTCTGCGTAGACTACAGAAAGCTCAACGATGTTACTAAGAAGGACAGTTATCCCCTACCAAGAATTGACGACACCTTAAACACGCTGGCTGGAATGAAATGGTTCTCCACGTTGGACCTACAAAGAGGATATTGGCAGGTGGAGATTGCAGAGAAAGATAAGGAGAAAACTGCTTTTAGCGCGAGCGATGGATTATGGCAGCTTAAAGTTATGCCATTCGGGCTCTGCAATGCTCCAGCTACTTTTGAACGCCTAATGGAGCGAGTGCTGAAGGGACTTCACTGGAAGACTTGTTTGGTGTGCCTTGATGACATAGTCGTGATGGGAAAAACTTTTGATGAGCACCTCAAAAATTTGGCAGAAGTTCTTCAACGCATATCATCAGCTGGATTAAAACTTAGCGTGAAGAAATGTGCATTGTTCCAGAGAGAAGTAAAGTATTTGGGCCATCGTGTTACGGCAGACGGAATCTCAACGAGCAGTAAGACTGGCCTCGCCCGAACAATCTTCATGTACTGCGCGGCTTTCTGGGCCTTTGTACATACTACAGACGCTTTGTACCAAATTTTGCTAACATTGCTGCACCAAGAAGTCGAGGCCGTATCACTGGGGCGAACTGCAGGAGAATGCGTTCCAGACACTAAAGAATTTACTGTGTACGTCACTAGCGTACCCCATAGCTGGAGAAAAATTTGTGCTGGATACCGATGCGAGCAGCTATGGCATAGGAGGTGTGTTGTCACAAGTAGTCAATGGCACAGAAAAAGTGATAGGCTATTATAGCCGTATACTCTCAAAGCCTGAGAGAAACTACTGTGCGACACGACGTGAGCTTTTGGCAGTGTTGGAGTCCATAAAACACTACCATAAGTACCTGTATGGCCAACACTTTACGCTAAGGACCGACCATTCTGCATTGAGATGGCTGTTGCAGTTTAAAAACCCTGAAGGGCAGCCAGCGCGCTGAATTGAACGTCTTCAAAGCTACGACTTCAGCATCGAGCATAGAAGGGGATGATTCCGATGAGGACTGGTCAGCGGCACAGAGGAACGACACCATATTGGCGAAAATTATAGCAGCCAAAGAGAAAAATAGAAGACCTGCTTACAATGAAACATCAGCTGAAAGCCCACTTGTGAAATCTTATTGGGCTCAGTGGAATAGCCTGATAAACGGGTGCTTGTACCGCGTATGGGAGAGCGCAGATGGTAAAATGGCTTCCAACCTAATAGTTGTGCCATCCTCCAAGATAAATAAGGTTTTGCACGAGTTCCACAATGGTCCCAGTGGCGGTCATCTGGGAGTAACAAAAACGCTGGAGAAGCTACAACAGCGTTTTTATTGGGTTGGATGTCAACAAGCCGTAGCCGACTGGATAGCAAATTGTCCACAGTGCATCACAACAAAAGGACCAGTAAGAAAAAGGCGAGGACAGCTGCAACAATACAACTCGGGTGCACCATTTGAGCGGATAGCAATGGATGTAGCAGGTCCTTTTCCCGTCAGCGACGCCGGTAATCGCTATGTTTTCGTTATGTTCTTGTGGTGATGGACTATTTTAGTAAATGGCCAGAAGTATATGCCATCCCAAATCAAGAAGCAAGGACAGTTGTGAATGCATTTGTCAACAACTGGGTATGTCGCTATGGTGTTCCAATAGAATTACATTCTGACCAAGGTAGAAACTTCGAGTCTGCTATATTCCGAGAAATGTGCGAATTATATGGGATAAAGAAAACAATAATGACGCCGCTGCACCCACAGTCCGATGGCATGGTAGAAAGATTTAATCGTACCCTAGAGGAGTACCTGCGAAAAGTGGTAAGCGTGCATTAAAAGGGACTGGGACGAGCACATTCCCAAATGTTTGTTGGCATATAGGTCAGCTGTACATGACTCGACATCACGAACACCTGCTAAACTTGTCTTCGGGACGGAATTAAAATTGCCTGGTGATTTGGAATTTGGCGTTAAACCTACACCAACAAGTGAAGAAGGCACCAGCTCTTCCCAAGATCAAGAAAATTTAAATGAGCTACATGAATTTGTACGCAACCGAATTAGAATGGCCAGTGACAAGATGAAGGCTAGATATGACCGAGCTGCAAATTCTGAGGGATTCAACGAGGGTCAACTGGTTCTACTCTATAACCCACAACGAAAGAAAGGATTGTCCCCAAAATTACAGACTCACTGGGATGGACCGTATAAGGTGATTACTAGGTTGAACGACGTCGTCTACAGGATACAGAAGTACAACAGCCCAAGGTCCAAAATGAAAGTAGTACACCTCGAACGACTGGCGAACTATGGAAAAGGTGATTGTGCGCCTATTCGCGACGAACAGGCTTAAGTGGGCGGCAGTGTTAAGAAAAATGCAGATTCAAATATAACGACATAAAAATAACAGCTGTGATGATAATGTGTATTTGCTACCACTAAATACAATACTGCCTATGTAATGTCAAAATAAAAGCATTGGCAACACTTTTGTGATAGCCGTTAGAATAATTCAAATAGCGGAAATAGAACTTTCTGGAAATAGAGCCGAGAACATCCAAGATTATTCGAGAATGTTAAAAGATATTGTAGATTGCGATAACATTAAACTTAAACAACCATAGCTGTAAGAAATGTAAACTTGATAACAGCGTAATTTGTTTAAGTAGCAATCTTGAAAACATTAGTATATGTGTGTATGCAAAGATAAACATGCACATGAAAAATCCAATGCATACTACACACGCACATACATTGCACCATAGCAAGACCAAAATGATCATGCCGTACACTTAAAGATGAAAAGAGACCTGCATTACAGTACAGTTAAAGATAAAGAGAGACGGCTGTATTCCGGAAGGTTGGAGAAGCTACCAGAAGGTTTGATAGTTGATTATAAAAGGAGGGCTGCCGGACAAACGAGAATCAGTGTGTTTTCAAACTTAGACGAGTAAATATCGCCAAGAATATATAGTGTGTACATCGCGTTCAGTTGTACGTGTTTTTAAAGTAATAAATAAAGTGTTACTGAGAATTTATTTGTAAAATAAATATCCGAGTTTTATTTTATTGCAATTCAACGAATCCTGTGAAAATAACAAAACCGTTTTTATGCAAAGGACTAAAAACGTAACAATATTTTGAAAAAATGTCAAGAATTGTCGGAGTTATATGATAATTAATATATCGGACTACCAATTTGTTCATCCCACTTCCACTTTTATGGGATCAAACTGCAAGGAATTAATTTGAAACAAACTTTTTTTTTAATTGGTTCATAACTGGAGGATTATGCGATAATCAATATTTCCAGGGGAGGAGAGAATGCCTTACAGATGTTCGAAAAATGAATATTGAAAATCGGTTCACATATGGCAGGCTTATGCTTGGTGGAGCCAATTTTCCCAAACATTTTTGGAAAAAAACTATGCAACAAAACTGCAGGCAAACCCTTTCAAAAAATCGGTTTAGAAATTACAAAGTTTTGATTGGGGGAGCGAATTTCCTCACCGATTTGCGAAAAATAAATTGTGGAACCAAACCGCAAGCAAACCCTTTCAAACAAAAAAAGAGCTTTGAAAATCGGTTCACAAATGACAGAGTTATGACAATACAAACATAAAAAATACACACGAATTCATAACCTCCTTCTTTTTCGATGTCGGTTAGAAAATAAAGAAAATTACAAATAAAATTTTCAGAATAGTTTGGCATTTTAGAGGACTTTCTAGCGGAAAGCTATGTCATTTTTAATCAATACTTATTAGGAGGAGACTGAAACCTTTCGAATTAGACAAAATCCGGCCAAAAAATGGCCGAGATGCCCAAGTTTAGACGGCTATAAAAAGATCATATAAAGGTATCGGGCTAGTTCTTACGCCACGTAATGCGCACGTAAGAGGAAAATATACATACATAAATATATTTATGTATGTCAAATTTCGTGAAAACGGAAAGTTTTTGAAATCTGAAGTGCCAAGCAAACGAAATACGTAAAAAAATTAGTTTTAACGGGTTCCGAAAATTAGTTTTAATAGGGTTGGACAAAAATGACAAAAGATGAAGCACCACTGATCAATTTTTTCATTCTTCTGTAGGACTGCAAAAAACGTGTTCAGAAAAAAGTTGCATTAGCAAAGAATTTTACATTAGAAAAACATTTTTTAGATAAAGAAATTAATTTTCGAATTTTGGGTTTAGTGCCACAGTCAAAAAATAAAAGCACCAAAAATTAGACTAAAAAAGCACCGAGCACTAACTCCAAAAATTTTCGCGCCGAAAAGTTGAAAAAGCACTAAAAACGGTGCGAAAAGCACTGAGTTGACAACGCTGCTTATTTGATGCATGAGATACACTGTTCAACTTAGTGTTCGCCATAGATGCTTTTCTTTCATATATTACATGCAGTTTTCGACATTCTGCTTTTGTTATACGGACAGAGGTGACAAATTTTACGTTTTTTGTGCTTTATCAACATTTTTGACACGTTCTTATGGTTTATGTGTTGCATTTTGAATTTTTTCATTAATTGAGGTCTGCAAGGTAGGTGTCTCGAGTCTGCCTCTCAAATAGGAAGCCACGAGATATTCATGGAGATTTTTCAGGTACTGTCTTCGGTTTTTGGGTTTTGACATTTAAGGAACATATTGTGGAAATAAATACGTAGATAGCAAACTCTTGGCCTGTATATCAAAAATTTACAACTCTCTTACAGGTATAGATAGGTCTTGTGAATTTAACAAACGTAAAATTGTTTACATCAGCCCAAAAAATTAGTATTCATCAAACGTTCCAAACGTATAGTAGGGGAGCCCAAGGTGCTAAATGTGGATTTACTCGAGGGTCGTCGGGACCTTACGGAATGTGAAGATTGGATGCTAAAAAGAAAAAAAGGTTATGTGATGTATGTCCTTTCAGTGGGGGGGTGGCTTTCAAAAACGTAAAAAAAACAGTCACATTGAAATACTCGATAGCTTCAGATATTCATATGTATGCAACCCACGTGCTTCTGATAACGGAGCAATATTAATCTGACGGTTTGCATGGTGGGTGTGGCCGTACGAAGGGGTAGAAAATGCAGAAAAAATGGATTTACTCGAGCGCGTCAGATATTCAGAAGGCAGGTTAAGTGGGCGCTAAAGGAGCTCCCATTCGAAAATCTGACGATTTGGACGCGACCAAAACTCATGGCCGCCTCTTCAAAATGCCAAAAAAAAAATCGTATTAGTGAAATACTCGAGCGCGTCAGATATAATAAACAGCCGCTTCGGCTGTTAGATTCAAACACAAAACATTCAAATATTGCTATTGTAATTGAGTTTAAAGTGTAACCAATGAAGAGTACGGAAAAAAGTATCGTAAGTATTTTTCCTATTTATTTAACCATAGTTCGAATAATAAATTTGCAATATATTTTTAACTTCGCCTTTCAGTTAATATAAAACAGGCCTTTTAAATTGAAAAAGTCCGTTAAATAAACCAAAGTACGTAAAGCATTTGACGAAACCTCCATTAGATTTTAATTTTGAGGGTCATCTAAAGCTTCTAACATTGAACTTGTGTCATTGAAGGATCTTCAAAAATGTCTAAGCTTAAAGGCTTTTTAGACCTTCATGTGCAAATTTCATACCATATTATTAAAATAATTACTTCCGTACAATTGTATCATCAACTGAAAGAAAAGCCGCCAGTTTTTGACATAGTAGTTTAATATTTATTTTAGTTATTTATATAAATTTAAATTAAATACAACTTATGCTTTTCAGTCGCAATTGTTATATTTAACTATGATAAAAATATGGTAGCACCACAAAATACCATAAATTTCCACAAAAAGCAGCTGTTCAACATTAACAGCATGCTTACAGAATCCAATACGCCTATAATACCCGTAACAATATTGACGTCAATCATGTTTGCGGTGTTATATCGCGAGTGTGAGTGTCATTGTCCATTTGTAAAAAACGTAACCCCTGTCATTTTTTTTTGGTATTTAGAAGACGGAAAGTGACGTAATTGACGCTAAAAACAGCCAATTGGAAAATAGCATTCGTCTTAACAATCAATTGTTAAAATAACATCACTTTCCCATCAAAAACTGGAAAACTACCATTATCTGAACTAAACAATTTTATTTCATTTATTTGTGTTGAGCTATATACCATATAATTGTCTTTATATGCAATATGAAAATCTTTAGATAAAATCTATTTCTTTTGTTTACAAGCAAAAGCTTTTAGTAGTGTGCGCGATTAAAAGGGCTACCATTATTTAGATAAAAACAATAATTTTGTATGAGAAAAAGTAAAGAAATAAAATTTATTGTAGATGGGCAACTCTATATGCACGACTCTACGTAAGTTGAGACGAAAAGTAAGGAACGTCTTCTATAGACGCAAATTGTTACGTACTCGTCCATATGCCACTTGCGCACGTTTTGATTGCAACGCGTTCAGTCAACATGCTGTAACACAGAAAAATTTCAAAAAATATATTTTTCTCCATTCAGGAAAAAAGAATAATGAAGGGTTGCTGCAATGTTTTAAAAGAATAAATCAGCTTACAAAATGATAGAAAGCGAAATATAGACAAAGAAAACACAAATCTTACACCATATAAAGCGGATTTGTCAGCGGCCACAAATTTTTTGTTTGCGAAAGAAGAACAAGCAGTCAAAATCATATGGTAATGTATAAAACTTTAATCGAATTTAAATGTCCAAGATTGGTGAATTAATGTTGATTTAAGTGTTTAATGCAAAATAGATTTTTGTACTTAAAATGAATTTAAACATAAATGACTTTGAAAATCCAAGTTAAAAATTGGCCGTAATTGTTAAAAATAACAGCTAGTAGAGATAAAAAATTTGTTATATCAAAATTCATTTACGCTCAAAAGCTAGTATAGTGTGGCCTAAAAGTGAATATGCGAGACAGATTTTTTGACAAGTCTTAAAGAAAAATACTTTGTATATGTATATATATTCAACAAATTATCTAAAAACTAAAAATGTTATTAAAAATCATAGCTGTAATAAGTGAATGGAATGAAAAATAAAAATATTTTTATTTCAGTTTTATTTTTTATTTCCTTTTAGAAATAATAACAATTCAAATAATTATTTATTATATGAAAATTCAACATAGTTTATTACTCAAACAAATTTTTGAAATATGAAATCAACTTACCATATTTTAATTGAAATTTTGTACATATTTTTAACACAAAAGAAGTTTTTAATTTATTTAAGTATCCAAAATTTGAATAAAAGTCATTTCAATATTATTAAAAAAAATCAAATAGTTTTTTTTTCAGAATTTTATTTAAGAAAAATTTTTAAAATGAATTCAATCAAAATGTTATTTCTTGAATAGAAATTATTTCCCAAAAATAAAAGAAATATTTTCAGGGAGAGTCAGGGAGTTCTATAGAGGAACTTTTCTTGTCAGTTCTTGCGCTTTTTTATAGTTTACTGATTTTTAATCAATATCAGATTTTGATGTTAACAATTATTTGCGATTTTTCGCTATTTTTGCGATGTTTTCCAAGTTTTTAGCATTCTTTACAAATGTAGCAATTTTTAAGCATTGTTATTGCTTGTTTGCAATTTTTCGCTATTTTCGCGATAAAAAATGATTTTTTCTTGCTCTTGGCTTTTTTAAATTTCTGCTGAGTTATAATCAATATTAGTCTTTGATATATTTTTGATGTTAGCAAGTTTTTGCGAATCTTCGTAATTTTCGCGAATTTTTCCGGGATTTTGGCATTTCTTACAGTTTTAGATATTTTTAAGCAATTTTGAGGCTTGTTTGCAATTTCGTAATTTTTCGCGTGCTTTTACCATATTCGCGATGTAAATATTTTTTCTAGATTTTATCCTCTTTTCATACGTATTTAATATGTTTCTTCAAATTTAAAATATTTTAAATCGTTTTTATGAATTTAAAATATTCTAACCAGTGTTCGAAAATAAACCGAACGTTATTTTGTATACACAAGCAGAAACGATATCTATTTTTTTAGTGTTTGTGTATATTTACACAACCCGAATATAACACACAACGATGTTTTAATGCAAGTAAAAAAAACAGTACAATTGTAGTGGTTGCGTACTACATACATCATATTTTAGCGTTTTATAGTGTTCTTTTTTCATCATATACAACTACGCACAGGGATGCCAACTAAGCCCTTTTCGGGCTAGATTTAGCCCGTTTTTATTTACTCAAAACGCGAAAAAAAATGTCTAGCACCAAACAAAATAACGCGCAAATTTAGCACTTTTTACAATTATCTTTTGGCCCTTTTAGCCCCTTTTTACTTTTTGGTCAATATGGGTACATTTTTGCGAACTTTTTCTTCTTTTATTCTAGCATATCGACTTGTGAATTAGGTTGCTAACATCGTTTTTACTCATTTTCTTTTGTTAGTTCGCTGTACCAGTAATAATAAGAAGAAGAGTCTAGAACAATGTTCTATATTTTTAAAAATTGGATGTGATTTTAAGTTGGTTCAAAAATTTAAACGTGCTTTAAAGCTAGCCCTTTTTCCGCTTTTTCAAAATATTTTGCTGGATATTGCTTTATACTTGTCTTTTTTCAATTAATCCCTTTTTAGCCCCTTTTTGAAAAAATTTTGCGCGTTTTGGGTTCCAAAAGTTGGCATCACTGACTACGCACTCAAGTATACATGCACGAAAGCCAAGCGCATGGTAGAATTATACTACAGGTAGTAGCGAAGCTACAACAACCCAACAACAGCAAAAACAACACGGCTTTTTATTGTTGTTTATGTTCGAGGTTGTCAAAAAGCACAAAAGAAAATTTGAAAAAAAATTTATATGTTCACATGTGTGTGTTTACCAGAGACTTGCGCCGAGACGGCTGAGCCGCGGCTAAGCCGAGCCGCCGACTAATTTCCACAGCCGCCGCCGATTTATCTTGCGGCTAAAATCGGCTTAATGGAAGCCGCCACCGACGATCGTTTTTCGGCTCAAAAACGGCTTAAAATAATCCGCCGATTGCTTTTTTTAATTTCCACTTCTACTTTTTTATGTTTTTTTTCATAATTTTTGTTCAAGCATTATTTTAGTAATTTGCAGTCTACACCCAACTTAACATTAACTTCAAGTTAATGTTAAGTGTAGACCGCTCAAGTTAATGCTTTTTTCAGGGTATAACATAGTTGTTAGTGCAATTGTTTTAACAGCGCAGTAATAACTCCAAGTTACAACAGCATATCAAGTTAGGAACAGAATGCTCACTTTTGACAGCTAAAAGAGGCTGTTGTCATGTGTTGTGCATTTTTACATACAAAGTGCTCTTACTAAGATAATATGAAGGACATAGTCAAATTAGAAACCACATTATAAAATAAGAATTGCGTTCCCTCTCATACAATCTTCGTAATGTTGTTGTATAGTGACGGGTCTAGTTAGTAGTCTATGGTTAGGTGGAGACGTAGAGTAAGATAACGAAAAATATTTTTGTATGCATTACTCTGCGACCTAGGCTTGCCAGATCAAAATTGTGAAAAAGCTTGACATTTAGAGAAAAAAAGCTTGATTTACTAAGACGAACTGCCAAAAACTATTCAAAAGAATAAATATTCATTATCCGACTTAAAAAAGGAGAAAATTATCAATTCGTTTGTATTTCTTGTGTGTTCCTTCAGGGCTCTGCCATATACGATTCGAGTTGAAATTTTTTCTTTATTTGGATTATATTACTTACTTCCTAATGGGTCCTGTTTTTTATTTCATAAGAACTTTTATTTTTTCCCACATATATTTGGTATTTCTTTACTTTAATTTGTTTGCAAAAAAATATTGAAAACATTAAATTTCCATTAAAATTAATTCTTATCATTAATTCGGGAAATTACATTATTTTTCTTTCTTTACAAACGCATTATTAATAGGAATCGAAAATACAAACGAAGTTAATTTATGAAGATTTCCTCTTCGTCCAGTTTTTAAATTAGACCATATTTAGTCATTAGAAATATCTTTGAGAAGAAGCTCTTAATCTGTATATAATTTATTATTTTCTATAGACTCGACGAATTTCCATTGATAGTTCCCAGCAAACAGCTTTTTGCAAAAGTGGAAATTACATTTAAAAATTTATTAGAGAAAGACTTTCATTGTAACCCAAAGCGTATTAATAGCAAGTGGCCTTATTAGTACGACAACAACTGGACTTCACCTATCTGTCATGTGAAATGCATACATAAAACGTTTTTATTTAGTTTTTTTACATAGAGTTTGACATTTTGGTAAAGTTCATTTACAATAATAAGGCCACCTGGTATCAATTGGCCTTGCTTTAGCCTATGTCTCGTGATAAATTTTTATCATGACAAATGTCAAACTTTATATTGAAAAATAACCTGCTTTATCTTATCTGTTTTTCCTATATAGAATTAGCCATTTATCATGATACAAATAAATCAGGTATATACGTTTGTTTCAATATACATAAATTATAATGTATTATATATCCGAATAATTCTAGCATGATTCATGAATTAGATTCCAACGGTAAAATATATAATTGATGTTCATGCATAAAATTGCGAACAGAGAAATTAATTTTTAGCTTGACAAATAGCTTTTTAGGTTGAATCTGGACAAGCCTTAAAAAAGTTTGACAATCAAGCCTTTGCTTTATTTTTCATAACAATTTAAAAATTTTTGAGAGGCAAAGCAATGCTTAATTTCTATGCATTTTGTTTGGTGAAGAATTGGTATGAAAAAGAAAAACTAATTTAACAACAAAATGAAAATTTTCACTTTTATTATATGTCCATGTGCATTTCCAGCCGATTTTCAGCCGAATTTGAGCCGCCGTCGGCTATTTTTTTCCAGCCAGCCGCCGCCGATCAAAACCCCTCGGCGCAAGTCTCTGGTGTGGGTGTGTGTTGGTATAACATAAACAACTTTTGACAGAGTCGAACCAAAAAAAAAAAGTTCGTTAACGCTTCACCACTACCTGTATTATTCTACCATGGCCAAGCGAATACTAATGCTAAATACACAAAATATACATTAAGAATAATGTGCTGTGCCGAACACAACGAAGTGTACTGTTTTTCAACGAAAAACAGAACACTATTAAATGTTCTTATCTTTATATTGAGTTTGTTAAAAACAGTATTTTCGTTGGTTACAAGATCACTAACAGAAATACCGTTCTTCTTTTTTTAATGTATTTCCTACACAACCACTATTTGCGTTTGTGTATTACAATATTCTACCGTACAGAACATTAAAGTACATTATATAAGGTAAGTTTTCGATCACTAATTCAAATCGGCTTTTGTGAATAATATCAATTGAGCTGTAAAAACAAATTTTTTTTGAATTCTAAGAACTGAATGAAATAAAGTAAAATTTTATTCAAACTATAGGATTACTATTTAAAAGCATTTATATCGTTTTATTTGAGTAGCGCATTAATTTATAATGTTATTATTTGAATTTCTGAAAGTATAAATTTCTTTAAATTTTCCGACAAAAAATAAATTTACATTTGAAAAATTTTATTTCAAATCAATAACAACAAATTTTAATTCATATCATGAGGAATGTGAATAATTTCTCAAACAGAAATAAAATTTAAGTCTAATTTAATTTTATTGAAAAGTTCAAATAAAAAATTCATATTGAACAGCTATGTTAAAAATCAGTATGTTGCTTTTTATATTTTGTTAGTGTTCAGAACACTTTCGAGTTACTTTTTGGGATAAAAATTTGGTTTTTGCTATTCCCGAACTTTTGTGTTTGTTGAGAGTAACTTGCTCACTCTTATTTTACCGAACTTTACCCAAAAAGTACGGAATCGGAGCTATTTTGTTGGTTTTGTTAAACTCGTTGCAAAGATCAAAACAAAATTAAAGCAAACGTTTCGTTTTGTTTATTTTCCTACTGTTCTTATAAGTAGTTATTCAATACTTTCAGAGTAGTGTGCTTTCAGCAAAAAAAAAACACCTTGTAAAGTATGATTGAAACTGATTAAAAAATTTTAAGAATTTGAGTACAAAAAATTACTGAATAACTAATATAAATGATGAAACAGAACTACTGTGCCTAGTGTTTTTTCATACAAATTGATATTTTAAATACTGTAGAAGTTTTAAAATATTTTATTTTATTTTGAGAATGTATTTTAATTTGCTTTTGTTTTAAAAGTCTCATTCTAACAAAAAAGTTTCCATATTTTAATAGATTTTCATAACTTTAACAAAACTTTTGAACTGACTAAAGAAACCTAAAAATGAAAGGAAAAAAGCAATATTAAAAAAAAACTTTTTGATAAAATTAAAAAGCAAAATTTTGATAGAATTAATAAGAAATTTGTTGCTTCGGTCGTTGTTTCTATTATGTGCTTTGTTGCTCACTAATTGATTTTCTGTCGACGTTTTAGTTATGCTCTGTTTCATAACTAACTTTTATTTAATTAAAACCTCGTAAAACATAATAAAAAATAATATTTCAAATTTAAAAAGTTAATAATCTATAATTTTCACGAATAAGATTGAAGTTTTCATATTTTTATTTAACTTCAATCATCAGGAAAGCCACTAAAGTATTTAGTAGTATTGAATCAATAGTATCGAAATCTTACAATTCTAATTTTAAGTGGATTTGAAAATCATTCACATTATGGCAAACAAATTCCATTAGAAATATTTTTACCTTGCTTTTCTTTTAAATTTGTTGAAAGTAAATGTTTTTCTGTTATTTGTTTCTCTTTCGCTCTGTTTTTCAACATAGAATGTGAGACAGGCGTAGTTGAACAATATCTAGATACTCATGCAGACCTTTATTAACCACACCCATGCAGACATTTATTAACTACACCCATGCAGACCTTTAATACGAACGTAAACATGTTGTTATGAACAGCTGTGATGAAATAATGGTGGCGAAAATATTTACTTTTTGGCACCGCCCTTAAAAACTTTATTGATAATTTTAGATACTTCGGCTTATGGAAATCGTCAGATTATTATATTCTCTTGATCCTTGAATAATTTCCTACAAAATAAAGAAGATTTTGACCGCGCTCGAGTAAATCCAGGTAACGTTTTTTTTGCGATTTCCCGACCGTCCCATTTCTTTACGTCACACTTAAATCGTCAGATTATTGAAATGCACACTGTTCTGCATGTAATTAACTCACCATGCCTGAATCTGATGCGCTCGAGTTTCTACAGCTATCGATTCGGCTGCCCTAGACGAACCCCCTATATACAGGGTTCATATATGGTGGGGGTGTTTAAAATGGTGCAAGGTTTCACCCGATATGGTTTTCTGACGCGCTTGAGTAAATCCAAAAAGCCCTTCTATGCCTCCCCTACTAGTAGTAAGCGTAAAATTTTTTGCATCAGACCAAAAAATGTTTTTTTATGGTTTTTCAAAATTTGCCTACCTGACTTTAATTATACCGGCGTCAATATACGCTACTGGTACTAAAGATATATATTTTTAGGACAGATTTAAATGCCAAAAGCAGATAATATAATAATAATAACGGACTTCTTATTTTTGAAAAACAAAAAAAAAATTTTTTCTTTATTTTATTGCAATATTTTAACTTTTAAGAAATTTATTATTTGACACATTGTCATAATTTTATATTAAATGAAATGTATTTGCTGGTGTTTAAGTGTTGTCTCTGTACATTTCATTGGTGCTTTACAAAATCGTCAGTAGACTTCAAACGCAATTTTGAACAGTTACAAACCCGATATCTTATGTACAGACTTTCAAAAACCATTTGAGAATTTACAAATATGTAAATGATTCTTAAAAATAAGCTTTGCAAATTATACAAAACCCAGCAAATAATTTATATCCATATGAATCTATTTTTCTACACATGTATACAATTAGAAATCAATTGGATAACAATAAAAGTATTTATAAGGTAAAATTAAAAATAAAATTAAAATTAAACCTTTAAGAAATTTATTATCTACATATTTTTCATTGAAGTTTAACAAAAAGTTTATTCAATTTTAAATGTTAAAAAGCTAACAGATTTACAGCCCTTTTCACAATGTATGATTAAAAGTTAACGAGGACTTTAACGGCAAGTTCGACATACAAAACCTGCCGTTTAAGTCCACGTTAACTCTTAATCGTACATTGTGAAAAGGGACGTTAAAAACATAAAAAATGAATGATTTCTTATTTGTTTGGATAAATTTCACTGTCAAAATAACTAATAGCAGCTTCCGTAAAAATAAAAGAGGTTTCCTGTGTTTCTGCTATTTCCACTGTTAAATAATCAACCTCAAGTTCCGTAAAAATAATAGATTTTTGCTTTATTTTTAAATGTAAAAAGGCTTATTATTTCGTATCTTTAATAATTATTTTCAGAGCTCGGATTTGCGCACATTTTGCTCATTACGCATTGCGCATTTCTTATAAGCGTATTCAAAATCCGAACAAGCGCAAGGGGCAATTGTTTAGTGCAGCGCAAGCGCATTCGATTTATTAGCGCCGCTCTTTGCGCAATGCGCATTTTTTGTTTGGATCTTTGCGCTGCGCATTACGCATGCTCTGTTTTATGCCAACAGTGATTAGTTTGAGTTTATTCAGTGCTGCAAAATATATACATCTTTAGTAGTGACGTAATTTTAAGACATTTGAATTTGTAGCATTATATCGTCCTTTACTTTCTTATTCTTGATCCCATACAAATATGATGCCCCTAGACGGGTCGGAACCGGAAATATGAACAGCACTACCTACTCAACTTCCAGCACAGATCGGAACTGGAAATATTAACTGCACTACGGACCCGATTTCCGGTCCATCCCATAAACCGGAAGTGTAAACTGCACTACCGACCCAACTTCCGGTCCAGATCAGCACAGGAAAAATTAACTGCACTATCGATCCAAAATCCGGTCCTGTCCCTAACACGGAAGTGTGAACTGCACTACCGACCCAACTTCCGGTCTAGAGTGGAACCGGAAATGTGGACTGCACTATCGACCCAATTTTCGGTCCATCCCCTAAGCTGGGAGTTCCATTTGGTGATTTAAAAAATCTTCGATGGCATGTAATAACATCCATGGAAATAACGCCCATTGCTTTTTTAAAATTTTTTACTACTGTAAATGCGCCATGCGCATTTCATGCTCTTCTCGCTCTTTTTGCGTATTGCGCAAACAAAAAGCGCGGCGCAAAAAAAGGGGCAAAGAAAAATGCTTCTTTTTGCGCTTGCTCCTTTTATGCGCAGCGTGAAAATATTGGCGCGGCGCAAAAATAAATCGGCTCCGCACTTTGTGTAAAACGCAAAAAAGAGCAAAAAGAGCGGCGGCGCTGCGCTGTGTTTTTTCGTACTCTGATTATTTTATTAAATTTATATTTTTGCTCACTGTTTGTCATGTTTAACTTCTACTGGGATCGAACAAAGCTCGTTCGGGTTTGAAATCCAACGTATCAACCCTCTGTCCAAAGCATAGTAAGTAAAATAGCTGCACGAAGACAACATAAACTTACTCAATTTTATGCATTTAACATTACAAATTAAAAACAAGACATAAACTTGAAAAATCAAACAACCCGACTGCGTAAAAACATAAAAGAAAACAACTTTAAACCGTCACAGATCCTAAATGGTCATTCGAAATTAAAAATCATAAGAGAAACCTAAAAATTATTTTCAAATACCTGTCGATTGATACCCATTTTGATATAGTTCGCCGACTTTTTATTTTTTTCGTATAAGCAAAATGTCTTTAGGACACTCCCCGAATTAAGGCGTAAGAATCGTCAAAATCGGTCTACGCGTTCGGTTTACATAGTGCCGCAAAGGAAACCACATACATACATACATAGACTGATAAACACAATACCCTTCTTTGCGTCGCGCAGTCGGGTAAAAACACGTACATTGTCTTGGCGTACGTAAAGATAACAAAGTAAAATAAATAAGAGCGATTTATATGATTTCTCTTTTGGGTTTGCAGAGTAAATTTTAGTGCTGCCAAGTAAAAAAATCTGAATTTTTCATTTTATATGGCAGCATTCGTCTAGAATCATTTATTTTCTTGTGAATACTTGATCTTCTTCTTTTTTTACTATGGGAGAGTTAATAAAGTAATTCAACAAACTAAATGTAGAAAATTGCAAAAATATTATGAAATTAATAGAAAATTACAATAAATTAATATTATTTGTTTAATAAAAAATTATTTAGAATAAAATATAATAGTCAGTTTATACCAAATATATTAAAAAACCGTCTTATTTAAGTAACATAAATAGTTTTCTATATCACTCCAAATATATATATCGGTAAAGGTCAAAATTCGAGAATTATTCGGAGCCAGGACCATATGTAGATTGAAGCGCGCCTTGTTACCTTTAATTTGTATATAGTTCATATTGCTGGAACGCTTTTTTTTACAGTTTATAGTAAATTCTTCGGAGCCGGGACCATATATATATATATATATATATATATATATATATATATATATATATATATATATATATATATATTAAAGCGGGCCTTGTTACCTTTAATTTGGTATATAGTTTATATTGCTGGAACGCTTTTTTTAGAACAAAGTTTCAAAAAGAAAAAAAATATTTTATTTCGCTGAAGTACTATTTCCGGTATAGGTCAAAATTAGAGAATTCTTCGTAGCCGTACCACATGTAGATTGAAGCGGGCCTTGTTGCCTTTAATTTGGTATATAGTTTATATTGCTGGAACGCTTTTTTTAGAACAAAGTTTCAAAAAGAAAAAAATTATTTTATTTCGCTGAAGTATTATTTCCGGTATAGGTCAAAGTTAGAGAATTCTGCGGAGCCGGGACCATATGTAGATTGAAGCTGGCCTTGTTACCTTTAATTTGGTATATAGCTTATATTGCTGGAACGCTTTTTTAGAACAAAGTTTCCAAAAGGAAAAAAATATTTTATTTCGCTGAAGTACTATTTCCGGTATAGGTCAAAATTAGAAAATTCTTCGGAGCCGGGACCACATGTAGATTGAAGCGGGCCTTGTTACATTTAATTTGCTATATAGTTTATATTGCTGGAAGGCTTTTTGTAAAACAAATTTTCAAAAACAAAAAAAAATATTTTATTTCGCTCAAGTATGTTATGAATTCGCCTTGAACACTACCAAGCCAAATTCATAACAATTAAGTAATAGTTCGGTGAGCGGACCACATTTACCTTAAAGCTGACCTTCTAAGCTTTAATTTGGTGTATAGTTAATATAGCTGGCAAGTTTTTTAAACAAAGTTTTAATAATAAAAAATTAATTTTATTTCGCTCAAGTATGTTATGAGTTGTCAGTATCCGTCTTAAAGCAGCTATTTTATTGTGAATACATGATCTTCTACTTTTTTTACTATGAATGAGTTAACAAAGTAATTTAACAAACTAAATCAGGAAAATTTCTTATTTTGCAAACATATTACGAAACTATTAACAAATTACAATAAATTAAATTAATTTGTTTATTAAAATATTATTTAGAATAATATATAGTAGCCATTTTATACCAAATATATTAAAAAACATCGTTTTCTATATCACTCCTAATATATATTTCAGCATGGGTCAACATAAAGCCCAAGTTCGGGGATCGGACCACATATACCTTAAAGCGAACCTTCTAAGCTTTAATTTGATGTATAGTTTATATACCTGGCAAGTTTTTTGTTGAACAAAGTTTCAAAAATAAAATTTTTTTCTTTCGCTTGGATACTATTTCCAGTATAGATCAAAATTAAGTAATAGTTTGGGGGGCGGACCTTATGTACCTTAAAGCGGACCTTCTATGCTTTAATTTGGTGTATAGTTTATACACCTGACAAGTTTTTTTAGCAATGTTTCAAAGTTTTGAATTCGCCCTGAACATTACCAAGCCAAAATCATAACAATTAAGAAATAGTTCGAGGAGCGGACCATATATACCTTAAAGAGGACGTTCAAAGCTTTAATTTAGTGTATAGTTTATATACCTGAGAAGTTTTTGTGAACGAAGTTTCAAAAATAAAAATTATTTCATTTCGCTCGGATACTATTTCCGGTATAGGTCAAAATTAAGGAATAGTTTGTAGGGCGGACCTTATGTCCCTTAAAGCGGACCTTCTAAGCTTTAATTTGGAGTACAGTTTATATACCTGACAAGTTTTTTTTTAACAATGTTTCAAAGTTATGAATTCGCCTTGAACATTACATTGCCTTGGTAATGTTCCAGGCGAATCCATAACTTTGAAACATTGTTAAAAAAAAACTTGTCAGGTATATAAACTATACACCAAATTAAAGCTTAGAAGGTCCGCTTTAAGGTACATAAGGTCCGTCCCCCAAAATTATTCCTTAATTTTGACCTATACCGGAAATAGTATCTGAGCGAAATAAAATCATTTTTTTTTATTTTTGAAACTTCGTTCACAAAAATTTGTCAGGTATATAAAATATACACCAAATTAAAGCTTAGAAGGTTCGCTTTAAGGTATATGTGGTCCGATACCCGAACTATTCCTTTATTTTGACCTATGCTGAAATATATATTAGGAGTGATATAGAAAACTATGTTTTTTAATATATTTGGTATAAAATGGCTACTATATTTTATTCTAAATAATATTTCAATAAACAAATAATATTAATTTATTGTAATTTCTTGCGAAATAAAATAATTTTTTTTGAAACTTTTTTTACAAAAAGCTTTCCAGCAATATAAACTATATAGCAAATTAAATGTAACAAGGCCCGCTTCAATCTACATGTGGTCCCGGCTCCGAAGAATTCTCTAATTTTGGCCTATACCGGTAATAGTACTTCAGCGAAATAAAATTTTTTTTCTTTTTGAAACTTTGTTCTATAAAAAGCGTTCCAGCAATATAAACTATATACCAAATTAAAGGTAGCAAGGCCCGCTTCAATCTACATGTGGTCCCGGCTCCGAAGAATTCTCTAATTTTGACCTATACCCGAAATAGCACTTCAGCGAAATAAAATAATTTTTTTCTTTTTGAAACTTTGTTCTAAAAAAACGTTCCAGGAGTATAAACTATATGCCCAATTAAAGGTAACAAGGCCCGCTTCAATCTACATATGGTCCCGACTCCGAAGAATTCTCTAACTTTGACCTATACAGCAAATAGTACTTCAGCGAAATAAAATAATTTTTTTCTTTTTGAAACTTTGTTCTAAAGAAAGCGTTCCAGCAATATCAACTATATACCAAATTAAAGGTAACAACGCCCACTTCAATCTACATGTGGTCATGCCTCCGAAGAATTCTCTAATTTTGACCTATACCGGAAATAGCACTTCAGCGAAATAAAATAATTTTTTTTCTTTTTGAAAATGTCAAAAAAAGCGTTCCAGCAATATAAACTATATACCAAATTAAAGGTAACAAGGACCACTTATATCTACATGTGGTCCTGGCTCCGAAGAATTCTCTAACTTTGACCTATACCGGAAATAGTACTTCAGCGAAATAAAATAATTTTCTTCTTTTTGAAACTTTGTTAAAAAAGCGTTCCAGCAATATAAACTATATACCAAATTAAAGGCAACAAGGCCCGCTTCAATCTCCATCTGGTCCCGGCTCCGAAGAATTCTCTAATTTTGGCCTATACCGGAAATAGTACTTCAGCGAAATAAAATATTTTTTTTCTTTTTGAAACTTTGTTCTGAAAAAAGCGTTCCAGCAATATAAACTATATGCCAAATTAAAGGTAACAAGACCAGCTTCAATCTACATATGGTCCCGACTCCGAAAAATTCTCTAACTTTGACCTATACCGGAAATAGTACTTCAGCAAAATAAAATTAATTTTTTTCTTTTTGAAAATGTCAAAAAAAGCGTTCCAGCAATATGAACTATATACCAAATTAAAGGTAACAAGGAGCGCTTAAATCTACATGTGGTTATGCCTCCGAAGAATTCTCTAATTTTGACCTGTACCGGAAATAGTACTTCAGCGAAATAAAATATTTTTTTCTTTTTTAAACTGTCAAAAAAAAGCGTTCCAGCAATATAAACTATGTACCAAATTAAAGCTAATAAGGCCCGCTTAGATCTAAATGTGGTCCCGGCTCCGAAGAATTCTCTAATTTTTACCTCTACCGGAAATAGCACTTCAGCTATATACCAAATTAAAGGTAACAAGGCCCGCTTCAATCTGCATATGGTCCTGACTCCGAAGATATCTCTGACTTTGACCTATACCGGAAATAGTACTTCAGCGAAATAAAATAATTTTTTTCTTTTTGAAACTTTGTTAAAAAAAAGCGTTCCAGCAATATAAAATATATACCGAATTAAAGGCAACAAGGCCCGCTTCAATATAAATGTGGTCCTGCCTCCGAAGAATTCTCTAATTTTGACCTATACCGGAAATAGCACTTCAGCGAAATAAAATAATTTTTTTCTTTTGGAAACTTTGTCCAAAAAAAGCGTTCCAGAAATATAAACTATGTACCAAATTAAAGGTAACAAGGCGCGCTTAGATCTACATGTGGTCCCGGCACCGAAGAATTCTCAAATTTTGACCTATACCGGAAATAGTACTTCAGCGAAATAAAATAATTTTTTTCTTTTTGAAACTTTGTTCTAAAAAAAGCGTTCCAGCAATATAAACTATATACCAAATTTAAGGTAACAAGGCCCGCTTAGATCTACATGTGGTCTCGGCTCCGAAGAATTCTCTAATTTTGACCTATACCGGTAATAGTACTTCAGCGAAATAAAATTTTTTTTCTTTTTGAAACTTTGTTCTATAAAAAGCGTTCCAGCGATATAAACTATATACCAAATTAAAGGTAACAAGGCCCGCTTCAATCTACACGTGGTCCCGGCTCCGAAGAATTCTCTAATTTTGACCTATACCCGAAATAGCACTTCTGCGAAATAAAATAATTTTTTTCTTTTTGAAACTTTGTTCTAAAAAAAGCGTTCCAGCAGTATAAACTATATGCCCAATTAAAGGTAACAAGGCCCGCTTCAATCTACATATGGTCTCGACTCCGAAGAATTCTCTAACTTTGACCTATAGAGCAAATAGTACATCAGCGAAATAAAATAATTTTATTCTTTTTGAAACTTTGTTCTAAAGAAAGCGTTCCAGCAATATAAACTATATACCAAATTAAAGGTAACAAGGCCCACTTCAATCTACATGTGGTCCCGGCTCCGAAGAATTTTCTAATTTTGACCTATACTGGAAATAGTACTTCAGCGAAATAAAATATTTTTTTCCTTTTTGGAAACTTTGTTCTAAAAAAAGCGTTCCAGCAATATAAACTATATACCAAATTAAAGGTAACAAGGCCAGCTTCAATCTACATATGGTGCTGACTCCGAAGATATCTCTGACTTTGACCTATACCGGAAATAGCACTTCAGCGAAATAAAATAATTTTTTTCTTTTTGAAACTTTGTTCTAAAAAAGCGTTCCAGCAGTATAAACTATATGCCCAATTAAAGGTAACAAGGCCCGCTTCAATCTACATATGGTCTCGACTCCGAAGAATTCTCTAAGTTTGACCTATACAGCAAATAGTACTTCAGCGAAATAAAATAATTTTTTTCTTTTTGAAACTTTGTTCTAAAGAAAGCCTTCCAGCAATATAAACTATATACCAAATTAAAGGTAACAAGGCCCACTTCAATCTACATGTGGTCATGCCTCCGAAGAATTCTCTAATTTTGACCTATACCGGAAATAGCACTTCAGCGAAATAAAATAATTTTTTTTCTTTTTGAAAATGTCAAAAAATCCGTTCCAGCAATATAAACTATATACCAAATTAAAGGTACCAAGGACCGGTTATATCTACATGTGGTCCTGGCTCCGAAGAATTCTCTAACTTTGACCTATACCGGAAATAGTACTTCAGCGAAATAAAATAATTTTCTTCTTTTTGAAACTTTGTTAAAAAAGCGTTCCAGCAATATAAACTATATACCAAATTAAAGGCAACAAGGCCCGCTTCAATCTCCATCTGGTCCCGGCTCCGAAGAATTCTCTAATTTTAGCCTATACCGGAAATAGTACTTCAGCGAAATAAAATATTTTTTTTCTTTTTGAAACTTTGTTCTGAAAAAAGCGTTCCAGCAATATAAACTATATGCCAAATTAAAGGTAACAAGACCAGCTTCAATCTACATATGGTCCCGACTCCGAAAAATTCTCTAACTTTGACCTATACCGGAAATAGTACTTCAGCAAAATAAAATTAATTTTTTTCTTTTTGAAAATGTCAAAAAAAAAGCGTTCCAGCAATATGAACTATATACCAAATTAAAGGTAACAAGGAGCGATTAAATCTACATGGGGTTATGCCTCCGAAGAATTCTCTAATTTTGACCTGTACCGGAAATAGTACTTCAGCGAAATAAAATATTTTTTTCTTTTTTAAACTGTCAAAAAAAAGCGTTCCAGCAATATAAACTATGTACCAAATTAAAGCTAATAAGGCCCGCTTAGATCTAAATGTGGTCCCGGCTCCGAAGAATTATCTAATTTTTACCTCTACCGGAAATAGCACTTCAGCTATATACCAAATTAAAGGTAACAAGGCCCGCTTCAATCTGCATATGGTATTGACTCCGAAGATATCTCTGACTTTGACCTATACCGGGAATAGTACTTCAGCGAAATAAAATCATTTTTTTCTTTTTGAAACTTTGTTCTAAAAAAAGCGTTCCAGCAATATAAACTATATACTGAATTAAAGGCAACAAGGCCCGCTTCAATATAAATATGGTCCTTCCTCCGAAGAATTCTCTAATTTTGACCTATACCGGAAATAGCACTTCAGCGAAATAAAATAATTTTTTTCTTTTTGAAACTTTGTCCAAAAAAAGCGTTCCAGAAATATAAACTATGTACCAAATTAAAGGTAAGAAGGCGCGCTTAGATTTACATGTGGTCCCGGCACCGAAGAATTCTTAAATTTTGACCTATACCGGAAATAGTACTTCAGCGAAATAAAATAATTTTTTTCTTTTTGAAACTTTGTTCTATAAAAAGCGTTCCAGCAATATAAACTATATACCAAATTAAAGGTAGCACGGCCCGCTTCAATCTACATGTGGTCCCGGCTCCGAAGAATTCTCTAATTTTGACCTATACCCGAAATAGCACTTCAGCGAAATAAAATAATTTTTTTCTTTTTGAAACTTTGTTCTAAAAAAACGTTCCAGGAGTATAAACTATATGCCCAATTAAAGGTAACAAGGCCCGCTTCAATCTACATATGGTCCCGACTCCGAAGAATTCTCTAACTTTGACCTATACAGCAAATAGTACTTCAGCGAAATAAAATAATTTTTTTCTTTTTGAAACTTTGTTCTAAAGAAAGCGTTCCAGCAATATCAACTATATACCAAATTAAAGGTAACAACGCCCACTTCAATCTACATGTGGTCATGCCTCCGAAGAATTCTCTAATTTTGACCTATACCGGAAATAGCACTTCAGCGAAATAAAATAATTTTTTTTCTTTTTGAAAATGTCAAAAAAAGCGTTCCAGCAATATAAACTATATACCAAATTAAAGGTAACAAGGACCACTTATATCTACATGTGGTCCTGGCTCCGAAGAATTCTCTAACTTTGACCTATACCGGAAATAGTACTTCAGCGAAATAAAATAATTTTCTTCTTTTTGAAACTTTGTTAAAAAAGCGTTCCAGCAATATAAACTATATACCAAATTAAAGGCAACAAGGCCCGCTTCAATCTCCATCTGGTCCCGGCTCCGAAGAATTCTCTAATTTTGGCCTATACCGGAAATAGTACTTCAGCGAAATAAAATATTTTTTTTCTTTTTGAAACTTTGTTCTGAAAAAAGCGTTCCAGCAATATAAACTATATGCCAAATTAAAGGTAACAAGACCAGTTTCAATCTACATATGGTCCCGACTCCGAAAAATTCTCTAACTTTGACCTATACCGGAAATAGTACCTCAGCAAAATAAAATTAATTTTTTTCTTTTTGAAAATGTAAAAAAAAAGCGTTCCAGCAATATGAACTATATACCAAATTAAAGGTAACAAGGAGCGCTTAAATCTACATGTGGTTATGCCTCCGAAGAATTCTCTAATTTTGACCTATACCGGAAATAGCACTTCAGCGAAATAAAATAATTTTTTTCTTTTTGAAACTTTGTCCAAAAAAAGCGTTCCAGAAATATAAACTATGTACCAAATTAAAGGTAACAAGGCGCGCTTAGATTTACATGTGGTCCCGGCACCGAAGAATTCTTAAATTTTGACCTATACCGGAAATAGTACTTCAGCGAAATAAAATAATTTTTTTCTTTTTGAAACTTTGTTCTATAAAAAGCGTTCCAGCAATATAAACTATATACCAAATTAAAGGTAGCACGGCCCGCTTCAATCTACATGTGGTCCCGGCTCCGAAGAATTCTCTAATTTTGACCTATACCCGAAATAGCACTTCAGCGAAATAAAATAATTTTTTTCTTTTTGAAACTTTGTTCTAAAAAAACGTTCCAGGAGTATAACCTATATGCCCAATTAAAGGTAACAAGGCCCGCTTCAATCTACATATGGTCCCGACTCCGAAGAATTCTCTAACTTTGACCTATACAGCAAATAGTACTTCAGCGAAATAAAATAATTTTTTTCTTTTTGAAACTTTGTTCTAAAGAAAGCGTTCCAGCAATATCAACTATATACCAAATTAAAGGTAACAACGCCCACTTCAATCTACATGTGGTCACGCCTCCGAAGAATTCTCTAATTTTGACCTATACCGGAAATAGCACTTCAGCGAAATAAAATAATTTTTTTTCTTTTTGAAAATGTCAAAAAAAGCGTTCCAGCAATATAAACTATATACCAAATTAAAGGTAACAAGGACCACTTATATCTACATGTGGTCCTGGCTCCGAAGAATTCTCTAACTTTGACCTATACCGGAAATAGTACTTCAGCGAAATAAAATAATTTTCTTCTTTTTGAAACTTTGTTAAAAAAGCGTTCCAGCAATATAAACTATATACCAAATTAAAGGCAACAAGGCCCGCTTCAATCTCCATCTGGTCCCGGCTCCGAAGAATTCTCTAATTTTGGCCTATACCGGAAATAGTACTTCAGCGAAATAAAATATTTTTTTTCTTTTTGAAACTTTGTTCTGAAAAAAGCGTTCCAGCAATATAAACTATATGCCAAATTAAAGGTAACAAGACCAGCTTCAATCTACATATGGTCCCGACTCCGAAAAATTCTCTAACTTTGACCTATACCGGAAATAGTACCTCAGCAAAATAAAATTAATTTTTTTCTTTTTGAAAATGTAAAAAAAAGCGTTCCAGCAATATGAACTATATACCAAATTAAAGGTAACAAGGAGCGCTTAAATCTACATGTGGTTATGCCTCCGAAGAATTCTCTAATTTTGACCTATACCGGAAATAGCACTTCAGCGAAATAAAATAATTTTTTTCTTTTTGAAACTTTGTCCAAAAAAAGCGTTCCAGAAATATAAACTATGTACCAAATTAAAGGTAACAAGGCGCGCTTAGATTTACATGTGGTCCCGGCACCGAAGAATTCTTAAATTTTGACCTATACCGGAAATAGTACTTCAGCGAAATAAAATAATTTTTTTCTTTTTGAAACTTTGTTCTATAAAAAGCGTTCCAGCAATATAAACTATATACCAAATTAAAGGTAGCAAGGCCCGCTTCAATCTACATGTGGTCCCGGCTCCGAAGAATTCTCTAATTTTGACCTATACCCGAAATAGCACTTCAGCGAAATAAAATAATTTTTTTCTTTTTGAAACTTTGTTCTAAAAAAACGTTCCAGGAGTATAAACTATATGCCCAATTAAAGGTAACAAGGCCCGCTTCAATCTACATATGGTCCCGACTCCGAAGAATTCTCTAACTTTGACCTATACAGCAAATAGTACTTCAGCGAAATAAAATAATTTTTTTCTTTTTGAAACTTTGTTCTAAAGAAAGCGTTCCAGCAATATCAACTATATACCAAATTAAAGGTAACAACGCCCACTTCAATCTACATGTGGTCATGCCTCCGAAGAATTCTCTAATTTTGACCTATACCGGAAATAGCATTTCAGCGAAATAAAATAATTTTTTTTCTTTTTGAAAATGTCAAAAAAAGCGTTCCAGCAATATAAACTATATACCAAATTAAAGGTAACAAGGACCACTTATATCTACATGTGGTCCTGGCTCCGAAGAATTCTCTAATTTTGACCTATACCCGAAATAGTACTTCAGCGAAATAAAATATTTTTTTTCTTTTTGAAACTTTGTTCTGAAAAAAGCGTTCCAGCAATATAAACTATATGCCAAATTAAAGGTAACAAGACCAGCTTTAATCTACATATGGTCCCGACTCCGAAAAATTCTCTAACTTTGACCTATACCGGAAATAGTACTTCAGCAAAATAAAATTAATTTTTTTCTTTTTGAAAATGTCAAAAAAAAGCGTTCCAGCAATATGAACTATATACCAAATTAAAGGTAACAAGGAGCGCTTAAATCTACATGTGGTTATGCCTCCGAAGAATTCTCTAATTTTGACCTATACCGGAAATAGCACTTCAGCGAAATAAAATAATTTTTTTCTTTTTGAAACTTTGTCCAAAAAAAGCGTTCCAGAAATATAAACTATGTACCAAATTAAAGGTAACAAGGCGCGCTTAGATTTACATGTGGTCCCGGCACCGAAGAATTCTTAAATTTTGACCTATACCGGAAATAGTACTTCAGCGAAATAAAATAATTTTTTTCTTTTTGAAACTTTGTTCTATAAAAAGCGTTCCAGCAATATAAACTATATACCAAATTAAAGGTAGCAAGGCCCGCTTCAATCTACATGTGGTCCCGGCTCCGAAGAATTCTCTAATTTTGACCTATACCCGAAATAGCACTTCAGCGAAATAAAATAATTTTTTTCTTTTTGAAACTTTGTTCT
The DNA here is from genome assembly GCA_956483635.1 of Panzeria rudis. Classification (NCBI taxonomy): domain Eukaryota; kingdom Metazoa; phylum Arthropoda; class Insecta; order Diptera; family Tachinidae; genus Panzeria; species Panzeria rudis. Next base: position 58,379,283 of record OY101450.1, read on the forward strand.
AAAAAAACGTTCCAGGAGTATAAACTATATGCCCAATTAAAGGTAACAAGGCCCGCTTCAATCTACATATGGTCCCGACTCCGAAGAATTCTCTAACTTTGACCTATACAGCAAATAGTACTTCAGCGAAATAAAATAATTTTTTTCTTTTTGAAACTTTGTTCTAAAGAAAGCGTTCCAGCAATATCAACTATATACCAAATTAAAGGTAACAACGCCCACTTCAATCTAAATGTGGTCATGCCTCCGAAGAATTCTCTAATTTTGACCTATACCGGAAATAGCACTTCAGCGAAATAAAATAATTTTTTTTCTTTTTGAAAATGTCAAAAAAAGCGTTCCAGCAATATAAACTATATACCAAATTAAAGGTAACAAGGACCGCTTATATCTACATGTGGTCCTGGCTCCGAAGAATTCTCTAACTTTGACCTATACCGGAAATAGTACTTCAGCGAAATAAAATAATTTTCTTCTTTTTGAAACTTTGTTAAAAAAGCGTTCCAGCAATATAAACTATATACCAAATTAAAGGCAACAAGGCCCGCTTCAATCTCCATCTGGTCCCGGCTCCGAAGAATTCTCTAATTTTGGCCTATACCGGAAATAGTACTTCAGCGAAATAAAATTTTTTTTTCTTTTTTAAATTGTCAAAAAAAAAGCGTTCCAGCAATATAAACTATGTACCAAATTAAAGGTAACAAGGAGCGCTTAAATCTACATGGGGTTATGCCTCCGAAGAATTCTCTAATTTTGATCTGTACCGGAAATAGTACTTCAGCGAAATAAAATATTTTTTTCTTTTTTAAACTGTCAAAAAAAAAGCGTTCCAGCAATATAAACTATGTACCAAATTAAAGCTAATAAGGCCCGCTTAGATCTAAATGTGGTCCCGGCTCCGAAGAATTATCTAATTTTTACCTCTACCGGAAATAGCACTTCAGCTATATACCAAATTAAAGGTAACAAGGCCCGCTTCAATCTGCATATGGTACTGACTCCGAAGATATCTCTGACTTTGACCTATACCGGGAATAGTACTTCAGCGAAATAAAATCATTTTTTTCTTTTTGAAACTTTGTTCTAAAAAAAGCCTTCCAGCAATAAAAACTATATACTGAATTAAAGGCAACAAGGCCCGCTTCAATATAAATATGGTCCTTCCTCCGAAGAATTCTCTAATTTTGACCTATACCGGAAATAGCACTTCAGCGAAATAAAATAATTTTTTTCTTTTTGAAACTTTGTCAAAAAAAAGCGTTCCAGAAATATAAACTATGTACCAAATTAAAGGTAACAAGGCGCGCTTAGATTTACATGTGGTCCCGGCACCGAAGAATTCTTAAATTTTGACCTATACCGGAAATAGTACTTCAGCGAAATAAAATAATTTTTTTCTTTTTGAAACTTTGTTCTATAAAAAGCGTTCCAGCAATATAAACTATATACCAAATTAAAGGTAGCAAGGCCCGCTTCAATCTACATGTAGTCCCGGCTCCGAAGAATTCTCTAATTTTGACCTATACCCGAAATAGCACTTCAGCGAAATAAAATAATTTTTTTCTTTTTGAAACTTTGTTCTAAAAAAACGTTTCAGGAGTATAAACTATATGCCCAATTAAAGGTAACAAGGCCCGCTTCAATCTACATATGGTCCCGACTCCGAAGAATTCTCTAACTTTGACCTATACAGCAAATAGTACTTCAGCAAAATAAAATAATTTTTTTCTTTTTCAAACTTTGTTCTAAAGAAAGCCTTCCAGCAATATAAACTATATACCAAATTAAAGGTAACAAGGCCCACTTCAATCTACATGTGGTCCCGGCACCGAAGAATCCTTAAATTTTGACCTATACCGGAAATAGTACTTCAGCGAAATAAAATAATTTTTTTCTTTTTGAAACTTTGTTCTATAAAAAGCGTTCCAGCAATATAAACTATATACCAAATTAAAGGTAGCAAGGCCCGCTTCAATCTACATGTGGTCCCGGCTCCGAAGAATTCTCTAATTTTGACCTATACCCGAAATAGCACTTCAGCGAAATAAAATAATTTTTTTCTTTTTGAAACTTTGTTCTAAAAAAACGTTCCAGGAGTATAAACTATATGCCCAATTAAAGGTAACAAGGCCCGCGTCAATCTACATATGGTCCCGACTCCGAAGAATTCTCTAACTTTGACCTATACAGCAAATAGTACTTCAGCGAAATAAAATAATTTTTTTCTTTTTGAAACTTTGTTCTAAAGAAAGCGTTCCAGCAATATCAACTATATACCAAATTAAAGGTAACAACGCCCACTTCAATCTACATGTGGTCATGCCTCCGAAGAATTCTCTAATTTTGACCTATACCGGAAATAGCACTTCAGCGAAATAAAATAATTTTTTTTCTTTTTGAAAATGTCAAAAAAAGCGTTCCAGCAATATAAACTATATACCAAATTAAAGCTAATAAGGCCCGCTTAGATCTAAATGTGGTCCCGGCTCCGAAGAATTATCTAATTTTTACATCTACCGGAAATAGCACTTCAGCTATATACCAAATTAAAGGTAACAAGGCCCGCTTCAATCTGCATATGGTACTGACTCCGAAGATATCTCTGACTTTGACCTATACCGGGAATAGTACTTCAGCGAAATAAAATCATTTTTTTCTTTTTGAAACTTTGTTCTAAAAAAAGCGTTCCAGCAATATAAACTATATACTGAATTAAAGGCAACAAGGCCCGCTTCAATATAAATATGGTCCTTCCTCCGAAGAATTCTCTAATTTTGACCTATACCGGAAATAGCACTTCAGCGAAATAAAATAATTTTTTTCTTTTTGAAACTTTGTCCAAAAAAAGCGTTCCAGAAATATAAACTATGTACCAAATTAAAGGTAACAAGGCGCGCTTAGATTTACATGTGGTCCCGGCACCGAAGAATTCTTAAATTTTGACCTATACCGGAAATAGTACTTCAGCGAAATAAAATAATTTTTTTCTTTTTGAAACTTTGTTCTATAAAAAGCGTTCCAGCAATATAAACTATATACCAAATTAAAGGTAGCAAGGCCCGCTTCAATCTACATGTGGTCCCGGCTCCGAAGAATTCTCTAATTTTGACCTATACCCGAAATAGCACTTCAGCGAAATAAAATAATTTTTTTCTTTTTGAAACTTTGTTCTAAAAAAACGTTCCAGGAGTATAAACTATATGCCCAATTAAAGGTAACAAGGCCCGCTTCAATCTACATATGGTCCCGACTCCGAAGAATTCTCTAACTTTGACCTATACAGCAAATAGTACTTCAGCGAAATAAAATAATTTTTTTCTTTTTGAAACTTTGTTCTAAAGAAAGCGTTCCAGCAATATCAACTATATACCAAATTAAAGGTAACAACGCCCACTTCAATCTACATGTGGTCATGCCTCCGAAGAATTCTCTAATTTTGACCTATACCGGAAATAGCACTTCAGCGAAATAAAATAATTTTTTTTCTTTTTGAAAATGTCAAAAAAAGCGTTCCAGCAATATAAACTATATACCAAATTAAAGGTAACAAGGACCGCTTATATCTACATGTGGTCCTGGCTCCGAAGAATTCTCTAACTTTGACCTATACCGGAAATAGTACTTCAGCGAAATAAAATAATTTTCTTCTTTTTGAAACTTTGTTAAAAAAGCGTTCCAGCAATATAAACTATATACCAAATTAAAGGCAACAAGGCCCGCTTCAATCTCCATCTGGTCCCGGCTCCGAAGAATTCTCTAATTTTGGCCTATACCGGAAATAGTACTTCAGCGAAATAAAATATTTTTTTCTTTTTTAAACTGTCAAAAAAAAAGCGTTCCAGCAATATAAACTATGTACCAAATTAAAGGTAACAAGGAGCGCTTAAATCTACATGGGGTTATGCCTCCGAAGAATTCTCTAATTTTGACCTGTACCGGAAATAGTACTTCAGCGAAATAAAATATTTTTTTCTTTTTTAAACTGTCAAAAAAAAGCGTTCCAACAATATAAACTATGTACCAAATTAAAGCTAATAAGGCCCGCTTAGACCTAAATGTGGTCCCGGCTCCTAAGAATTATCTAATTTTTACCTCTACCGGAAATAGCACTTCAGCTATATACCAAATTAAAGGTAACAAGGCCCGCTTCAATCTGCAGATGGTACTGACTCCGAAGATATCTCTGACTTTGACCTATACCGGGAATAGTACTTCAGCGAAATAAAATCATTTTTTTCTTTTTGAAACTTTGTTCTAAAAAAAGCGTTCCAGCAATATAAACTATATACTGAATTAAAGGCAACAAGGCCCGCTTCAATATAAATATGGTCCTTCCTCCGAAGAATTCTCTAATTTTGACCTATACCGGAAATAGCACTTCAGCGAAATAAAATAATTTTTTTCTTTTTGAAACTTTGTCCAAAAAAAGCGTTCCAGAAATATAAACTATGTACCAAATTAAAGGTAACAAGGCGCGCTTAGATTTACATGTGGTCCCGGCACCGAAGAATTCTTAAATTTTGACCTATACCGGAAATAAAATAATTTTTTTCTTTTTGAAACTTTGTTCTATAAAAAGCGTTCCAGCAATATAAACTATATACCAAATTAAAGGTAGCAAGGCCCGCTTCAATCTACATGTGGTCCCGGCTCCGAAGAATTCTCTAATTTTGACCTATACCCGAAATAGCACTTCAGCGAAATAAAATAATTTTTTTTTTTTAAACTTTGTTCTAAAAAAACGTTCCAGGAGTATAAACTATATGCCCAATTAAAGGTAACAAGGCCCGCTTCAATCTACATATGGTCCCGACTCCGAAGAATTCTCTAACTTTGACCTATACAGCAAATAGTACTTCAGCGAAATAAAATAATTTTTTTCTTTTTGAAACTTTGTTCTAAAGAAAGCGTTCCAGCAATATCAACTATATACCAAATTAAAGGTAACAACGCCCACTTCAATCTACATGTGGTCATGCCTCCGAAGAATTCTCTAATTTTGACCTATACCGGAAATAGCACTTCAGCGAAATAAAATAATTTTTTTTCTTTTTGAAAATGTCAAAAAAAGCGTTCCAGCAATATAAACTATATACCAAATTAAAGGTAACAAGGACCGCTTATATCTACATGTGGTCCTGGCTCCGAAGAATTCTCTAACTTTGACCTATACCGGAAATAGTACTTCAGCGAAATAAAATAATTTTCTTCTTTTTGAAACTTTGTTAAAAAAGCGTTCCAGCAATATAAACTATATACCAAATTAAAGGCAACAAGGCCCGCTTCAATCTCCATCTGGTCCCGGCTCCGAAGAATTCTCTAATTTTGGCCTATACCGGAAATAGTACTTCAGCGAAATAAAATATTTTTTTCTTTTTGAAACTTTGTTCTAAAGAAAGCGTTCCAGCAATATCAACTATATACCAAATTAAAGGTAACAACGCCCACTTCAATCTACATGTGGTCATGCCTCCGAAGAATTCTCTAATTTTGACCTATACCGGAAATAGCACTTCAGCGAAATAAAATAATTTTTTTTCTTTTTGAAAATGTCAAAAAAAGCGTTCCAGCAATATAAACTATATACCAAATTAAAGGTAACAAGAACCGCTTATATCTACATGTGGTCCTGGCTCCGAAGAATTCTCTAACTTTGACCTATACCGGAAATAGTACTTCAGCGAAATAAAATATTTTTTTCTTTTTTAAACTGTCAAAAAAAAGCGTTCCAGCAATATAAACTATGTACCAAATTAAAGCTAATAAGGCCCGCTTAGATCTAAATGTGGTCCCGGCTCCGAAGAATTCTCTAATTTTTACCTTTACCGGAAATAGCACTTCAGCTATATACCAAATTAAAGGTAACAAGGCCCGCTTCAATCTGCATATGGTCCTGACTCCGAAGATATCTCTGACTTTGACCTATACCGGAAATAGTACTTCAGCGAAATAAAATAATTTTTTTCTTTTTGAAACTTTGTTAAAAAAAAGCGTTCCAGCAATATAAAATATATACCGAATTAAAGGCAACAAGGCCCGCTTCAATATAAATGTGGTCCTGCCTCCGAAGAATTCTCTAATTTTGACCTATACCGGAAATAGCACTTCAGCGAAATAAAATAATTTTTTTCTTTTGGAAACTTTGTCCAAAAAAAGCGTTCCAGAAATATAAACTATGTACCAAATTAAAGGTAACAAGGCGCGCTTAGATCTACATGTGGTCCCGGCACCGAAGAATTCTCAAATTTTGACCTATACCGGAAATAGTACTTCAGCGAAATAAAATAATTTTTTTCTTTTTGAAACTTTGTTCTAAAAAAAGCGTTCCAGCAATATAAACTATATACCAAATTTAAGGTAACAAGGCCCGCTTAGATCTACATGTGGTCTCGGCTCCGAAGAATTCTCTAATTTTGACCTATACCGGTAATAGTACTTCAGCGAAATAAAAATTTTTTTTTCTTTTTGAAACTTTGTTCTATAAAAAGCGTTCCAGCGATATAAACTATATACCAAATTAAAGGTAACAAGGCCCGCTTCAATCTACACGTGGTCCCGGTTCCGAAGAATTCTCTAATTTTGACCTATACCCGAAATAGCACTTCTGCGAAATAAAATAATTTTTTTCTTTTTGAAACTTTGTTCTAAAAAAAGCGTTCCAGCAGTATAAACTATATGCCCAATTAAAGGTAACAAGGCCCGCTTCAATCTACATATGGTCTCGACTCCGAAGAATTCTCTAACTTTGACCTATAGAGCAAATAGTACTTCAGCGAAATAAAATAATTTTTTTCTTTTTGAAACTTTGTTCTAAAGAAAGCGTTCCAGCAATATAAACTATATACCAAATTAAAGGTAACAAGGCCCACTTCAATCTACATGTGGTCCCGGCTCCGAAGAATTTTCTAATTTTGACCTATACTGGAAATAGTACTTCAGCGAAATAAAATATTTTTTTCCTTTTTGGAAACTTTGTTCTAAAAAAAAGCGTTCCAGCAATATAAGCTATATACCAAATTAAAGGTAACAAGGCCAGCTTCAATCTACATATGGTGCTGACTCCGAAGATATCTCTGACTTTGACCTATACCGGAAATAGCACTTCAGCGAAATAAAATAATTTTTTTCTTTTTGAAACTTTGTTCTAAAAAAAGCGTTCCAGCAGTATAAACTATATGCCCAATTAAAGGTAACAAGGCCCGCTTCAATCTACATATGGTCTCGACTCCGAAGAATTCTCTAACTTTGACCTATACAGCAAATAGTACTTCAGCGAAATAAAATAATTTTTTTCTTTTTGAAACTTTGTTCTAAAGAAAGCCTTCCAGCAATATAAACTATATACCAAATTAAAGGTAACAAGGCCCACTTCAATCTACATGTGGTCATGCCTCCGAAGAATTCTCTAATTTTGACCTATACCGGAAATAGCACTTCAGCGAAATAAAATAATTTTTTTTCTTTTTGAAAATGTCAAAAAAACCGTTCCAGCAATATAAACTATATACCAAATTAAAGGTAACAAGGACCGGTTATATCTACATGTGGTCCTGGCTCCGAAGAATTCTCTAACTTTGACCTATACCGGAAATAGTACTTCAGCGAAATAAAATAATTTTTTTCTTTTTGAAACTTTGTTAAAAAAAGCGTTCCAGCAATATAAACTATATACTAAATTAAAGGTAACAAGGCCCGCTTCAATCTCCATGTGGTCCCGGCTCCGAAGAATTCTCTAATTTTGACCTATACCGGAAATAGTACTTCAGCGAAATAAAATATTTTTTTTTCTTTTTGAAACTTTGTTCTGAAAAAAGCGTTCCAGCAATATAAACTATATGCCAAATTAAAGGTAACAAGACCAGCTTCAATCTACATATGGTCCCGACTCCGAAGAATTCTCTAACTTTGACCTATACCGGAAATAGTACTTCAGCAAAATAAAATTAATTTTTTTCTTTTTGAAAATGTCAAAAAAAAGCGTTCCAGCAATATGAACTATATACCAAATTAAAGGTAACAAGGAGCGCTTAAATCTACATGGGGTTATGCCTCCGAAGAATTCTCTAATTTTGACCTGTACCGGAAATAGTACTTCAGCGAAATAAAATATTTTTTTCTTTTTTAAACTGTCAAAAAAAAAGCGTTCCAGCAATATAAACTATGTACCAAATTAAAGCTAATAAGGCCCGCTTAGATCTAAATGTGGTCCCGGCTCCGAAGAATTATCTAATTTTTACCTCTACCGGAAATAGCACTTCAGCTATATACCAAATTAAAGGTAACAAGGCCCGCTTCAATCTGCATATGGTACTGACTCCGAAGATATCTCTGACTTTGACCTATACCGGGAATAGTACTTCAGCGAAATAAAATCATTTTTTTCTTTTTGAAACTTTGTTCTAAAAAAAGCGTTCTAGCAATATAAACTATATACTGAATTAAAGGCAACAAGGCCCGCTTCAATATAAATATGGTCCTTCCTCCGAAGAATTCTCTAATTTTGACCTATACCGGAAATAGCACTTCAGCGAAATAAAATAATTTTTTTCTTTTTGAAACTTTGTCCAAAAAAAGCGTTCCAGAAATATAAACTATGTACCAAATTAAAGGTAACAAGGCGCGCTTAGATTTACATGTGGTCCCGGCACCGAAGAATTCTTAAATTTTGACCAATACCGGAAATAGTACTTCAGCGAAATAAAATAATTTTTTTCTTTTTGAAACTTTGTTCTAAAAAAAGCGTTCCAGCAATATAAACTATATACCAAATTGAAGGTATCAAGGCCCGCTTAGATCTACATGTGGTCCCGGCTCCGAAGAATTCTTTAATTTTGACCTACACCGGTAATAGTACTTCAGCGAAATAAAAAATTTTTTTTCTTTTTGTAACTTTGTTCTATAAAAAGCGTTCCAGCAATATAAACTATATACCAAATTAAAGGTAACAAGGCCCACTTCAATCTACATGTGGTCCGCGCTCCGAAGAATTCTCGAATTTTGACCTTTACCGAAATATATAGTAGGAGTGATGTAGAAAACTATTTATGTTACTTAAATAAGACGGTTTTTTAATATATTTGGTATAAAATGACTACTATATTTTATTCTAAATAATGTTCTATTAAACAAATAATATTAATTTATTGTAATTTCTCATTAATTTCATAATATTTTAGCAATTTTCTACTTTAAGTTTGTTAACTGAGTTTGTTAACTCTCTCATAGTAAAAAAAGAAGAAGACCAAGTATTCACAATAATTTAAGTGATTTTAGATGGATGCTGCCATATAAAATGAAAAATTCTACTTTTTAAAACTTGGTAGCACTAAAATTTAGCTTAGTAAACTAAAAAGAGAGAGCATATATCATTGATAAACATAGATAGAACGCTCTCGCACTATCAATAAAATAATGACAACTCTCTTTACACATATAGATATCGTGAATTCAACAAAAATGAGAGAACACCATTTTTGCATTTCAACACACTTGAGAGACTATCATTTTTCCACTTGAAAATGCACTATATCATAACTTTTTTTCCACGCACAAACACTTTTTAGTTTTATTTAATATTTTTATTTGTTTTAATATAAATTTTATATTTCTTCTTGCTGTAATTTTAAAATATTTGTTTAGTTTTGTTGACATTTGTGTGTTGAAATTTATTAAAGTTTTCAACCCTATTTTTCATTGAATAGTACTGTATTTTTGTTCCTTTTTGGGATAAAAATGTTTGGTACCAAATAGAAAAATTGCAAAAAACTGTTTAGCAAATCAATATCTTTGATCTCGAATGTATTAAAAAGCATTCTAAATTCATATTTTCATTAATTAATACAACAATAATTGCATAAACTTCTAAGAATTCATGTATAATAAATATAAATACTTTTTGTTACAACCAAGTGCGATTTTAGTGCTGTGGGGAAATTTTTATTTTAAACCAATACTAATACAAAATGTTCTACTAAACATCCTTAGACTTAGGTTTTTGACAGCACACTTAGGTTTTTGAAGTTTCTGTTTGGCCTCTATGTACCCTATGGCATATATTCCGCTCTCTTCAAAATGACAGAATATGGTTTACTTTGTTATTTTACTTTGCTATTTTCACGGAGATATTGTCTTGGCTGAAATTGAACATGTGACATTTCGTTTAATAGTCTAACGTACTAACCACTACATCACTGATTTTAAATGTGTATTTATATAATTTCAATTGCAATTTCCCTTAATTTTACGTACAGAATATTTTGAGTATTTGTGTGTGTTATTTCTATGCATGTACATTTTTGGTACTTATAACATAAACAACGGACTATATTGAATGCAACAAAAAATTTGTATAATGTGTATTTAGTTTTTTTTTATTGAATCAGTTAAAAATAAGATTGCTTAGAATTTTAAATGATTAATCTTTTAAAAATGATTGCACGGAATACTTCTTGAATAAAATACATTCCGTTACTGTCATAATATTGTAAGTGTAAAAATAACTTTAGAATGGCGCATAGGATGTTTAATACAGTAGGGAAACTATTTAGCAGAACCAAAACCGAATACAAAAATTAGAAAGGTCGAACTTGGTATACCAGATACCATGTAACGGAAATGGTAGGGAAAATTGTAATAAAGTTTATGTGGGTACAATGAAGAAGTTAAAAACTAGATTAGCGGGACATAAATCGAATCAAAGATATCGAAACAATATTTCATTACAAAAGATAGCTTTGTCAACTTATTGTGCAAATTTAAAACACAATCCTGACTTTGATAATGTCTCAATTCTAAACACTCAGACTAATTACAAACGTCGTTATTTGTTAGAGATGCTACAAATTATTAATGTACCAACGAACAAAAGAATTAATTATACTTTTTGTTTCGTAAATGATTTGTTTCTTACAAAATTTTTCATATTTTCATTTAATTTTTTGTTTTTTAAATTTGAATTTTTGTTAATCATTTTATACATAATTTATTTCCCTGAAGAAGCCACATAAAGAAGTGGCGAAATATTGGTTATATAATAAATTTGTAATTTTTTATATAATAACCTGATCTCAAGCTTGGATAATATTAAATAAATAATAAAAAAGGTCGAATTTGAAATAGACTAGTTAAACAGCACTTAATTATTTCAACTTTAAGTGGCTTATAAGACATATAGCAGGTTAAACGAGAACCCCTACTTTTTTATACCTCCACTCAGTAATTATTTACTTCTAGCAACTGTGTTTTAAAATACCTATACAGTACAAAACCGGAAACTAAAGAATTCGGAAATAAAAATGTTTGCAGTAGCTGAGGTGCTGAGCTTTGCCAGGATATGTCAGATGATTACCTGACAGCAGAAGAAACTATCGATAGTAATACAAACAATCTTTTAACAGAATTAACCGAAACAATTAGAAGTGTTCAGAATTTACAAAAATTAAAACAGGACTCTAATGGTATAGTGGAAGATTTTATATGTTTAGAGAAATTCAGGAAAAGGATAGAGAAATTAGATATTCTGTATTATGGATTGGTTTCGATTTCTCCAACATCTACGATAAGGCAAATGATTTTTTCCAAGTCAAGATTTATCAAAACTAAAGGAAAGAATCGCTTACATCCTAAACACTTAGACCAAATTATTTTTCTAAAAGATTATTTTAAAGGAGATCTTTTAAAATATTGCAATAACTAATAAAATGATGTCACAAACTCGATTATTTTTTAATTAACATATCGCGACCTTAGTATTGGTTTAGCCCATATTCCAAAAAGTCGGAATGGAGAAAAACAACAAAGAAGATTTACATAAAGTTTTCTCAAAATATATCCGATAGATTTTTTTGTATTCTCACCACTGCTTCCGTCATATCTTTGGAAGAAAAATGTAAATTTTTGTGAACTTTCATCAATCCGATTAGAAATTAACATCTTTTTGCTGAAAGTAAAATATCTTGTTATGTGCTCCAGAAACCACTTTTTTTATTTTATTTGTAAAAAGTAGCTTGTGTTGCTCCATGTGTATTGAGTAACTTGTTATTGAGATGAAATTTTCTACTTTTTATTGAAAATAACCGTATAAATGTTATTCGAAAAGATATTTACCTGGAATAAAAAGTTAATATTGATGAAACTTGGTATTTTACTTTATTTCTGATTTTTATTTTTTTATTTAAAAAAATTTTTTTTTTTACAAAAAATTTATCAAAAATGATGATATCGAGCACAATGAATGCTTGCTATCTCAGAAACCAGGAACAATTTCGCGAAACATTTTTTGGATTCTGAAAGAGGGTATTCAACAATATATACCCCATACTTAACTCAATTTTTTTTAAATGGTCGGTGGGCCAAAACAATACTAAGGTCGCGATATATTTATGAATTGTTTTTTTTTTGCTTGATTTAGTTTAAGAACTGTTATGTTTGTTATGTTATTTTTTTTTTACAAATAAACTCAAAATCGAAAATAGCTTATGCATTTTTATTTATTGAAATTACTTAATTAATAAAAAAAAAGCATTATTAATAGGTTAACCAATTAATAACGAAATTAGCCGATTATTAACCGATTCAACCAAAGCCTCGATTAATTAATCGAGCGATGAACCATTTAAGACAGAAGCCCGATGAAATGAATTCCCTAATATGTAGTGCAAAATTTCAAATATTGTTAATAAAAAATGTTATAGCACTAGAAAAAATTTTGTGCGCACTAAAACTCCATATTCAAAATAAAAGACATATACTAAAATTCATTAAAAAAATGTCTAAATTTAAGTAAACAAAATTTTCTAAGCTTAAGTGTTTCCAAGTGTAAATAAATTTTTACTAAAATCTAGTAAAAATTACTTGATATGAGTAAAAAACAAATAGTTCATATCCTCAAAAATAGTTCACAAAGATTCACAATAAATTGCTTATATTTAAAGAAATATTTACTGACTTGAAGAAAATATTTATTAAAAATAAGAAATTGTATCATAAGAACTAGTAAATTTCATTTTAGTTTAAAAATTAAGGTTTAGGAAATGACTTACTTCTGATTAGTTCAGAAAAATTGACTTATTGAACATGTGTAAAACGCTATTCTTAATTTAAGTTCATACATCTTCTCAATATTACGAAATTTTCCCAGAATTAAAAAAAAAATTCCAAAAATTGTTTTTAATTAATAGCTTAAAAATTTTCAGGCAAAGTTTCCATAAACCTAGTTCAGATAAAATTAAAGACGAAACAGTAAATAGTTCTGGCAAAAAAAAAACGACTTCAATACAAAAACCCAAATCTTGTACGCCATTTAAAATAAAAAATTGTCAAATTTGGTCAAATTGACGGGGCAAATCGCCCCAACGATTTTCAAACACAAATTATGAGACCAAACTGCAATCAAATCTTTTGAAATAAAAGAATAATTTTAAAAATCGGTTCAATAATGGAGGTATTGAGGGGGGAATTTCCACCTTTTTTTTATATCTAATGTGTAATTTACGCATCAGATACCTATTTGTTGATATTACGTGTATTAGTTGTACTAAAAGTATATTACAAAATTGGTATTCTTAAACATGAATTTTTAGGATATATACAGTTCATTTCGTATTAATTTATTCAAATATAAATATAGATCATTTGAGCTCAAAAAATATTGATTTTCTAAAAATTTTTTTGCAATTTTTTTTTTTGGTACTAAAAAATTGTATGCCAAATAACTATTTTATTGATTTTATTTATTTACTATTAATTTATTTGATATAATCTAGTTTTTCTGTTAATGATTTTAATTTATGACAATTAAGTATATTAACATTAAAAGAAAGATATAAAAAAATAAAAGTTGCAGGCGCCGTGATTTGAACCCAGCTCCCGAGAGGAAATTAGCTATAGGGAAACCGCTTAGCGCTCTCAGCCAAACAGTTTAATTTAATATACATATGTACTTAACCAGTTTCTGGCTTGCAGGGTGAGTCATACAATATTTCAACTAATATTATATGAATCGCCTTACTAAAGATCGGATGATAGGGATGGCTGCCAGATTTGATGATTAATCGTCATTTTGACGATTTTCGGTGTCAAAAATGGAATTTTAACGACTAAACTATTTTTACCTTAAATTTTACGATTTTTAAGAATTATAAGTTAGATAATAAAATTTTTTAGAACTTTTAAAAGAATTTTGAGCTTGATTAAGAACTTTGCAGCTTTTTTAAAACCTCTTCTCTCCATAATTTATCAACTGCTGCATACATACATATGAATGCAGCGCTGGGTCTAGCATTTTGCCAGGGTGGAGCGAGATTTGATTTCTCTTAAAAAAAATATAGAAAAACAAAAAAGTAACAATTCAAACCAAACACAAAACAAACGAAAAATCATTATACAAAGCGTTAAGCTAAACATTGTATAAAACGAAAAGCCATGTAACTAAAGTTCATAAACTTTTTCAGAAGTTGGTAATAATTTTATAAATTGGTACAACTGGTAGTAGCAACGTTGTTTTTTTATTATGATGTCACCGGGCTTTTTATGACTTTGTTATACACAAAATTTAAAAAAAATTCCCAAGATTTCCACAATATCTCTGAAACTACTGAGCTGATTGAAAAACAACCTTGCACCGCTTTTACACTAGCAAAGTTTACTTTACAGAGAATAAATTCAACCGGTACATAGACAGAGAGCGGAATACTTCATCGCTCTGTCTTTCTACGGGCTGAATTAAAACTTTGCAAAGTAAAATTTGCAAGTGAGAAAGCGGTGTTGGCACGGCTTAAAGATAATATTGTTGCCGATTTGTCGATATTTTATTTAACTAATAGGACAAAAATGGCAAAAGTCGCAAAATAAGACGAGTTTGAAAAAGTCGCACAAAAACTCACTGGCTGTCAAAAAAGTAGCACGGATAACGCTCGTCCTGACTCATAACTAAATTATACTCTGATTTTGTATGTCAAATGGTACAGTAAGTAGAACACGTTAAGAGCCAGTTAAATGGCAAGTTTTCGTTATGAATATTGCCCTATGTATCTATAGATTTTCATAAATTAAGTAATACTTGCAGTAAATATTTCACTCTGTTCAAGTAGAATTTTAATAAAATTAGCGTCAAATATACTTCCTAACATCAAGGAAATTTGTACTAAATTCTTGGAAAAACGGCTTTGGCGCCATGCGACAACCTTTTTGAACTCAAATTTAGAAATTTTCTTAAGGTCTAGTTAATTTTTTTTTGAGTGCAGCTATAACCGTATTCTTTCCTTTTCCCAAAAACTCCATTACAAAATACAAAATGTTTAAAAAAGATTACATTGCTAAAAACTAGATACAATTTTCTAGACATTTAAAATTAATTGAAGAACTCTGACTTAAACTGCTTTGCCTTGTATTTTTTTCTGATAGAACAAGATTAATAAGGAATTTGAACTAAGACTTTTAAGCTTAATTTTTTTAGAGTTGATGATCGGACGGGCGGTTAACCGAGTAACAACTGCAAAAGATACTGCCTAAAAAAGTAAATTTCTTTCGTTATCCTGTTAAAGGCCCTAATACCCCGTTTGACCATAAACTTAAAAATCAAGCTAAAATGTCATCCTCTAAATCCCGTATAAGCAGACGTATGAAAGAAAATTTTTAGGTAGAGCTACATATAACAATAGAGTTGTTACGTTACTAACCATTAGTTCTAGTTTTTAACAATGTAATCAGGTTTTAAAAATTTTTAAGAGACTGTAAAAAAATTCGTGTGTCGTGCAAATACAATTCATTCTTAATGGTAAACTCAAAAGGAAAATAAAGTAATCCATAATTAAATCCGTTTCTTAAGCCAAGTACAGAACGCTTGATTTGAATTTATAATCAATTATTGTATCAACTCTTCCAAAGGTAAATTTTTGCTTTAAAGGAATCCCAATCTAAGGCCTATTATATCATAGCTGCAATAAGTGAATAGAATGAAAAATAAAAATATTTTTATTTCAGTTTTAGTTTTTATTTTCAGTTAGAAATAATAACAATTCAAATAATTATTTATTATATGAAAATTCAACATAGTTTATTCATATTAAAACGATTGAAATTTTTATAAATTCATACATTACTCAAACAAGTTTTTGAAATATATAATGAATTTACCATATTCTAATTGAAATTTCGTACATATTTTTCAAACAAAGCAAATTTTAATGTACTATTTAAACATCCAAAATTTAAATAAAATTTATTTCAACATTATTCAAATAAAAAAAATCAAATAGTTTTTCTCAGAATTTTATTTAAAAGCCCATTCAGACTGCACTAAAATTACTTAATTTCGAGTCGAAATTACTCAACAAATTAAAAATGTCCATACTGTTATAAATGACATTTGTCTTGATTTCAGTTGGCACTTTGCGCTTCATAGTTCTAGCATTTGCTATATTTTGCAAGAAATTTACACTTTATTGACCAAAAAAATTTCCTTTTTTCTGTTTAAAATATTTTTAAAAGTATATGAAAGGCTGTCAGCCTTTTTTGTTTGCTCCTCACAGTTGTAAAAATGTTGTTCTAAAAAGGGAACTTTGCTCTTTAAAGCCCTTGAGAGACTAGATATTAGTCTCCGCGTGGTAAGAAGTGGGCAACGTCCAAGTTCGGTCGGCTAACGTGGAACAGGGGGACCGAGAGATTACCGGTATAAGCGATCAAACTTCACATCATTATGTATAGGGTACATAACTTATCCAGAAATGGAGAAATGCCTTCCAAAAGCGGACGAACCAAGCAGATGGTCAACGGTATGTTTCCAGCAGTGTCTGTTCCCCATGTTAGGGGCGGCTGCAAGCGGGCGTCTGATTTGAAACAAACGGGTCGCTATACAAATGTGTTTAAAATTCTCATCTTTTTGTTTGAGAGCAAACGTAATACCCCACCGTTATTGCGGGTTGCTTGCTGGCCTGATAAGCCGAAGTGTAGAAACCAGTGCTGCCAGGTAACTTTTTTTCTTTCCCCAAAAATATTTTAAAACCTCCTAAATTTAACCCATTTTGAGAATAAAACCCCTAAATGTAAAAGTTTATGTAATAGTTTAATTTAAAGTAAATTAATTTTATTCAGTTTCAATTTACATACAATAATATCCTTACCTGAATAAAGCAAAAACTCCGTAAATTTTACACATTTTTCTGAAATTCCCCCCAAAAATATTTTTCTAGTTTCTTGAATATTTTTATTTAATAAAATACATATTAAAAAATAACACTAATAAAATACTGTTAAGTATATACTAGGGAGATCGACTCGGTTTTTCAACCGGTTTTTCCACAATACGGCCTGCGGTTTTTTCAAAATGTTGATTTTTCGAATGTCGAATAGTCCGGTTTTTTTTATTAAAAAACCGGCCCAATCTAATACTTTTCGATTCGTATATTTTATTAATTTTTACTATATTAAAACTTGACGAACTTTTACTGCTGATTTTTCTAAGTATTTTTACTCAAGAGCATTTACTGAAGCATGCAATTAAGGTGAATTAATTTTATAAGGTGATAGCAGGGGCGAACTAAATTGACCTAGTGATGTAGAATGTATGTCAAACTTCATATTTTATATGGAGTTCGACATCCATTATAGACAAAAAATGCTTGTTGCGGGAAATGTCAAGAAATAAAAAAGAAAAAAAATCTAAATCTCTGCGCTAGGGTTGTTCCTCCTATATATGTGGACCAAATTTTTTAGGATTTTGATTGTAAATGGAAAGGTCTTTTTAGTAAAAAAAAAGTGTGCTGATCACGTAATCGAAAGGCGTTCCGCATATAAGGGGCAATACAATGCGCAATTAAGAAATTATGCGAAATTATAGCGATGGAAATTATAGTGTTGTACTAAACAAAAAGTTAGAGAAAAAAAGTCAGATCCGCACAAAAACATTAATGTGAAAATAAGGTTAAGTTCCTATCCAAAAATTTCAGCCGTTAAAAGTATTGAGTTCAAAATGGGGACCAAGTTCTTGATAGGTACAATACCATCTCATTTTTAGGAAACCTGCTATTTGGCAATATTTTTTCACATTTCTAATATCGAGAAGAATTATGGGGAAAATGTTGCCTAGTTAGCTTAGAAATTAAATGGTATCATACGTATCAAGGACTTGATCCTTATTTTGATCTCAGTACTTTTAACGGCCGAAAATTTTCAAAGCTATGTTTTTATGCGGATAGTATTTACAACTGTTAACTCTTCTTTAAAAGCAAATTAAAATTAAAACTTTTGTATTATAATTTTCTCACAAAAAAAGGCGGTCGACCGGTTTTTTCTGAATTTCAAAACCCGTAAATAGTCGAACTATTCGAAAACCGGTTTCTGGAAAATTTCGATTATTCGATCACCCTAGTATATATGTACATACATATCTTCATATAAAAAGCAAAAGGGCATATCATATTTTTAAAAATTTTTTCAGGAGATAAAAAACTTAATAAAAAGCAAACTTTTATGATTATAACAATTATTTTTTCTGCGTAGTATTATTAATGAAGTCTAAATTAATGATACTATCAGTGATTGGAACTTTTTTTCTTCAAAACCCGCCAAGTGTTGGTTAGAAATTGCTAGAAAATAGCCAGATTACGGCCAAGACTAAAAGTTTAGCGATAAATCGCTACATTTTGCAGACTGAAACCTTTTTCAAAACTTTATTTCAACATATAAATATAAATGCTAATAAAACGTTGGATTTATATATAAAGTGGTTATTATTTACAAAATTTAAAGGCCCTAATTGTGTAAATCGACTAGCAATAAATATCTCAGCAATCATTGATGCCAACTTTGGCTCTTTTTTACGATATGACAAAAAACGATATGACATACTGTATTGTCATATCGTAAGTTTTTTAAGATATAACAACACTAAGATAGCCATAACCGATGTTTTCATATCGCAGTGTTGTTATATCTTAATAAACTTACGATTTGACAACACAGTATGCCATATCGTTTTTTGTCATATCGTAAAAAAGAGCCAAAGTTGGCATCAATGTCAGCAATAGAGCAATAACGTCGGCAGAAAAACCATAGCAATATTGCTTATTGCTTTATTATGTTAACCATATGGGAACACGTAGCACAATGCATTTTTAACAAATCAGCATTTTTTTATGAACATAAAAAGTAATATTGAATATGAAAAATAAATTTGAAAATTTTTAAAGTTTGTTTTTGTTTTTCATACAAATTCTTTACTAAACAAACGCATAGAAAGTCAAACAAACATTGCTTTGCCTTCCAAAAAGTTTAAAATTGTATGAAAAATAAAAGAAATTTATAAAATATTTGAAATTTTGTTTTTGTTCTCTATATAAATTTCACTTTGGTAAGGTGATTTACATAATTAGGGCCTAAAACTATTTAATAGCATTATACCTGCCTGTTCTTTAAACAGTTCTGTAAACGATTTATCATATATTTTAGAGCTCAAAATATAATATCTAAAATTAATTTACTATATACGATTTATAATACATTAATGAGGGCATTATTTATTTTTGGAAAACGATAAATTTACTCGGATTCGGTTTAGAGAATAGAGCCGATAGTTACATATTCGGTTAATATTACATTTTAAGTAAGATATTGATATGTGTTTATCATCAAATCGACGCACTTACCTATAAGGATCCATATTTTATTTTGGAGTCGCAAATGATTCTGATAGAAATTTTAAACGAAATAACAAAAGTTTCCAGTACATAATTCAGTATGGCGTCATAAATCAATCATCAAAATCGCCAGATTTATGTTGCATCTATGTACATGTTTATTTGATGTCCCATGATCTAGGGAGCATTTGCAATATTTCAGAAAATCCTTTATCGGCTTTCTTATCATGTAAGATCCATATTGCGAACAATATCCATTAGCTTAAGAAAATACACCTGCTCCCATTTTTACACAGTATGTACGTATAGAAAAATCTTTTAACAATACTCAAAGTGTTTGGTGGGAAAGCACGTTTAAAAAAATCAGCCTGATCCTCTAAAACCATGAAAACGACATATGTATATATGATTTTATTAAGAAATATGAAATTGTTTTTGTTGGATGTTTTTTGCAAATAAAACGTTATATCAGGCCATTTGCATCAACACTTTTATTTTTAAACAGCACGTACGCATGATCATGGTATGCATACATATCAAATTCTTATTGTTATCAATCGTATTATTATATCAAATTTTCTTTGAAATGGCCACGTGAAATTGCCTTCCAGAAAAAATCGCTATATTTCCCGCTAATAGCTAAAACGCTTTTTTACCCACTAAACAGGTTTCAAAATCGCTAGATTTGACGGGAAAATCGCCAAGTTCCCATCACTGGATACTATACTGAAAAACCAGTTTTTGAAATCACAATATTTTGCTTGTTATTATGTTTTTTTATCTATCCTGGAAAATATTTTAAAAATGATAATAGGCCCTTTTGAATTTTATATAACGATATGTAAGTATGTATATAAACTGAATTTTATATCAAAGTAGCGGTAGCAAAAAACTTCTTTTTATAAACATTTGAAGGAATCAAGTTTCTTCAAATATATCAAGAGCTGCCAAATCATCATCGCTAACTTTATATGTACATGTTATCATAATTAAAAGGTTTAGGTATAAAATTGAGAAACAACATACATATTTTCAAAAGACTTCTTTTTAAATCTTGCACTTGAATTAACAAAAATAATGTATGTAGTTTGATTGTACTTTATCTACTACGAAAACTAAATAGATCAGTTGTAAAATACAGAACTATTAGTTATAGGGAAATCTTCTAGCTATCATATATAATAATGATACTGAATTATCTACTGCGAAAGAGATGTTGACCAGTTGTAAAATATAATAATAATTACGTCTTGTATAGGCATAGTAAAATCCCCTAGAAATCCCCTAAATATAAATTTATGCCCCCTTATTTTACCCCTAAATGAAATAAAAACCCCTAAATCTATGGGGAACCCCCTAAACTGACAATTCTGGTAGAAACTATACCATCAACGAAACAACACAGAATCATTATAAAAATGAAATGAATTTACCGGCACAATTTATTAGATTTAGAACAAGGACAAGAATCGGAACTTGGAACGTTAAAACTCTAGCAGAGCCATCCCGTCTTGCACAAGCCTGCAAGGAAATGGATCACTACCGACTTGACATTCTAGGTCTAAGCGAAGTAAGGTGGAAAGGCCAAGGAGAACTCCGCACTGCAACTGGGCATCACTTTCTGTACAATGGCAATACAGACAATCGTATAAACGGCGTATGTATTCTAATATCAACAAAAACAAAAAATCAATTCTCGAGTACAAAGCTATCTCTGAACGGCTCATAGTAGCCCGCTTTCGCACAAAATATCGTAATATTACCATTTTTCAATGCTATGCTCCAACAGAAGTTGACGAAGAAGACGTAAAAAATGCTTTCTATGAACAGCTTGATACAGAGATAGCCAGGTCAAGAAAGAGCGACATAAAAATAATCATGGGAGATATGAATGCGAAGGTCGGATCGGATAACACAAACTTGCGTTCCATAATGGGAAACCAAGGTCTTCGATGTGAGCGAAATAATAATGGTGAACGATTAATTCACCTATGTGCCTCTCACCACCTTTTTATTGGTGGCACGAAATTCCTCCATCGTGATATCTACAAATATACATGGGAGTCAAATGATGGTTTTACTAAAACTCAAATCGACCATTTTATAATTAGTCGGAAATTCCTCGGATGCCTAATGGATGTAAAAACCATACGTGGGGCTGACATATACAGCGACCACCAGCTACTAATAGGCATTATTAAGCTCCGTCCAAAGGCCAACTATCATCAAAAGAATGTCTGTAATAAAATTAATGTACATCGTTTACAGGATCCAACCACCAAAGAAAGATTTTCAAACCACCTGTATTCTAGACTAAATCAACAAAATTAAACATGGGAAAATATTGCACAAGAATGTATGGAGAGTGCACGCGTGATCCTGGGTACAAATAAACATCATGTCAAGCCATGGATAAGTGATGCCTCATGGGAAGCTATCGACGAAAGAAAGCAGCTAAAGTCATGCCTTCAGTCGAGACAAGGAATACCTGAGGTCCGTATAGCACGTGATGCATATAATGTTTCGCAGAAACATGTGAAGATGCTGGTAAGAAATGATAGAAGGCAATATTACAACAAAATTGCACAAGAAGCAGAAGCCGCCGCAGCACGTGGAAACACTCACGTAGTCTACAATGCAGTAAGGAATAAGGTGTTTAGCTAGAAGCTCCAAACGGAGTAAGGAATCTTGCATGATACTTCATATACGTTAACTAAAAAAAAGGAACTTTAAAACTAAAACAGGGTTGGGCATTGTAACTTCAAGTTGATTTCGCCGAAATTAAGGAAAATAACTTAATTTCGGATATGATAAAATCTATGGGAAATTACTTAATTTCGACTTGATTTCAGTAGAAATCAAGAATATAATAACTTGGCTTCAGTGTGATCATAATTTGGCTTCAGTTTTCCTGCTTTTGAGTAGGCTTCGGCTATAAGAGTTGGAATGCCGGTACATTTAAAATGGATCAAACCGTGGCATAACCAGCAAACGAGCATTCTCTCATCAGGGTTATTTATAGCACATTTTTTAATTTAAACAGTCCATCATTATCTTAAAATCTACAATAAGCGCGTAATTTGAAGTATATATGTATATTACGTGTTATATCAACTTCGTGTAAAAACAGGATTAGTTGTATAATAAAAGAGTAAACGTTAATATATGTATGTTGTTGTTGTTGTTATTCTTATTGAACATTAACTGCTTTCACAAATATATTATTGTTGAAAATATAGAGATTGATCAATGCAGTATTACTTTTGTTGTGTTTTGTATTTTGTTAAGTTTTATATTTAAAACAAACGAAAGAAAAACAGAGCACTTTATAAATGTTCAAAATTGCTGTTTTAGTTAAAGTTTTTGCGATTTAATTATGTTTGTATGTATATATTATTTTAAATGATTTAAAGAAAAACATTAAAATTATGCAATTTAATATGTTGAACAAGATTTCGTTTTTATAAGTTCATAGAAAACAATAAACAAAGTTGTTTTACATATGAATTTGGTTAAAAATATTAATTTTAAACTGAATAAAAACGATTTTCGACGGAGCTGAAGAAAAATTCGTGTTCTTACTTAAATACCGCCACCGATGCCGAAATAAAAATAATTTTAATACCAATACCGCGGCCGATGCCATTATTCGTTACGGTTGCCAACCTTGCTTAGAACAAAGTAAAAGTTCTAGCCAAATCATAATGGCGTGAATAACTTAGCAACTTCAACAAAAGCCTAGAGGTATAGGAGGGGGGGGGAAAAAAGGTAGCTCCACACAAAGCAATTATTAATTGTGTTATATCCGCAGAACTACAAAAGTGAGGCTCTCTAAATTATTCAAATATTTTTCATTTCTAATGAGCTAAGTCGACTTACAATTGCGTGCTGGTAATTTATTGCCGTTGAAAAAAACACATAGCCACATGCGTTGTTACTTTTGAACACATTCCCGAAATATTTGTTGGTTATTGTTCAGTTAATAAAAACGTATAGTGACTTGTGCGCATGCATTTTACATGTACAAACATCTTGTGTGCTTGGATTAGTTCAATGTAAACAACTGATATCGACATAAGCTTTTTTCTGCACACACTTTTAGTGTCCTTGGCAAATTGTTTATTTAATTATTCTCTAGAATCTTCCTTAGGGAATTTTTGCCTGAAATGTTTACACAAACTTCTTACAACATATGTTTACATGAGTG
The DNA here is from genome assembly GCA_956483635.1 of Panzeria rudis. Classification (NCBI taxonomy): domain Eukaryota; kingdom Metazoa; phylum Arthropoda; class Insecta; order Diptera; family Tachinidae; genus Panzeria; species Panzeria rudis. Next base: position 58,403,124 of record OY101450.1, read on the forward strand.
TCTAAAAAAGTTTGATAAAACTCATACAGAGTCCGTAGTATTAAAAATAAAGTATTTCGGCTCTTCTAAAAAAATTGGTTTTTAGACATACGGGCTTATTCAAGTAAACCATAGAATTATCATTTCTAAAAGAATTTCACAGCATCTTTACTGCCTATGTTTAAATTAAAGTAAATAATTAATTAGCTTTTTATCAGATTCAGAGACGCTTTGTTTCTTTCGTCTCGCCATTTGCTCTTCACTACGCGGCAGGAATAGAAAGTAGAAATAAAATTACTGTATACAAATTTGATGAATTATCATCAGTCTTATTAAATACTAGCTGCTATTTACTTGCAGTAGATAATTCCGCAAAACCTTCAGAACTGTATATCTGATCATATAGTTTGTTTAATAACGAAATTTCTCCATAAAGATCATCCATATTTATATTAAGTTTTTTCAGACTTAAATTTTCGATTATGTTAACAATATTATCAAATTCAACATTGCTATTTAAATTTATATTGCTAACTGTAAATAACAAGTTTGTGTTTTTAAAATCAAACTATTTATTCGGATACTTTAAGGCTTTATCAGAAGAAAACATTTTATTTTTTTATGCTGAATCGCGTTGGCATACAAACCCTGAGGTCTTAAGTTCAAGACTAGTTTCAGGCAAGACAACAACATTACACTGCTTTACATTGCAGTACTTCACAAGCAAAATGTATAAAGTGCATTTTTTAGAGTTATTAGGATATGCTCAACACGAGAAAAGTAAAGAAAAAAATTTTCATTTCGACCATTTCCAGATAACGGTAATTTTGTGTTTTTTCGATATATACTTCCCAGAGTCAAAATCTGGTTCGATTAAAGTGATCTATATAACCTGATTGACTAATATAACCTGAATCTATTTTGAATTATAGATAAATCAAATCATGCGAAATAAAGTATTTTCGCGTACTTTTGTTCCCATAAAGTATAGAGTACAAGCAGGCCTAGTTCCGAGCGAGCGAATGTTTAGTGGTGGGGAGCTTATGTACACACCGCGTCGCAATAGGTTTGAAGGAAAAAATACTTCCAAACTCTTATTTTTTAAGTTCAACATTACTGAGCTTTTATTACACATGTCTACAGTACATCGCGTTCGAGAAAATTTTTAGCCGTTACCGACAACATATGTTGTGCAGACTTTAAATATATACGGGTCTGTTCTGTAAATCACGAAATGTCAAATCACGGTGATTTCAAAAAATTAATAACGGCTAAATTATTGCATTCGTAAATTGCACGTTGTATAACGTTGGAAGTTCGAATAAAATGTTCTACTGCAAATGACAAAAACTTAAAATACAATAAAAACCTACTAACAAATCTGCTATTAACAGTTTACTTTTGAAATTACTGTGATTTTCAGAACATGTCCCATAATTAGAATTGCTTATGAGCTCTAGTTTTCACGATATACCACCCAGCAAAAATGCCCGTCTACCGGAAGCAGGTTTGTAAGGGAGAGATTTCGGTACTCTCCCTTACCAACCTGCTTCGGTATTACATGATTTTTGTATGGGATGTCTGGAGGCATGAGCTTCTTTCTGCGCATCCTACATGCATTAACCTCATGTCTTTTATATGTACATATATAATTTAAAAAAATGTTTTTCTCTTTATATCACAACTTTACCACACTTGGACTAATTTTTTATTTGACATTATTTTATGTTGTTTTTATATTTATTTATGTATTAAATGGTACAAATACAATTGGACATTATGTTACACTACAATTTACTCTTATTAAATACTTTTTGTTCGCGTATTGAATCAGGAATCGATGCCTCGATCTCCGCATGGTAGGGTAGAACACTAAACACTAAGCTATCAAGCAAGGCACATTTATTTTCATACACAATTCAATGGAAGAATAAAATAAATTAAATTACGAAGCAAAAATCACACTCGCACTATAAAAAAGTTTGATGCACTATAAAAAAGTTTGAGTTGAATAAAAAACTTCGTGTTTAAAACACATGAAAAAATATAAATAGCCGACCAAATTCATCGTGTGTGTGGTAAGTTAGTTCGATCGCTGTGTTCTTTTCCGCATCTCCGAAGCACTTCTTACACAGATAAAAATAGACAAGAATTATATTCAATAAAACCATGTTATTAAAAAAAATATGAATTTCAATAACATTTATCTTTAACATAATAAAATATTTCGTTGTAAGTATTTCTTTTCCATGCCGGTTATTTCTTTTCTTTTTATACATAAGTACTTAAAACAAGTTGTATCCCATAAAATAATAAATGGGATATGGCTCAGCTAGAGAGTGTATGCTTTACGTCCGGAAAGCCCGGGTTCGTATTCCAGCCATGTCAACATTTTTTTAATTTATATACATATTTTTATTTTGAAATAATTTTGTTATCAATATAGGGGAATTCTTTATCACAGGAAATTTAAAAAAAAATTATTGAATACCGGGATTTTTGTTATCAAAAACGAAACTTATTTTTTTCTGTGTATTAATCTACATATTAGCATGCTCTATTCAGTTAAGTAAAAAATTAAATAGTTTTTTATTTACATTAGTATTAAAAAGCCCTTGAAAGCACGAAATAGATTAATCTAGAATATTATCATAGAATCAGAGGAAAGGTCGTTTAAAATATCATAAAAAAAATTTTTAATTCGGCAACAAAATATTTTTTAAGCCGTGCAAACAATATTTCTAAATCTGCACAGCATTTTTGACAATATCGTAAAAGTTTGAGCCAAAAATATAAAATTTTTCAACATTTTTCTTTTTAAAACTCTATAAAATAATAAAAATACAACAACGAGTCAGTTTTTGGTCCAGCAGCATGTAGCTAAATATAATACTAAAGAAGTTAGCCCTTTTTAATTGAAATTGGCGCACAACTTTTGATTTTATTCACAGTTTAGTGAGATAATTGATTGATAAAAAAACAAAATTTTCATACAACAGCAAGTTTTGATTTTGTCGACTTTGTATTAGTGTTTGCAACTGTTCCACGGAAATTTAAATTTTTATCAATTCTGCTCTGTCACTAAATTCTCAATAAAATCAAAAGTTGTACACCAATTTCAATGAAAAAGGCCTTAATTCCTTTGGAATATTTTTAGCTACATGCTATTGGACCATAAACTAGCTCCTTGTTGTACTTTTACAGCCACATTCATAAAAAAAATTATTTTAGGTTTAAGACTCACAATTGTTATTGAACAGTTTCACGCTAAAAACTGTTTCATATAAAATTGTATTCATAACACTACAATAGACATTGTGTGTTTTAAGGAAATTTAGGTTTCGATACTGGCAACACCACCATGGTTTGTAGTTAGTTTTGCAATAAAAAGAATATGATTTCATCCGGATATTGAATTAAATGAATAGCTTTTTATTGTTTTTGTTGTCGTATAAGCTAAGTTTTTTTTAAATCTCTTTATAATATATTTCTCAACTTATTTAATACAAGTTTTCTATGAAGTAAAATCAAAAAAGTGAAATGACTACAAAAGAATTCACACGACTCTTCATATCATGTATGAAAAAGGTACTCAAATAACGAGCTTATTTTCATTTGTGTTGATTGTTTCTGCATCACTAACATTTCTTTTTGCTTTTATGTGTTATGATGGTGTGTTTTTTTGATAATTTTCTTGCGAATTTTGTTTAACTTAAATAATTTAGTGGCATATTCTATCAAATTAAAATAACAGACTTAAACGCTTATAGCCAAGCCTTCAAGCTTTAATTTAAAGCATATCATGCATTCCTGTATGCTAAATTTGCAAAGATATTTGAAGTTAAAATTGATATTTCGAAGGTATGAATTTATTGAAGGTTTATAGTAGGTGCATACCATCTTTAAACTTATTTTAAAACTTTCATGTAATATACATTTATGAATGCAATTTTATGAAATTTTGCTTAAAAGAAGTTTATTAACCTGTTTTAAATATTTATGAATGTGGCTGTTATTCTTTATGCATTCTTAAAAACAAAAAGTTCAGAATTTTTTATAAAATTTTTATTTTTTGGGTTAAATTTTTGTGATATCTCTGAAAGTACATACTACGCAAATTTAGAAACAATGTTTGCACAGCCTCAAGATTATTTTGTTGTCGAGTTTCGGTTTTTGTTTCTTTACTGAATAGGGAAACTCCTTTTCAAGTCATGCTACTATATGTGGTGAAAGAACTTTATTTTTTACATAACGCTATATGACGAAAACTATAGCTGATGAAAAATAATTTTGTGCAGATTCGCGTTCACCGTTCCAAATAAATAAACAAACAACTTTCATTTCTAGCGAACGCAAGCGTTTTTCAAAATTTGTAAATATGTATTATGACTTTAACATGGTTAATTAATTAATTTAACAGGACTTTACTTTTTAAATACTAACAGTCTAATTCTTTAGTTATCAAACACTTTTTATTTTATAAACCAGTAATGAAATTTCTGATTCACAAATGCTTCATAAGACTGAATTAACAATTAAACGTTTTTGTTATTTTTATACTTTTATGTTTGCAAAATCATAATATTTTAAATCATTTTATATCTAATAATGCATACAACTGTCTACACAGAAAAAAATAAGTTTCGCTTTTGATAACAAAAATCCCGGTATTCAATAATTTTTTTTCAAATTTCCTGTGATAAAGAATTCCCCTATATTGATAACAAAATTATTTCAAAATAAAAATATATATATAAATTAAAAAAATGTTGACATGGCTGGAATACAAACCCGGGCTTTCCGGACGTAAAGCATACACTCTCTAGCTGAGCCATATCCCATTTATTTTTTAATGGGATACAACTTGTTTTAAGTACTTATGTATAAAAAGAAAAGAAATAACCGGCATGGAAAAGAAATACTTACAACGAAATATTTTATTATGTTAAAGATAAATGTTATTGAAATTCATATTTTTTTTAATAACATGGTTTTATTGAATATAATTCTTGTCTATTTTTTCTGTGTAGGTAGTCTGTTAAAATCCAAAAAAATAATAATTACACGCTGTTACAAAATAGCAAGTTTCTTTACTCGTGAAAAACCCAATTCACCTATTTGTATACAATTACAAGGAAAAGTTAATTTAATTACAATATACTGAATGACATTTTAAAAATTTTAGTAGACTTTTGATAGACAAAATGACGAAAAATTTCTACAGACAGTGAGAATAAGAAAAAGTTGCAAAACATCACTTTTACTGTGAAAATACGCTAAAAAATTGCCAAATTTCAAACAAGCCGTTAAATTTATTAAACATCGCTAAAATTTTAAGGAATGCCAAAATCTCAGAAAAAATCGAGAAAATTACGAAAATTCGCAAAAACTTGTTAACATTAAAAACATAGAAAAGTCTGAGAGTGATTAAAAATCGGTCAAACTGTAATAAATACAAAAACTGACTAAAAACACTTTTTTCACGAAAATAGCGAAAATTCGCGAAAAACTACAAAATTTCAAACAAGCCTTAAAATTGCATAAAAATAGCTAAAATTGTAAAGAATGCAAAAAGCTGGGAAAAAATCGCAAAAATTAAGAAAATTCGCAAAAACGTGCTAAAATTAAAAAGATAGAAAAGTGCGATAGTGATTAAAAATCGGTAAAACTATTAAAAATCGAAGAACTGACGAAAAAAATCACTTTTATCGCGAAAATAGTGAAAATTGGCAAAAAAAAAACTGCAAAATAACAAACAAGTCGTAAAATTGCTTGAAAATAGCAAAAATTTTAGGGGATTGCAAAAATTTCGGAAAAAAATCGCGAAAATGAAGAAAATTAGCAATTCCGAGTTTTTGGCATTCCTTATAAGTTTTGCTATTTTAAAACAATTTTAAGGCTTGTTTGCAATTTAAAAATTTATTTTTCGCGATTTTTCGCTATTTTCGTGATAAAAGTGATTTTTTCGTCAGCTCTTCAATTTTTTATAGTTTTACCCATTTTTAATCACTATCACTCTTTTCTATCTTTTTACTTTTAGCAAGTTTTTGCGAATTCCCGTAATTTTCGCGATTTTTTCATCGTTTTTTGCATTCCATACAACTTTAGCCATTTTTATACAATTTTAGGGCTAATTTGATGTATTGCAATTATTGGCGATTTTTCGCTATTCTCGCGATAAAAATATTTTTTTTATCCAGTTGGCTTTATCATGGTTTTATCGATTTTTAATCACTATCAGACTTTTTTATTTTTTAATGCTACAGTTTTTACGAATTTTCGTAATTTTCGCGATTTCCGCGACAAATTTGTTTTGAGCGATGTTTAATAAATTTAAGGGGCTGTTTAAAATTGTTCGCAAACTTTCTTCATTTTCGCGATGTAAGTAATTTTTCTAGCTTTTATCCTCTTTTAGAGCTCTACCTATTTCCAGTTAATTTGAGAGATAAGATAAGCTTTAAAAATGTTACATTTTCTGTAATGATTTTTGAATTTAATAAATAATAGATTTTATTTGTAATAAAATACATTTAAAGTAATTTTTATTGTTAAAGTAATTATTATGTATCTTCGTCCGAACTGCAGTACCGCAGCCTCTTGTATCGAATTCAATTTCCGGCTTAACCATTCCAATGATTTTTTGAACAGTGGATTTGTTGAACCGATATCTTGTTTGAAATTGGTTTTCCGGCATCGTAAAAGGATTGAGTCTATTCCTAAATGTTTTCGGACGTCGTGCATCGATATTCCGGCGACGGATTCTAAAATCATCGTTTTTATAAAAACGAGTCTAATTAAATTTATTATACTCACCAATTCTGGAAATTGTATTTTAGTATTATATCTATTGCCATTTTTCTTAGTTTTTAGTTATATGAAACGAACTTGTTAAAAAAGACAAAAATTTTACCATTTTTTGGCACAATTATTAAAATTTTATGTAAATAAAAGTTGAAATATCATTTTATTAAACGGTTAAAGTAGGGTAATGGCTACAATAAAAATTTCAATTTTCAAGAAGTCGTATGAAACGTTTAATAGGCTATTAAACATTTATGAATACTCTTTTTCCGAATTTTGCCTATTAATTGCTTATGAATCTGTTATTGTGCATTCATGAATTAGACTGTAAGTCGTTCTGAGATATATTTAGTTTCTTTTACTTTACCTTTACTAAAAGAAGATAACTATTTTGCGTTAGACCCAAAGGGGGTTTTTAATAAGCAGATTTAAAAAAAATCGTTTCTAAGCGTTTAAAACTTGTACGAAAAATAACGCAGATACGTTTCAAAAACATTTTTTTTCATACAAATTGCACAACGGAAAAACGTTAAGCCTTAAGTAAAAATTATTAATAATTAATATTTTTTCTTCATTTTCAGAATTTTTTATGTCTTATTTTTGGGAACGTATTCGCGAAAAATTCGATTGAATTTGGCGAATACGAATATTCGTAACATCACTATTCTACATATCGATGGCTTAATATAAAAAACCGTATCTCAATTTTTATTTCGAAATAGCGTTTTTAACGTTTTCTGGTAGCCAACGTATAACTACATCCTCCTTAAAGAACTAAGTAATTTACAGTTCAAAATAACGGATTTATGACCACTTAAAAAATTAATTCTGTTTCTTTAGTTTTTGTTCAGTTTTTTCCTTCTCCTGTAAAATATCGAAATTTCGAGTTATGCCTTTCTTATATTAAGACATCGATATGTATATTCCCACATAGCATTTGGAAGATTGTTTTACCAACAATCAGCAAACGCAGTATTTTAAGACTACCTTAGATGATCAAAAAGTGATTAATCAGTTGCGGGCTTAAAACAAGACTCAAAAATGATTCCTACAAATTACTAGGAAACTGCTTGTGCGCAATCATTAATTGATCATGCATATGTTCGAAATTTAATCTTTTAAGACTAACTTAGACGATCAAAAAGTGATTAAGCAGTTGCTCGCTCAAAAAACGACTCGAAAATGAGTCCAATAAATGCTTAGAAAAAGACTTGTGCGAAATCATAAAGTGATAAGGATATGCTCGAAATTTGACTGTTTTGAATATTGTTTTAAAAGTAAGTTTATTTATGTTAGTTTTGTGATGTCGATATTGTAGGCAGTACCTTAGCGGAGTGGTTGGTACGTGAGGTTACAAATCCGAAGGAGCTTGGTTCGATTCTCAGTTAACCCTTAAGAGAACACCAGGTCCTAGCCAGGCATTTTTGAATTTTTTAAAAATATTTTTCCTAGATAGCATCGACAGACCCTCCCAATTTTTTATGAATTCCTCAATAAAGTTGTTTTCTGTGGAAAAAGTGAGAGAAACAAAAATTTTTCTG
>OY101450.1:58416144-58626397 GCA_956483635.1 Panzeria rudis
ATATATATATATATATATATATATATATATATATATATATATATATATATATATATATATATATATATATATATATATATATATATATATATATATATATATATATATATATATATATATATATATATATATATATATATATATATATATATATATATATATATATATATATATATATATATATTATATATATATATATATATATATATATATATATATATATATATATATATATATATATATATATATATATATATATATATATATATATATATATATATATATATATATATATATATATATATATATATATAAAGGTATTTTAATATTTATATGTGCGCTCAAAATAATCCATGCTAGATATTAGGAAAAAAAACTTTCGTAGTTACTTTTTGCGTAGAATATACGAATCTTTCGTACGTATTAAGAAAAAATATGTTGTCAATATTTTTTTGAATTTAAGAGTGTGATGCAAAACTTTTGTAAACATTTTTCCTTGTTAAAAAGTATTTTTGAAATAAAAAAATTTATTAAAACTATTTTTGTATAAATTTACGAACGATTTTTCATATACATATATGTAAGTATTTAAATAATTTTTTAGCTCTTGTAAAATAAGTAGAAAATGGCTCAGTGGGGTGAAAATGAAGATTGCAAGTTCGTGCCCCGGTTCAGCAAACGTTTTTTTACTTTTATTTTTAAATTATTTTCGTATATTTCGTATATTTTTCTAAATAATGTCTTGGTGCGAAATTACGAATTATTTCGCAATATGTACAAGCGTTTTCGCGCATATGTTGCATGGACTGTTTTTAGTTTAAACATATCTTGTTTGAAAGCAAATATGGTAATACAATATTGCCAAAATCTTTTCGCTTAGTTATAGTATTTTGTGGAAAGATTTTTCATAGACAATACAGTTGTAAATTATGTTAAGCACAGATTTAAAAAAACTGTTGTTTGCCTTTACATACATATATTTAATATATATAAAAAAATTTGTTCTAATACAAAATTATATCGCCATTTGTAAAGATGCGTAATAATTTTTGTAGTTGGCTTGCATGTTTGTCATTATTTTAGTATGGATTTGGTAGCACCTTAATTAGTAAGGTCTTAACATTATAAAAGGAATAAGATATATAACTTAATTCTAGATTCCATTGATAACCCATTTACTAATTATCCTTTGTTGGCTTATCTCAAGAGGATATAATGCCACGGTAACAATCTGTGAAAATCGTATTCCAGCAAGCTGTTCACTGGTGCATAAAAAAAAATTCAAGTCCATGGAGAGAGGTTACTCGGAATCAGTTACGATGAAAAGCAGTGGTATTTGTTTGGTGAAATGGAAGGATAATGTTGTCTGTATGTTACCTACCAACTTTGGTGAAAATCCGAAATCAATGACACAGCGTTATTCTAAAGCTAGTGAAGCCAAAATAAATGTACGGAATACAACAAATATATGTATGGGGCAGACCGATTTGACCAAAATTTAGCCCAATATCGCATCGTATACAGACGAAAAAAGTTGCGTGGCAGCTTCATCGAAAAGAGCAACCAACAATGACTCAACTAGAATTTCAACGACAATTAGCAGTATACATACTGCAAACATTATGGTACAAAAGCCAAATCATTTGGTTCGATGCCCTCCCACACAACCATGGCGAGTTGAGCACACTCTCCGTTATGATCAGGCTGGGCATTACATAGTACCATCTAATCGTAGGCATTGTGCCGGTGAACGGTGCAAATTTAACGGACGAACATTATGTATAAAATGCAGCGTATGAATTTGTGTGTTTTGCCAATTACCACACCAAACCATGATTTATTTCAGTCTAACGAATATTTCTCTTTCTTATATTCATAAATTTATTTTTCCTTTCTTATAATTTCAATAAAATTGTTTTAAAACCGCTATTTATGTGATTTTTTTCTTTAAACATGCCCAAAAAGGCTTTTCTTTTTCATAAAAAAACCTGTACATTAGGTGACCCAGGATTACCATATGTTAACGCTAGTTTTTCGCGTTTTCCGGCGAAATTAAACACTGTATTGAAAAATGGATACAATTTTCGTGCTCAGGAGGTCCAAATACATAAGTATACATCTTTTCAACAAAATACAAAACAAAAAAGTTCTGGGAACTACCGGGCTAATTAAAATGAGTGCTGAACATGTAACATTTTTGTTCCTTTTTAAAAGCAGCATCATGAGAAAAGAACGTGTCACACTTTTGAGATAACACATATTTTTCAGAATAGAACATAAAGAAATATAAAGAGCAGAATAAATGCAGCGTATTGCTCCGACAAGAGAACGCCATTAGATTTTATGATCAAACGAAATTGTTTAAATCTACTTTCGATGGTTGCAAGTAGGGCTGTGCAATTTAGGCTAAAAAGGTTAGCTAAATAAATTAGCCGGTTAACCGGCTTAGCTGGCTTAGCCGAATTAGCTGATTAAGCCGGCTTAGCTGATTTAGCCGGCTTAGCTGGTTTAGTTGGCTTAGCTGGCTTAGCCGGCTTAACCAGCTTAGCTGGAATAATCAACTTGGCTGTTTTAGCCGGCTTAGCTGGGTTAGTTGGATTAATCAGCTAAATTAGCTAAGCAGCTAATTTTGTTTCTGTTGTTTGACGATTTATAATAAAATAACATAACATAATATATGACCGTCCGAAGTTGACCGAGTGAAAGTGATTCACCGTATACTATCGGCAGCCAAAGGTGAGAGACCGATAGGAGCTTCGTTCCTACCCGGTGCCCTACAGCACCGTACGGTTTTAGAGTTCCGTACACCAAAAGTGTCAAGGAACCCTTATTGTTTACGTTACGCTGTCCGTCTGTCTGTCTGTCTGTCACTGGCTGTTTTCTCGAGAGCCGTAAAAGCTACGGACCTGAAATTTTCACAGAATATGTAAAACTTTTGCCGCTATAAAAACAAACAAAAATCGCTAAAACCTAAAAAATCACCAACACTAAAACAAAATCGCTAAAAAGAACTTTAAAAAACGCAAAACTAACGAAAAAATCGGCAAAACTTGAAAATATTCTTAAACTAAATATATCGTCAAAAAACGAAAACAATCGCAAAAACGCTAAAACTGAAAAAAATCGCCAAAAACAGAAAAAAATCGCCAAAAACAAAAAAGCTCCAAAACTGAAAAATATCGGCAAAAGCCAAAAAAATCGCAAAAAACAAACGAAAAACTGAAAAAATCGCCAAACTGAAAAAATTCGCCAAAACTGAACAAAATCGCCAAAAGTGAAAAAATGGCCAAAACGGAAAAAATCGTCAAAGCTGAAAAAGATCGGTTCAAAAAAATCGCCAAAACCGCCAAAAATGAACCAAATCGCTAAAACTGAAAAATCGTCAAAAACCGGAAAAAATTGCCAAAACTGAAAAAATCGCCAAAACTGAAAAAGATAGATTTTTGGCGATTTTTTTTTTATTTTAAGCGATTTTTTCAGTTTCGGCGATTTTTTCCGTTTTTGGCGATTTTTCAGTTTTACTGATTTTTTTTCGGTTTTGGTGATTTTTTTCATTTTTGGCGATTTTTTGCATTTTAGAAGTTTTTTTAGTTTTGATGATTTTTTTCGGTTTTGACGATTTTTTAGTTTTGGAGCTATTTCAGTTTTGGTGATTTTTTCAGTGTTGCGATTTTCTTAGTCTAGGCAATTTTTTCCAGTTTTGTTTTTTTCTTTTGTTTTTGCGGTTTTTTTTTAGTTTTTGTGATTTTTTAGGTTTTAGCGATTTGTGTTTGTTGTTCTAGCGGCAAAAGTTTTACATATTCTGTGAAAAGCTCGAGAAAACAACCAGTGACAGACAGACGGAGAGCGTAAGGAAACAATAGGGTCCTTGACACTTTTGGTGTATGGAACTCTAAAAACGTACGGTGCTATAGGGCACCGGGTAGGAACGAACCTCCTGTCACCTTCGGCTGGTCACCTGCTGATCGTATACGGCGAATAACATTCGGTCGGCCAACTTCGGACGGTCATGTTTTGCCGGTCATATGTTATGTTATGTTATTATAAATCGTCAAACAACAGAAACAAAATTAGCTGTTTAGCTGATTAAGCCAGCTAAACCAGTTAAGCCGGCTAAAGCAGCTAAGCCGGCTAAAACAGCTAAATTAGCTAAGCCGGCCAAGCTAGCTGAGCCGGTTATGCCGCCTAAGCCGATTAAGCCGGCTAATTCGGCTAAGCCGGCTAAATGACATAAGCTGGCCGGTTAACCGGCTAATTTTCTTAGCTAACATTTTTAGCCGGCTTGGCCGGCTAAATTGTACGGCCCTAGTTGCAAGTCAATGCTGGACTAATTTGAAAATACGATGGCAAAACTTTGCCAAAATCACTTTTATCACAATAACGAAACCATTTTGGAAATAAGTGCGACAATTTGAATAAATTCCAAATATACTACAAGCATGAAAAGAAATGCCAAAATTGGCTAAAAATTATAAAAGAAATTGCAAATTTTTCTTGCAAGCTTTTTGTGTACTTTCCACAGATTTTGCTTTTTACAGTTTTACCGATTTTAAATATATTTTAGGGACTAGTTCCAATTTTGGTATTTCTCGCGAACTTTTGTCATGTTCGCGATAAAAGCGTTTTTGCAACAAATCAAAAAAATCCAAATTTGTATTGATCGTTATTTTAAAGTGATAAATAATAAAAAAAAAACAAAGAAGTCCAAGATGGAAAAACATCGCTCCATTAGCGAAAATGGCCAATGATGGTAAATCTGATGCAGCGCTTAATGAAAAACGCTTTTCACTTCAACAAAACGACGAAGACGAAAACACCATTGTCAGGGCAAGCAAGCTGCCCCCAATATACTTAAGAGAGTAAAACTCAAATGAGCTAATTAAAACGCTAGTAAAATTAATCGGTGAAGAGGCGTTTTACATAATCCCGATAAAACGCGCCGCGTTTAATGAGACAACAATTCAAGCAAATGAAGAAAATCATTCCCACTCAGTAGTTTCGGAGTTTGAAACACAAAATAAAAATTTTTACACGTACCAATTGAAAAGGGCAAAAGGCCTCCAGGTAGTGATAAAAGGCATCGATTCATACGTGGATCCAGAAGAGGTAAAAGCGGGTCTACTAAACAATAATTTTAAAGTGAAAAATGTTACTAACATTAAAAATAGGGAACGAGTCCCCCAACCACTATATCGTGTGGAACCAGGTGACATGAAATTAAAAAAGAATGAAGTACACCCCATTTATAGCTTAAGATATTTGCTGCACCGACGAGTTACCGTAGGGGAACCTCACAAGCGAGCAGGGCCCATTCAATGCGTAAATTGCCAAAAAACATATTGCAAGCTGCGCACTAGAGAGCTGCACGAATATATTCGAAAGTACTCGTATGTATGTTTGTGTGTGTATTCATGTATGTTTTTTGTATATATGTGTGTATATATGTATGTATATATGTATATTTGGTCGTGACTATGTATGTACACACATATAAATGCATGTATACATAAGTATATACATAAGAACATACATCTATGCACACACGAAATTCATACGAGTACATTCTAGGAATACATTTGTGTACACTTTGCAGCCCTCTATTGCGCACCGTTTGTGTCGTCTGTGGTGAACTACACAGCACTGCCAATTGTAAGAAGCCAAAAGATGATTCCAAAATTAAAAAGTGTTGCCATGAAAATCACACTGTAAACTAAAGGGGCTGGCCTGTCTATTTACATATAAAGCAGCCTTTGTCTAACAGACGTAATCACACCTATGCTCAACCTGTTACTTTCGACAATGCAAATTATCCCCAGTTGCGCCAACCAGCTACCAGCCGGTTTTCATACGCCAACATTTTTAAGGCTAACCAGCCCATAGCGCAAAACATATCAAACAGCCAGTTCTCATACGCAAATGCCTTGAAGTCTAACCAGCCTACAGCTCAAAAAACGGCCTCTTGCCAACGAAAGCACTGTTTTCAATTTTGATCGAATTGAAGCTTCAATAGAAAATTTAATACAAACAGTAAATTTTTTTACATCCAACATGACCTGCATGATGCAGGAAGTGTTGAAAATGCAGTCTTCATTATAGCAGGCTGCATTAAACAAACCATGAACTTAAAAATCTGTTTCTGGAACGCAAACGGCATCCACCAACATAAAAACGAACTGATATACTTCATGATGGATAAACAAATTGATGATATGCTTATCTCTGAGACGCATCTGATGGATAGAAGCTTTTTTAAAATCAACTCTCTACTACACATAGGATCCTCAAGGTAGATCTTGTGGTGACTCGGGTATACTAATAAAATCGCGATCAAAACACTACTTAATGAGTGATCATTGTGAAGACTATCTTCAAGCAACTAACATCTGCGTTGAAGCTTTTCATCAAAGCCTGGTGATTTCATCAATTTACTCTCCTTTTGGCCGCCGGTGATTACAACGCTAAGCACAGGTTCTGGGGATCTAGCCTCATCACGCCAAAGAGTCACGTTTTGTTTGACACAATTTCAAAAATACGTTTGAATGTGTTGTTAAGTGGGCAGCCAACAGATCGCCGAAAAATATCTGATGTTATTGATTTTGGAGTGGTAAAGGGTGTGCCCAGCGAAATGATACAAGTTGAAGCATCTTTAGATTTGTCTTCAGGTCACTTACCAACTATTGTCACTATATATTCAAATACAACTTCTTCACCCACTTGTGATTTAACGATGACAACCACACGTATAAATTGGTTGAAATACAAAAAATATTTGAGTACTCATTGCACAGAAATTATTCCATCAAAAACGCCTGCTGACATAGATGACTCTATTAGAATGTTTGAGGCAAACCTTAAGCAAGCTGCTCTAAATGCTACTACTACAAATCTTCAGGTGAGATATAATAAAATATTCAGCAGATGTAGAACGGCTTTTATCTGAAAAAAGAAGAGTTCGTAGAGAATGGCAACGCTACAGATCCCCTCATGTAAAATCTAGGCTGAAGAATGTACTAAACAGCTGAAAGTTCTACCAGAATATCAAAAAACCGCTTCTCTTCAAAATTTACTGAATGGCTCGACGCAACACCTCAAACCGACCATTCGCTATGGAGAGCAGCCCGAGGCCTCAAAAGACAAGTGATATATAACCCTCAATTGCGAGCTTCGAATGGAGACTGGGCAAGAACTGACGCTGAAAAAGGTTCTCTGTTTGTAAACCACTTGCAGAAAGTATTTACTCCAAATACGTCTGATACTATAGTTGAGCTGCCACCAGTCCTCGCTATACCAGATGTTACTTTGAGGGTCAATATTCGTGAGATTGAACAGTGTATTGTGGACTTAAATTCGAAAAAAGCTCCAGGCGCTGATAAAATAAGCAATAAAATGCTCTTAGAGCTACCCTACACTGCAAAACGGATAATTATATTTATTTTTACCTGTATTTTGCGCCTCAAATGCTTTCCCGCAGAATGAAAGGTTTCGCTGATTACCATGATACCAAGCCATGCAAAGATCATACGAAGGTGGAATTCTATAGGCCTATAGGCCTATTATCTAACATGTCAAAACTATGTGAAAATCTACTTATGAGTAAGCTAACACCCATACTTAATCGTACTGGATGCATTCCAGACCACCAATTAGGTTTTAGGAGACAACATAGCACGATTGAACAAACACATAGAATCGTGAACGTGGTCAGAAAAACCTTCGAAGAGAAAAAATATTGTTCTGCGCTCTTCATCGATGTTTCTCAGGCATTTGGTAAAGTATGGCACGAAGGTTTAATACATAAACTAAACCAAAACCTACAAGAAAACATCCTGAAACTTTTAGAAAGCTACTTAACTGAGCGAAAATTTGTTGTTAAAGAAAGTAATTTTCTAAGCCCTCCGCAACACATTGCAGCCGGAGTTCCTCAAGTTAGCATCCTCGGTCCTGTATCATATCTGATATATGCCTCTGACTTGCCGGTAAGCAGTAACATACATATATCAACATTCGCTGATGATACAGCTTTTCTAAGTGTTCACAAAAGCCATCAAGAAGCTTCCCGCAATCTGCAAGATTATATAACCCAGTTGGAACAGTGGTGGATAAAAATTAACGAACAAAAATGTCTACACATTACTTGTACATTGTGCAGAGAAACCTGCCCACTTATACAAATAAATAACCAAACTATACCTCAACACACTGAAGTAAAATATCTCGGTGTTCATCTTGATCGTCGTCTAACATGGAAGTCCCACATAAATGCAAAGGTGACCCAAATGAAATTAAAATCAGCTGAAATGAATTGGCTCATTGTAAGGAACTCTACTCTAAGCCTAGATTGTAAACTTCTTCTATATAACTCCATTCTAAAACCAATATGGTCCTACGGAATCCAGTTATAGGGCACTGCTTCGGCATCAAATGTAGAAAAAATTCAAAGGCAACAAAGTAAAATACTCCGTACGATTACAATAGCCCCATGGTATGTCAGGAACAAGCGAATTCATAGAGATCTAGATGTGCCGCTGGTTAAGACAGTGTTTTCTCAAAACGTGACAAGCTACATAAAAAACTTAAGTTGCACCCAATTCCCCTAACCCGAAACATCATAAACTTTAGAGGCCACACTCGGCTGACAAGGAGGGACACTCTTGCTCTCAGCCGAATACGAGAGACGTAAACAACCAAAGAACCAACCGCTGAAACAAATATTTTTGTCTGGCATTGGCTGGACTTAAAAATTAAAATTTTAGAGTTAAGATTTGATTAATTATTTTTAGTTCTATTTTATTGAAGATACAATAAATAAATATAACCGAATAAAAAGTGTCCAGGGTTTTTAAAGTGTTAATGATTTTTAATCAATATTAACAGACAATTTTTGAAGTTATGTATATATATGTTTTGGCAATTGATCTAAAAAATGATGTTGCAACTATTTATATTATTTAATTTTATAAAATTTTTTGCGCATGTGAATTTATTTCCTTTTATGCCAAGTTTTAAATTTTTATTAGTGAAATAAAGTTGTTATCGCCATGGCCCAAAAAATACATTTAGTTTTTATAAGTCATACAATGTTAAAAATCATTAATATTATTCGAGATCAATTTTTCACTATTTCTTAAAAATCTCGCTGATTAATTACAAATTTCTGCCATAGTTTTCAAAGTATTTATATATTATAATTATGGCTTTCCCGTACTGCATATCTAATGATAGTGGAAAGAAATTTTAGAAAAATTGATGTTTCGCTCTGTCCTTCCTTTTGCTTCTCTAATGCTGACTTTAGACGACATGTTTTTTACATATGGCTTGTTAGGTGTGTGAGACATATGTAACTTCGCATGTTTGTCAAAATTGTCAATTTACAGACGGTTTATAATATTTGCTTCCACACGTACATGTGCAATTACATCTGACATAACCTCTGTGTGTTCACAACAGCTGAGTTTTTGCACAATTTTCGTAAATATATAAAGCGCTCTTTGCTTTTTAATGTTTTTTCAGCCAAACCACACTTTTGATAATTTAATACAGCTGATGTCAGATGCCTTGTCAGATGAAAATAGAACACGCTCTAATTGAAATTTGTTCATCTGACTTTGCTTCTGTAAATGTCATCTGACAATGTTTCATATGTTTCACACGGCATGTATAACTTTTGCAGTGGGAAATTTGCCAAGTCAGATGTAAAATACATGTCGTCTAAAGTCAGCATAACCACGGCAGCTGTATTACTCCCTCTTCGCTTTTGAAGATTAAAAAAATATATGAAAAGGAATTGCTACTAAAAGAATATGGTCATATAATAACATTTTTGATTTTAAAATTGTACCAAATAAGTCGCGGTAGTACCGCGGTACCAACAGAGTCCACAATGTACCAAAAAGTACAATTCTACCATGATTTCCATCCGTGGTTCAACTCATAAGATTCTTATAACAACACAATCATAATAATTATTATAACATTGAGATAACAGTAATTTGTAGTCTACACGTAACATACTATATCTCTCTGCGATTGAATTTAACGTTCTCATCTTACATATTATGTTGCGTGTAGAGCTCATGTAACGTTTGAAAAAGTTGAAAGTTGCTGAACTTTTCGCGGTTTACACGTTTCAATCTTCTTTGTGTAACGTGCTTTATGTAAACATAATTTGTCAAATTTTTTGACAGATGCCTGTAAGGCGTTGCTGCGTAAAACGCGGCATTAAATCGTGTCTAATTTTTTTAAAACTGCATAGCCCATGTGTTCTTTTAGACACATTTCTATCTATGTTTTGAAAGAGGCAGATATGTCGCCCTACCTCCCATCGTGTTCCTAGTTTTTAAAAAATGTACGGGCTATGTGTCCTTCTAGACTTAGATCTATCTATGTTCTAAATTTCATCAAATTCGGTTCTGCGGTTTATCCGTTAAAGCGCAACAAACAAACTTACTGCACAACCTAAATCAGATCGTTAAGCGTCGCGTAAGCAATAGTGTACGTATTTACGGTACATTCACATTAAATATTTTGTGCTAAAATGTATTGTAAATACGTACCCTGTTGCTTACGCGACGCTCAACGCTCTGATTTAGGTTGGGCTCTTACTTTCGTATTTCCCTGCAAAAATTATTGGTCTACATGGTCCATTTTAGCTGATATGGACTAGTTACAACATGGTCCTATGTAATGCAGCTATGGACCACTTTCAAACAAATGTTCGTGTTTTAGCACGAAATGTAGTGTTGCCAATAAAGTTATTTCATAAACATCATCAATTACCAGCAATATGGTAGCCCTGATGGCACATAAGCTTATTTGTGGTTATAATGAATGTTTGTAATTAAAAGTTTATTTTTTTGGTAAAAGCGAAAAAATAAATAAAATTGAGTTTTGTTCTAAGAACTCAGAAATGCAGTGTACCTTCCATCATAAAAGGAGACTTATTAAAGCAGAGGGAAAATCATTTACGTAGACTACAAAGTGAAAATGAAAACTAGTTTTCTGTTTGTGAACCATGGAGTAGTGACATAGAGTAGTTTCAAAACTAGCCCCTGTTGGTGCTCCATGGAGTAGCTACATGGTCTAGTTTTTGGGTTAGTCCGATGTAATGCAAAGCTGGACCACGTGGTCAGTCCTAGGACATCGCAATGTTAAATGGATCACGTCTAATGCATACGTTTGGGTTAGTTTGGGACTAGTCCTGGTCCATTATGGAGTAGTCCTTACACGCATGTATATAGTAGTCGCGATTTTTGCAGGGTTATAATATTAACTGCCATTTTCACAATGTATGATTATCTTATATTTGACAGAAAATTAACGAGCTGTCGGTTTGCTTGTACTCTTGAGATTCGTTTTGTTCTCTCATTCGTAATATTAAAATGTATTATTTATGTGCACACATACACACATTTGTGCATGTATAAATTGTAAGAATTGTAGCGACAAAAGTTGCACAATCTAAACGCAAATGCGATTTAAAGAAATGACAAAAATCGTACAATGTAAACGCAGACTTAACAGACATCATTTAAGCAACGGTTAACATTTTAAGTTCCACCATCCTTCGGCTATTTAAGAAAAGCATGCGGTAGAAAGTATGGCAATGTGGTCTAAACTTGTTTACGAAAAAATAGTGTAATGAAAGATATATACAGTAAAATTCGCTTATAGTCCACTGCCTCATTTGCACGCTATTTGTGGACTATAACGCGAATTGGACTATATATTGAATTTTATATAAGCCAATTTTTGGCTTATATGCGAATCTCCTTTAAATTATTTCTTTTAACAATAGAAAAATAAAACTAACGCTTAGAATTTACTTCCTCATTTACTCAATTCATAAATATTGCAATTAAGATTGCTAAAATAAAAATAATTGCTACTTTAATGTAAATAATATTTTTATAAAATTATAATTTAAAAATCTATTATGTTTGAATGAAATGAGTTGTTGAAGCTAAAAAGTATATGGAAGCTTAAAACGGCCCATCTATTATACAATATTATTGAATACATTATTGCACATATTATTGTCGTTTTGACCTATAATATGCAACGAGTGGCACTTTCGAATAAAATATGGCACAATTTTTCTCAGAATAAAAAGTAAGCAACACTGAACAATGTTGTCAACACATTGCACAATTTTCTTGGTTGTGCAATAAAAATCAAACGCTTTTTGATTTTGGCCAATATATTGTGCCACCATCTAATATGAAATACACATTTGCAATACTATTGTACAATATGAAAACTTGCACAATTTTATTGTAAGTGTGTGGGACGCTTAAGATGAAAATGTTTATTAAATACATGGTTTCCCTTTTAGTCCCGAATCTAAAAAGACTGTTGTTGTAAGTTGGAGGTATATACATATGTATCTGCGTATATGACTGCGGTACCAAAAAGCAGCTATCCTTTTGTTTGAAATGTGACTTGATAGCAGTGATATCAGAAGAAATGTTCAAAAATCCCAACACATCTTAAAAATATTCCGTCTTTTTCCCTACAATCACATTTTTTTTTATAAAAAAACTGTGAAAAATATATGTTCGTCGCTTTCATTTTATGTGGTAAGCCCACTAAAATTTCAACAATTGTGTAAAATTGTGATATATTAGTTTAACATTAAAGTTTGTGAACTTTCATAAATTTTTAGCCAAAGTTGATATCAGTTTTATAGTTTTGACATAAATTGAACTGATTATTTATGACTATAAGATTGTTAAAATAGAATTAAATAATTCTCGTATTCTTTATTCATTCACGATTCTATAAATAAACTTGAGTTTTGCAACAAACGGAGACAGATAAAAGGTGATGAAATACATAAAATACACATGAACATTGATGAAGGGGTGTGTGGTCTCCGAAAATAGCCCTGTTATGCGCCGGAAATAATAAATAATAATAAAAGTCGCTTTGGAGAAAGATTTCTTTTAGAAAGTTTTTAGTATACTTGAATTTTTATATTAAAAAAACGAAAGATTTTAAAATTCCCTACATTTTGCATAATAATAAAAATTGTCCTTTTTTCCCTACGCATGGAATTTTCTAGAATAATCCCTACAAAAAGGGAAAATTCGCTACATCTGACATTACTGCTTGATAGTGTCATTCAGTATGTTTCAAAAAAATCTGTCCGGCCGCTTTAAAATTATATTAACTTTTCTAGTGGTATCCTCCTGCATCTATGTGTCTGTGACACTACCTCCTAACAGTAGGAACCGAATTTTGTTTAGCTTTTTTGGTTGAAAGGTGACTGATGTTTGAAAAAAATCGATCCATACCTTTGGAAGTTCCCTAAACTTTGATTTTCTTTTGTAAATTAAAAAGTGATTAGCTCTTGTGTTCGGCTGAGAGTGTCCCTCCTTCTCAACCGAGTGTGCCCTCTAAAATTAATGATGTCACAGGCTAAAGGATTTGGATGCGATTCAAGTTTTTTTTATATAAGTATGTTGCCACATGTTTTGAAAACACAGTTTTTACTAATGGAACATCTAGATATTTATGGATGCGGTGGTTTCTGACATACCAAGGTGCCGCTGTAATCAAACGCAGAATTTTATTTTGTCGTCTTTGAATTTTCTCTATATTTGATGCAGAGGCAGTGCCCCATAACTGAATACCATAGCTCCATATTCGTTTAAGTATTGTGTTGTATAGAAGAAGTTTACAATCTAGACTAAGTGTTGATTTTCTTCCTATTAGCCAATTAAGTTGAGCTGCTTTCAATTTCAATTGGTTCAGCTTTGAATCTATGTGTGTCTTCCATGTTAGACGACGATCAAGGTGAATTCCTAGGTATTTAACCCCAAAGTGCTGCTGTATGATATGATTATTGATATAAATAGGCGGACATGTTTACCTGCGTAATGTAAGCGTAACATGTACACATTTCTGCTCGTTTATTTTTATTCTCCACTGCTTTAACCATTTTCCTAGATGCAATACATATTCCTCCAATTTTTCGGATGATTCTTGTAGACTTGCGCTTACGCTTAGAAAAGCTGTAAGGTAGCAAATGTTGATGTGAGAATGTCATAGCCTGTTGGCATGTCGGAGGTATATATCAGGTACAATAGAGGACCCAAAATGCTACCTTGAGGAACCCCAGCTTGAATCATCTTAGGTGTGCTTAGAAAATGACCTTCCTTGATTATGAATTTTCGTCCAGTTATATAGCTTTCTAATAGCTTGTGAGTGTTAGATGGTAAATTTTGCCTTAATTTCTGGAGTCATCCTTCATGCCATACTTTATCAAAAGTCTGAGATACATCAATGAAGAGAGCAGAACAATATTTCTTTTCGTGATTTTTTTTTTTTGGGAATTGCTAAAATTTATGTTTTTTAATTTTATAATCGCACTTTTTCCCAAATTAATATTTTACTTATTCAGCAGAATATTAATTGTTTATAAAAACACATTGACATTGATTACTAAGGGGTATTAGCTAGTTCCTATGCGCATTTCACTGGGTCTAAAAGCAGATCATCAGGGAACCTTTACCCAAATATTTCATAGAAAAGCTAAAGATATTGTAGCAAACTTTTATTTAAATCAATAAGAAGCTTAAACAATATCAAAGCTTAAACATGAACAAAGTAATATTTCTTTTCTACGAACGTTTTTCTAACTACATTCATAAGCCTATGCGTTTGCTCGATAGTGCTATGTTGTCTCCTGAAACCAAAATGATGATCTGGGATGCATCCACTCTCATTTAGTATGGGGGCCAACTTACTCATAAGCACTTTCTCAAATAGTTTTGATGTATTTGACAATACGCTTATAGGCCTATAAAATTCCACTTTGGTATGGTCTTTTCCAGGCTTAGGTACTAGAGGGATGCACGAATATAATTTCAAGTACTAGTATGTATGTTTGTGTGTGTATGCATGCATGTTTTTTTTTGTATATGTATGTATATATGGATGTTTATATGTATATTTGGTCATGGCTATGTATGTACACACATACACATGCATGTGTACATAAGAATATAAATAAGAACATACATCTATGCATACACGAAATTCATACGAGTACATTCTACGAATACATTTGAGTACACTTTGTAGCCCTCTATTAGGTACACAGAAAAAACTATCACCAAAAAATTTTCAAACGAAAGTTTGTCTAAAAACAAATTTAATTTTCAATAAATGTTCTGTCCATAACCTATGAATTGTTTGTTTGACTTTTATTTAGAACGCAAATCCAAAAACAACAATAGAAACTGTGTCGTAAAAAACCACCCCGTTGACGACATACACACTAATAACAACAACAACAATCATAGCAAGAGGAATGCAATTGTACCAAGTTTGTTTACAAAATATTTTTGAGTAAATCGATTAGTTAATGTCGTTGCGGTAATTCTCATTAACATTTTAGAGTATTTAGATAAACATGCAGACTTACACACATTTAACAAACTGAAATCTTATAAACACTGAATGGATGATGATGATGACACAGACAAACATTTTGTTTGATTAAGTGAATTATTTTGCTTAATAATTGCTAGCATTTTTAGACTAATTGTTTATTAAATTTAGACAGAAATATTGTTAGATATTTTTCAGAAAATCCAGTAAATATTTTTGTTTGATTTAGTTAATTGTTTTGTCTGCAATTTGTAAATATTTTTAGACAAATTGTTTTATAGATTTAAACAATTTGCTCACTGAAAAAAACTCGTTTTTTTCAATGAAATTGTTGAGGTATTTTTGTCTATATTTACAAATTCGTTTGTAGGTCCGTTCATAGACAAAATATTTCCTATTTCATTTAGTTCCTTTACAGAAAATGAAATTTAGTTTTTTCTGTGTATCACCATATCAATGACATCTTCCATTCCGCAGGATAGTATTCTATTCGTAAAACTGCATTAAAAATGAATAGAATTATCCTTTTTGCTATACGGGGTATCTCTAGGAGCATTTTGTTACTGATTTTTATCAGCACCTGAGGCTTTCTTCGAATTTAAGTCGGCGATAGCATTTTCAATTTCTGGAATGTTAAATCTCAAAGGAACGGCAGCTTCATCAGATGGTGTGTTTGGAGTTAATACATTTTTTTCAGCATCAGTTCTTGCCCAGTCCGCATTCGATTTTCGTAATGGAGGTTTACATATCACCGGCCTTTTAAGGCCTCTTGCAGCTTACCATAGCGAATAGTCCGTTTGTGGTGTAGCGTCGAGTTCGTACAGGAATTTTTGCAAAGATGCAGCTTTTTGGAGTTCTAATAATTTGTAAAGCTGCTTGGTGCATTCTTTCAGCATAATTTTTAACTGCGGGGATCTGTTGCGTTGCCATTCTCTACGAACTCTTCTTTTTTCAGATAATAGCCGTTCCACATCCTCAGAGTAAATTTTGTTAAATCTCACCTGTCGAAAGGTAAATGTAGCATAATTTTCGGCAGCTTGCTTAATGTTTGCCTCTAACTGTGTAATAGAGGCCTCTATGTCTTCAGGCGTTCTCAGCGGCAAATTTTCCTTGCAATGCGCACTTCAATATTTTTTATATTTTAGCCAAACAATGCGTGTGTGCATCAAACCGCAAGTGGGTGAGGTTGTTGTGAGTGAGTATATAGTTATAATAGTGGGTGAGTATTCTGAGGATAAATCTAAGGAGGCTTCAACTTTAATTATTTCGCTGGGAACTCCTTTCACTACTCGATAATAGTCGGCAACACTTTACCGATTATTATCGACCTAAAATTACACACGCATTATTTTTGAGCAAAATGTTTTTACTAAAAAAGCGATTGGCTGCGTTCAGGTTTGAACCGCGACCACCTGACTGATAGTCTGACGTATTTATCATTCAGCCATAGCCGTATTATACTTTATGTTAAATTTGTTCCACTTGGACTAAATATGTTTAATTTGAAAGGTTTTTTCTTTAATAAAATAATTACAAAATCTGTGTAATTTTAGACAAGTAGAAATTTTCAACACAAATTTAGACAATATATGATCGTAAATTTGAAGTAATGTTCTAGAGTGTATAACATCAGGTATTTTTCGACGATCTGTTGGCCAGTAAGTTGGCTGCCCACTTGATATAACATTCAAACGCATTTTAGAAATGGTGTGAAACAAAACGCAACTCTTTGGTGTGATTAGACGAGATCCCCAGAACGTGTGCTTAGCGTTGTAGTCACCGGCGGCCAAAAAGCGTGGGCCAAGTGAAATAAAAAATGTTTTATATTGACTTTCTGTAATAGAATACCTGGGAGGAGAGTAAATTGATGAAATCACCAGGTTTTGATGAAAGTTTTCAATGCAGATGTTGGTTGCTTGAAGATAGTCTTCACAATGATAACCCGATAAGTAGTGTTTTAATCGCGATTTTATTAGTATAGCCAAGCCACCACAAGCTCTACCTTGGGTGTCCTTTGTATCGCAGAGAGTATATCCGTTGATTTTAAAAAAGCTTCTAGCCGTCAAACCCGTCCCAGAGATAAGCACAACATCGATTTGTTTATCCATCATGAAGTATTCCGAGTTTGTTTTTATGTTGGCGGATGCCGTTTGCGCTCCAGAAACAAATTTTTAAGTTCATGGTTTGTTTAGTGCAGCCTGCAATAATGTAGACTGCATTTTCAACATTTCCTGCATCATGCAGGTCATGTTGGTTGTAAAAATATTTACTGTTTGAATTAAATTACCTATTGTTGCCTCAATTCTATCAAAATTGAAACCAGTATTATCGTTGGCAAGAGGCCGTTTTTGAAATGTGGGCTGGTTTGAGTTCAACGCGTTTGCGTATGAGAACAGGCTGTTAGGTATATTTTGTGCTATGGCCTGGTTAGCCTTAAAAACGTTGCCGTATGAAGGCCAGCTTGAAGCTGGTTCGCGCAACTGTGGATAATTAGTTTTGTCAAAAGTAATAGGTTGGGTATAGGTATGATTACGTCTTGTAGATAAAGACTGCTTGACATGTACATAGACAGGGCAGCCTCTGTAGTTGGCAGTGTGGTTTTCAGAGCAATTGCTGCACTTTTTAATTTTTCAGTCGTCTTTTGGCTTATCAGAATTGGCGGTGCTGTGTAGTTCTACACACACGACACAAACGGTGCGCAACTTACAATATGTTTTTGTGTGGCCATATTATTGGCAATTTTGGCATTGGATAGGCCCAGATCGTTTATGTGGTTCCCCTACGGTAACTCTTCGATGCAGCAAATATCTTAACTGCCTGTTCCACAATGTCGACAAGTCGATGTCGTTCTCATATTTATATTGAAAACAAAAACGAATTTAAATTTCTTATTATTGTTTTCAATATAAATATGAGAACGACATCGACTTGTCGACATTGTGGAACACACCTGGTTCTAGTTCTACCCGAAATAGTGGTTGTGGGACGCTTTCTCTATTTTTGATGTTTGTAACGTTTTTCACTTTAAAGTTGTTATTTATCAGACCCAATTTTATCTCTTCTGCATCCACGTATGAATCGATGCCTTTTATCACTACCTGGAGGCGTTTTGCACTTTACATTTGGTAGGTGTAGGAATGATTGTTTTGTGTTTCAAAATCCGAATCTACTGTGCGGTAATGATTTTCGTCATTAACTTGAACTTTTGTCTGTTTAATCACGTCTCGTTTTATCGGGATGATGTAAAACGCCTCTTCACCGATTAGTTTTACTAGCTTTTTAATTAACTCGTTTGAGTTTTTCTCCCTTAAGTAAATTGGGAGCGGCTTGCTGAGCCTTCGTTTTGTAATATTGAAAAGAGGTTTTCAGAAAGCGGCGCATCAGGTTTACCGTCTTTGGGCATTTTCTTTTTCTTCTATTTTTATTTACAACTTCAATATAGCGGTCAATACCCATTTGTATTAATGGTTTTGTTGTAGCATTTTCTGCGGGGCCACTTTCTGTCATTTTACCTTTTTCGGATAGTTGTGTACTCATATTGCTGATACTTGGTTGTTGCTGTGAAGCGGGTTTCAAAAAATTTATTTTTATATCACTGTGTTCACTGGCCGACCGATCAAGACGCGTCTGTTTACCTCAAGAGTAAATTGAGAAGAAATTGATTTTCTTTTGTAAATTAAAATGTGATTAACTTAAGTGTTCCAAGCTCTGTTGAGGATTAGGGTTATAAAAAATGAGAGGGGAACAACACTTGTATTACTTTAACATAAATAGGAATATAATTTAACAATGTTGTAGGCTTGTCGATGGTAGATGATATGTTGATCAAGGATACTAGATACCAGACAAAATTTTTGTCTGTGTCATCATCATCATCATCCCTTAAGCATTTATGAAATTTCACTTTGTTAAATGTGTTCAAGTCTGAATGTATATCTAACGACTCTAAAAAAATTAATGATAATTAACGCAACGATATTAACGAATTGAATCACTCCAAAATCTTCAGTAAACAAATTTGGTGCAATCGCATTCCTTTCGCTGTCATTGCTGATATTGTTATTTATGTGTATGTCGTCATCGGGATTGTCTGTTAAAACACAGTTTTTCTTGTTGTTTTTAGTGTTTAGTTTAGTGTTTAGTGATAACTTTTTCTGCGCACTTATCCTACGTCTATACCTGAAAAGTAAGAAGTATGTGTAAAAAAAAACAACCCGAAATTCAGGATTGAAAATTTTTCAGGTGACTTTCCCTACCAAACGGAACGCAGCTGAAAAGAAAAATCAACACAATTTTTGTTTAAGGCGTGGTACGGAGTTCTTAAGGAAATTCGCATTCCCATAAGAACTGTGTGTAACGACTGACGGAAATTCACGTTGGTAAATTCCTTAAAGAAATTTCCGTTTGTTTGTACGGAGTTCCAAAAGAAAAGTGCACGGAATTTTTCACCGTTATTGTCTATTACAGGGATGTTACAACTATAAGTGGAGACTTTTCCGTAAACTGAAACAAAAATTAATGTTCATACAATTGTTTGTGGTCTTTGAAACAATTTTTCATATTTTGTACGTTGTAATTTATAAAAATAAGTGAATTTACGGGAATAAAAACAAATTTGTCTAGACAATAATTATTCCGTGTAGAAATAAATACAAAATTTCAAACCAGAAATGCAGGAGGATCTGCGTACTAGGCTTTAACCGGCAAATTTTGTTCGGTTATATTTAAAAGACACTTTTTTGTTAAATTGTGCCAATTAAACATTAATAGCACATTGTGAAATGCAATTTAACCTATCTTCCGCTTAAGGTACAATCATATATTGTGAAAGAGCTGTAATAAGGATAAGGACTAAACGTCTGTCCCACAATGCTGATAAAAAAAATTTCCTTCGCATATTTATACTTAAAACAATACAAAAATTTAAGTTTTTTTATTATTGTTTTCAATATAAATATACGAAAAAATTTTTCTTGTCGACATTGTTGGGCAGGCAGTAAGGTTTATTTTATTGAGTAATTGAATTATTCGAAATGTGTTTTTATTGTATTTGATCACTAAATTCACTTTCAGTAGTTTAATGTTCAGGGGCATATTGATAATTAATAATTCAAGTCACATAAACTCATACTGATGAGCATAGAAATTCAATTCTACTGACCTAGAGAACAACGTTCTAACGAACACAATCATAATATATGAATAAGTGCGTTAAGAAAAATATTTACACAATAGTTTTTCTAAGGTATACTAAACGTGCCCAGAAGGTTTTTTGCAAAAAGCTGGATAAGAACGATCTGAAGGAAATATGACAAAAAATCGAGATTTCAAAAAATTTTTTGAGGAAGCGAAACAACAAATTCCTTCTTCAGCAGATGTCGTAATACACGTGATAGCAGTGTTGCCAATATGTGTGTAATTTCTAGTTGCATGTGTAGTTTCACGTGTAATCTATATGTAATTTCACTTTGTATTCTATTTTTATACCATTCTCCAGGTAGTCGCAGCTCCTTCAAAATGTCAAATTATTAAAACGCATACACAACATAACTTGTGTATTTTGATACAAAAAAGTAAACAGATGTGGAATCAAGAATACCTTGCCCTTCTCCACAATGTGGTACCCTGCAAAAATCGCGACAAGTCTATACATGCGTGTAAGGACTACTCCATAATGGACCAGCACTAGTCCCAAACTAACCCAAACGTATGCATTAGACGTGATCCATTTAAAATTGCGATGTCCTAGGACTGAACCACGTGGTCCAGCTTTGCATTACATCGGACTAACCCAAAAACTAGACCATGTAACTACTCCATGGAGCACCAACAGGGGCTAGTTTTGAAACTACTCTATGTCACTACTCCATGGTTCACAAACAGAAAACTAGTTTTCATTTTCACTTTGTAGTCTACGTAAATGATTTTCCCTCTGCTTTAATAAGTCTCCTTTTATGATGGAAGGTACACTGCATTTCTGATTTCTTAGAACAAAACTCAATTTTATTTATTTTTTCGCTTTTACCAAAAAAATAAACTTTTAATTACAAACATTCATTATAACCACAAATAAACGTTTGTGCCATCAGGGCTACCATTTTGCTGGTAATTGATGATATTTTATGAAATAACATTCTTGGCAACACTACATTTCGTGCTAAGACACGAACATTTGTTTGAAAGTGGTCCATAGCTGCATTACATAGGACCATATTGTAACTAGCCCATATCAGCTAAAATGGACCATGTAGACCAATAATTTTTGCAGGGTAAGAGTATTATAGGCAGGGTTGTCAGATTTTCCGACCTATTTCACCAAATTGATTTTAAAAATCGCCAAAAATCAATTTTATGTAGTTTTTCTTAATACATATATATTTGATAATAAATTTGTTTTTATATAATACTTTTTTTAATATAAATTTTTATAAAATAATCGTATAAAAATTTTGCAGAAAATCGCCAAAAGTAGAAATAAAATCGGCAAAAATTATTTTTTGTAAATATTTCTCATCAATTCAAAACACTTTAAGACTATAATTGAGGGGGTGAAAGGCAAAGCCACACAAGTGCCAAAACTAAAAAAAATTGAGATATATGCAGGAAGGAATCACCACTTAATAACAATATCTATCACTTTATAAAAATTCAGACCTGTACGACGACCTCAAAAGACAGTATGTATTAGAAACCAAATATATTATGTATGAAATGCATGGGATAAACAACTTTGAAGCTTAACTACTCAGAGTTTTTAGTTTATAGGTGAAGGTTGTAGAAAAGCAAACGGGATAGGAAAAAATCTTGATTTGCGTTTTCATGTTTGTTTTTGACATTTATTTTTAAACTCAATTGTATTTTTATTTTTCTCATACTAAAAGTTTGAATTTATTTCAGTTCAAAGAAAATTTAACAATTAAACTTCAAAAAAATCAAGGTAGAAAATCATCGTATAAATTTTTATGATTTTTAGTAGCACCTTTAAAAGGAAATTTAACAAAATCTTGTCCGAAAACTCAGTGTCCAAACTCCCTAAAACACACGAACGATTTTGTATGTAGAAGATAAATAAAAAAACAATTGCCGAATCCTATATATCCTTTCCCAACGAATGGAGTATATAATATAGAAAATATAGAAGCTCAACTTTTAATAACCCTGCGGGAAATGCTGTACCAATTGTCTTGAATGTACTTGTCCTATGACTAGTGAAAAATGGGAATGGTACGAAATGTTCTTGAGTGGTGACCGGTGAAGAGAATCATATCACAAAACTAGAACAAAAATTTTAGGAAAAAACCATAATTGCACAAGCAGATTTTTTCCAAATTAATAATATTTTTGTAAATTACAGTGATTCAGCTAGTATTAAAGAACCCATCACAGGAAAAGTAGCCTTAGTTTGGGTCTGGAACCTATCACTTAGTATCTTAATTATGTCAATTGACACCCTCCAATGACAACGCCATGTAAACGTTACTGGACTCTTTCAAATAAAGTTCAGGAACTCGAACTGGTTGTTAGTCTTTGGGAACCAGTCACGTCAAAAAAATTTAAGTCTAATAATGTATTAGTAAATAAAAATTTCCCCACAGCACCCTAACCGTAGATAATACGTAGATAGTCAACTGGCCCTCTGTCAAAAAAATCGAAAACTCTCTTCACACCTATGGGTATTTTGTTGTCCAACACACTGAGAGAGGCAATTCAACACTCATCAGAGCGCGTAATTTTTGCACTTGAAAACGCCCTAAAACTTATTTTTTGCACACACAAACACTATTTTATATTATTTAATTTTTATATTTGTTTTATAATACATTTTACGTTTCTTCTATTTGAAGTTTTAAAATATTTTTTTAATTTTTTTAACATTTGTATGTTGAAATTTATCGATGTTTTGAACCATTTTTTTCATTCAGCAGTATTGCATTTTTGTTAATATTTGGGATAAAACTTTTTAGTACCAAATAGAAAAATTGCAAAATATTTTAGCAAATCAATATTTTTTAGCTCAAATGTATTAAACAGGATTCTTAATTCATATTTTCATTATTTAGTACAAAATTAGTTCTATATAATACATAAAAATTCATGTTTAAAAAATATAATTTCTTAAACTGCTTTTAGTACAACTAACGGCCGTTTTCACAATATACGATTAAAGGAAAACATAAGCTTGAACGGCAAGTTGGGCATACAAATCTTGCCGTTAAAGTCCACGTTAACTCTTAATCATACATTGTGAAAATGGGTAAGTATGGTTTTGGTGCTGTGGGGAACTTTTTATTTTAAACCAATACTAATACAAACTGTTTTTTCACTTTTGCAAAAAACTGTCGTACCTTTATTAAAAATAAAACACTTCTGTTGTTAGGAACTATTAATGGAAATTCATCGAGTGTATAGAAAATAATAAATTATACACAGATTAAGAGCTTCTTCCCAAGGATATTTC
The DNA here is from genome assembly GCA_956483635.1 of Panzeria rudis. Lineage (NCBI taxonomy): Eukaryota > Metazoa > Arthropoda > Insecta > Diptera > Tachinidae > Panzeria > Panzeria rudis. The sequence goes on from OY101450.1 coordinate 58,439,996, forward strand.
TAGTGACTAAATATGGTCTAATTTAAAAACTGGACGAAGAGGACATCTTCATAAATTAACTTCGTTTGTATTTTCGATTCCTATTAATAATGCGTTAGTAAAGAAAGAAAAATAATGTAGTTTCCCGAATTAATGAAAGAATTAATTTTAATGAAAAGTTAAACTTTTAAAAATTTTTTGCAAACAAATTAAAGTAAAGAAATAGCTAATTTATGTGGGAAAAAATAAAAATTATTATGAAGTAAAAAACAGGACCAATATGGAAGTAACATAATCCAAATAAAGAAATAATTTTCCAACTCGAATCATAAATGGCAGAGCCCTGAAAGAACACATAAGAAATACAAACGAATTGATAACCTTCTCCTTTTTTTGAAGTCGGATAATGAATATTTATTCTTTTGAATAAGTTTAAGTAACTGTCAAGATTTTTTTGGTAAATCAAGCTGTTTTTCGCTAAATCTCAAGCTTTTTCAAAATTTGGATCTGGCAAGCCTAGGTCGCAGAGTAATGCATACAAAAATATTTTTCTTTATATTACTCTACGTCTCCACATAACTTGAAATGCTGTTGTATCTTGAAGTTATGACTGCGTTGTTAAAACAATTGCACTAACAACTATGTTATAGCCTGAAAAAAGCATTAACTTGAGCAGTCTACACTTAACATTAACTTCAAGTTCATGTTAAGTTAGGTGTAGACTGCAAACTACTAAAATAATGCTTGAACAAAAATTATGAAAAAAACCATAAAAAGTAGAAGCGGAAATTAAAACAAGCAATCGGCGGCTTATTTTAAACCGTTTTTGAGACGAAAAACGATCGACGGTGGCGGCTTCCAATAAGCCGCAAAAAAATCGGCGGCGGCTGTGGAAATTAGTCGGCGGCTCGGCTCAGCCGTCTCGGCGCAAGTCTCTGCTATGAATCCGAGTTAGACATGTGCTGAAAAAATATCCAAAAGTATTTATAGAAATAAAAACCCACATTTGGGATTTTTAATAAAAATTGTGTTACAAGAGATGGATATTATATGAATTAAATTTTTCCCTTTGTTAACTATTGTTTATTATAGTGTAAATATATCGTTTTTCTGTACACTAAATTGCGACTCCATGCTTTCGTCGGTAAATTTATTCCAAACAGATCCAGAGCACGAAGCCGGTCGGCTAATAGCCGCCGCCGATGATTTTCACAATCACTTAGCCGCCGCCGATTACTGCGGCTAATATCGGCTAGCGGCTAAGCCGATTTTTTATAATAAAAAGTGGGTATTTACTAACATGCGCATTTAAAAATACAAAATTTGGTTTTGAAACATATGGAAAAAATTTCCTATGAAAATTATTTTTATAAATAAGGCAGTGAATCGTCTAGAAATGCTAGTTTATTTATAATTGGGCCGAGTATACCTGTTGTAAATATGCCTTGTATGTAAGTAAGCAAGAAATACTCTGTTAGCCGATAAATTTGGGTAGCCGCCGCCTGCGAAAAATTTTCGGCTCTTAGCCGGCTAATAGCCGCCGCCGACTATATTTGTTCTTAGCCGCCGCCGATCACCATTTTACATCGGCTTCGCCCTCTGAACAGATCTGGAAGACTGAACTTCGTAATTAAAGTGTAGATGCACGACAGTGACCTGCGCCTAACGTTTTGATCGACGGCTAACACGGAAATACGTCGGCGGCGGCTCAAAACCGGCTGTAGCCGACAATTGATCACTTTACTTATAAAAAACAATTGTACTTATAAAAAAAAGAGACATTGAGATTAATAATTGAATATTCCTACCGAGCATTTGGAAGATTGTTTTACCAAAAATCAGCAAACGGAGTTTTTTTAAGACTACCTTAGATGATCAAAAAGTGATTAATCAGTTGCGGGCATATAACAATACTCGAAAATGATTCCTACATATGATTAGAAAACGACTTGTGCGTAATCATAAATTGGTCGTGCATATGTTCGAAACTAAATCTTTTAAGACTACCTTAGACGATAAAAAAAAGCGATTAAGCGGTTGCGCGCTAAAAACGCGACCATAAAATTAGTCCATAAATGCTTAGAAGAAGACTTATGCGCAAGCATAAATTGATCAAGCATATGCTCGAAATGTGACTGTTTTGAGTATTGTTATAAAAATAAGTTTATCGTTCATATCACAGAGCTCAATTCCGTTCGGAAACGGAATTCAATCCACCCCAAGATGTCAAGCCCTAGACGGAGCATACCCCAGCATACAAGCGACGCCAGTAGTCTGGATAACCTAACAAATTTGCGTATCTTAGTTTTCTTTTTTTTAGTAATGAATGCATTTCTAAAGGGTTTGTAGGGCAAGAAATTGAAATTTCTTTGGAAAAGTAAACAAAAGGGCAGTTTTGTAAAATATTTTTATTAATTTTATAAATAAAAGTTTACTTCAATGAAACTGCGATAACCAAATAATAAAAGTACTTTCGATAATGGTTATTGGTAACCAAAACATTTCTTTTGGTTGATAATAATAATTATTCATAACCAAAAAAAAAATTTTTTATTTATATTGGTTACGGTAACCAAAATAATATACATATGTCTTATAGTATGTTTCCACCGGCATGATTTCGACACATCATGGTCATTTGAGCAAATCATGTTGATTTATACATGATTTACCATACATTTTGCATACGAGCAAACTACCTCAAAGTAGGTGATTTATTTTAAATTTTGTCGAAAATACAATTTTTTGAACTTTATTTATCTATACAACCCTGCGTTGCTTTTAAAATTACAAACTCCATCCCTGGGTCATCCATCAATTGTGATTGATAATTTCGAAAAAATTACATTAAAGAATATTTGATTAATTTTAAATGTCAAACTATATATGGAAAAAATTCAATTACACACCGTATAAAGTAAGTGCATCATTTGACTACGAAAATTCGAACACCAAATCACTCACAAGCTCGGTGGAAACACTTCGAAGTGATTTACCTAAATCTGCTATTATAGTTGTTTCCACCGGCATGATTTCGACAACTCATGGTGATTTAAGCAAATCATCTTGATTTATACATGATTTACCATACTTTTGCATACGAGCAAATTATCTCAAAGTAGGTGATTTATTTTAAACTTTGTTGAAAATACTATTTTTCGAACTGAATTTATCTATACAAACCTGTGTTGCTTTTAAAATTACAAACTCCATCCCTGGAACATCCATCAATTGTGATTGACAATTTCAAAACAATGACATTAAAGAATATTTAATTAATTTTAAATATCACACTATATATTCCAAAAATTCAATTACAGCTGCTGCGCGCACCTTGTAAAGTAAGTGGATTATTTGACTACGAAAATTCGAACACCAAATCATTCAAAAGCTCGGTGGAAACACTTTGAAGTAATTCACCTAAATCTACGCAATTTAAAGTTGGTGGAAACATACTATTACGATAATGGTTAAAAATAACCAGAAACTGATAAAGGTAACACAAAGAAACCAAACCTAAAGGTTATTTTCTCATAACCTTTTCTTCAGAAAGAAAAAAATAACAATTATTTTTGTCCCCTGTTCACTTTTAAAAATAAAAATCATATCGCACTTGATCAACAAGAGGATATTAACTCAAAATTTTTAAATTTTCACTTTTTGTAAGAAATTAACTAACAATATCAATATCTATCTACTATAAAAATTTCAACCGTATTTGAGACCATTTTCGTGATAGTGTAGTGACTGACTACCTTTATATCAACAAAAATGTATTTTTTGCGTTAATACAAAAGTTGAAATAGAAATGCATCGTATATTTTCATAAAAAAAGTATTGCATATTTTGATTTGAACCTTTATTCATGTTAAAAATAACCAAATTGTCTTATTTAAATTTGATTCTACTTTGAGTTGATACTGTTTTGTTGATAAAATTTGTTTTACTTTATGATTTTAATTCGAAATGTGACTCTTTTTATGATAAAATTATACAAATTTTTTTGAGTTGTGACCCTATTCATGAAATAATTCAATCCTTCTTTAGTTATAACCATTTTCATGCGATAATTGCAAAAAAGTAAAAGAAAAACAATGTAAAGATATTTTCAAATGGAATTGGCTTACAATGATGTATTCGGATTTTCAAATTCTCTTAAAATGTAACCACAAACAGTTTTTGATCTCTACTGAAAATATTAAAATTTTGATTTAATACCCTCTTGTTGATCAAGTGCGATATATAAAAATTTATTAAACAAACAAGGCCTATATTAGGAGTGTTTGAATACTTTTCCAGTAATGTTTATCCAGTAGAGTAAAATCATATTAACTCTCTATCTAAAATATATTAAAAAAAGTTGTCGAACAACCAAAAGCGTCTATTTTTCATTTGGCGCATTTTCCGAAAATGCGCAAAGCCTGCGCTTTTCGTTTTTTATTTTAGCGCTTTAGTTTCTATCAGAGTTGTGGAAAATAAGCATTGTAAATAAATAAATTCCAAATAAAAATGATTTGTTAGTTTTCTATTTCAAATAAAACATAAATTTTTTACAAGTAAAAATAGTTTGGAAAATCCAAAAGTGCACGCCTTATAATCTCATTTAGACCGCGAAATTAAATGGGCTTCTATTCCCAATTATACTGAAGCGTGAAAAAAGGACTCGATTGGTGAAATCTTTCGGTCGCTATCGTGACTACACACAGGATCCGTACATACAGACAAACGGACGTCCAAGACAGAACTTTTTTAAACAGTTTTTTAATTAGTTTAAATAATAAAAATGACATTAAAAATAACATGAGTATTAAAAATAGTATTTTTTTTAGTTGTGTGTGTATATATTTTTTACAAGTGCAATATATGTGCCATTTTAAGTTTGAATAATCAGTAGTTTCGCGTGAAGTGAGAGTAGTACCCACCACAACGCTTCGCTTATGAGGCGTGCAATACTAATTACATATCGTCGGCTAAAAGTGCAAAGCTGCTAACTCCATTTCAGAAAATCTTAACGTCCTTGTTGAAAATCAACTTGAATTTCTGATTGCTAGTTTAAAATGGCCCATTATATATTTTATTTATTTCAGAACACTGTTTCTTATTAAACCAACAAAATAATTTGTTAGAAAACTGTGTATATTTCTCATTGGTGATTCCAAAGCCAATGAGAAATATACACAGTTTTCTTGTATGAACTCTTCTATTTTTTGAATGACAGTTAGCAGGTTTATATACATATATTAGCCATATTAATTTTGATTTGATATACATATCACGAATTCCACATAAGTCACCATTAGTAGCGCGTATAATATACCAAATGTACAAAAATAATAAAAAAAATAAAAGTTAAACAAAAAAAAATGGCTCAACCGTGGCACGAGCTCGCAATCTTCATATTTCAAGCACTGAGCCACTTTCCACTTATTTTATAATAGCTAAAAATTTGTTTTATTTACTTACATCTGAAAAACATATTTTAAAATATATTTTTTAACAAGGAAAAATGTTTACGAAAGGTTTTCGTTACTTTCGCAAGTTCAAAAAATGTTTTTTCGTAATATATACGAAAGTTTCGTATATTCTACGAAAAAAGTCACTACGAAAGTTGTTTTCGTAAAATGTTGCATGGATTATTTTCAGTGTATATATATCTTGCTCTGGAATTAGACATAGGCTACAGGGACGATTTCTGCCTCTCCGAAATTATCAACCCAATTTTAATGAAATTTAAAACGTTATTAGATCTGGCTCTGGAATGAGATATGGGGTATATATTTTTTTTAAAACAGGACCACGAGGGGCAATATCTGCCTAACCTGAAACTACCTAATAAATTTTAATTAAATTTAAAACAAATATATCTGGGTCGGGGAAACTCTAATAGTACATTTACATCAGAAATGCTGAAACTGGTTTAAGGCTTTAAGCGAATTTACAAAAACTATACCATTTGCATTGACATTTTTGTCAATTATTAGGTTTATCTTTGACAATATTTTATAAGTTAATAGAATGTTGTTTCAAACTCAATATTAAAATTTGTTTTCTTCCTTTAGTGCTGCCAGTCAAATGTGAAAAAGCGGGTTTGTTAATAGGATGATTCACAAAAACTGATTGTAACAACTGGTTTTTCTGATAAACAGGCTACAAACTAGTTTATGATTTGTATGGGAAGACAGGTTATAAACAAGAAAATAAACCTGTGTATCGACATAAACCACTTATAAACTGTTTATGGCGAAAATGTAAAGGTACTATAACCAAATTTAATGAAATATAAATTATAGATCCTATTCAGATAGGCACATCAGCTACATATTTTTTCAAATAGAACCACGAGGGGTGGTAGGGTGGCGACTTCTGCCTCTCCGAAACTATTATATACATACTTTTACAGATTTTTTATTCAATAATACACTTTGCCGTTTTTTCTAATTTCAGAAAGTTTTAGCAAATGTGAAGCAAATTCGCTATTTTTCCCGTTTTTCGTATTCCTCGCAGTTCTAGGTAGTTTTAGGCTGAGGCCATATGGGCGTTTTTAAAACGCGGCGATTCTGCTTTTTATATTAAATCTGAAAGTTCTCAATTTGTGAAAACTTAAAACTTATTATAAAAAGTAGAATAGCCGCGTTTTAAAAACGCCCGTGTGGCCTCAGCTTTAATCAGTTTTATGTCTTGTTTTCAGCTTTTTACAATTTTCGCAATTTTTGTTTAAACGTGATTTGTCAAAATCTTTTGATTTTGTTTAATTTTTAGGAATTTTTTAATTAAAATTAGACTGTATTTTTTAAAACTTTATCAACCTCAAAGAAGGCATCGAAATCGCTATATTCGACGGAAAATCACTAGACTATCGTCACTAATAGTTAAATCACTTTGTTACATTCAACAGGTGGCAGCTAGAGATGGCAAAAAAATTTATTGATTAATTAATCATATGATTAATTGCAGAAGTAAAATAATTGATTGCAATTAATTGCAATTAATAATAATTAATCGATTAATTGTCGATTAATTGCCGATTTATATAAAAAAATAATAATAATTAAAAGCAATTTACTTGAAAAATTGTTATTTTTTATTCAGCCATGTTTGTAAAAATAATAATTTTTACAACCTTTTAGTTGTTAGTCGGTTTCTTTTTAATGTTGCGGAGGATCCAGCCTTGGAAAACAATCGTTCCGCAGGCACTGATGTTCCAATCAAGTGGTAATAATTTTGAGAGACTTCATAGAGCTTGGGATAAACTGTTTTCATGTCATCCCACGCATCTACTACGTTTGATTTAAGTGGCAAAACTTGGGAGTTTAAATAAAAAGTGAGCTCGTCTTGAGGTTGCACATCGTCACATGCTCTCTTTTTTTTGTGCGCGAGAGTTTTGTGTGGAGCCCAGAAATCAAAATCATGTTCTGATTCAACCGATGGCTCACTTGCTGTGTCCATATTGTCATCTTTTTCGGTTATTTCAGCACGAATATATCTTAATACCGACGACAAAGCCAATGGATCCCTAAAATTAACCCTTTTAAATCTGGGATCCAAGATAGTGGATGCAGCTAAGAGGAAAGACTGTTCTATGGTCGCAAATCTTTTATCAAATTGCTTTAAAATTTCTTGTTTCAGTTTTTGTGCTGCTGGTTGACATGGGTGAATTTTCGAAATTTGCTCATGACCGCAATGAACTAGAGGTATTATTTGGCTGAGAGTTCCATGTCGTTCTCCACTTATATGCACTGTCACGGCCTCTAAAGGTCTTAAAAATGTACATATTTCCATTAGTTCGTCCTTTTCTCTTGACGTTATCATGGACGGAGAATCCGGGTAATTTAACAAAACTTGGCTGACGTAGGCGCTAAGTTTGATGAACCGCTCGATCATATAATAGGTGGAATTCCAGCGCGTATTTGCATCTAGTAAAAGTTTCAAAAATTTACCCTCTGGTACGCCAGCGGCTGCTTGCACCTTTCGCATGTCGTCATTGGCTTTAACGCTGCGTTTGAACCATTTCACAATTGTTTTGCATTTTAAAATAATACCTTGTATAGCAGAAATATCTAATGAATTCGAACAAACCAAATTCAGCGTATGGGCGAAACATGGAATATGACGATTTTTTCCGAATTTTTCATAGATTGCATTGACAATATTTCTTGCATTGTCTGTGACAACAGCCTTAACGTTATCTTCCTCAATAGAAAAATTTTTCATTGCATCGGACAAAATCTCAGATATATGGGAAGCTGTATGGGACTCACTTAATTCATACACACCAATTGTTCCATTAAATGGCTTTGTATCAAGCAACCCATGAACGGTTATTCCCAACATGCTTTTCATGTCTATATTAGTCCATATATCAGTGGTCAGGGTTACACAACGCAGATTTGAAAGCAATGACACACATTTGTTTTTTTCCACTTCATACAGTTTATCAATTTCAGCCTTTATCGTGTTCCTTGTTGGGACTTTGTAAAGTGGGAAATTTTCCTTCATAAAGTCTAAGCTGGCTTCTTAGACTTTATGAAGGAATTTCAAGGGTGTGAAGATAAATTCGTCAAAATAAATACGTCCCACACTCATGTTAAATACGTTCCACATACTGTAAAGTAAGCATATTTCATTGTTTTGATGTACAAATTTTTGTTTTTATCATTTCAATAATAAAATAAACAAATTATTGTTAAAAAAGATATATATAAAAATAAATTAAATAAATTATAACATTTAATTTAATTCAAATATAACACACGCTGTCAAAAGTAAAATTTTTACTAGCAAATATATGCCATTTTCATGTGAATTTTTTGGAAATTTCTAGAAAAGATGAATCAGGTCACCGAAAGACTGGAAGTAGCCTACGACTAGTAGTTTCCAGAAATGTAACATCTATGTCCAGATTCAGCCCTGAATCGGAGATATAGCCTTTGGAAAATTTGGTTTTTGGCCATTTTTACTAGTAAATATATGAAATTTTCATGTGAATTTTTTGGAAATTTCTAGATAAGATGAATCAGGTCACCGAAAGAGTGGAAGTAGCCTAAGATTAGTAGTTTCCAGATATGTAACACATATATCCAGATTCAGCCCTGAATCGGAGATATAGCCTTTGGAAAATTTGGTTTTTGGCCATTTTTACTAGTAAATATATGAAATTTTCATGTGAATTTTTTGGAAATTTCTAGAAAAGATGAATCAGGTCACCGAAAGAGTGGAAGTAGCCTAGGACTAGTAGTTTCCAGAAATGTAACATCTATGTCCAGATTCAGCCCTGAATCGGAGATATAGCCTTTGGAAAATTTGGTTTTTGGCCATTTTTACTAGTAAATATATGAAATTTTCATGTGAATTTTTTGGAAATTTCTAGAAAAGATGAATCAGGTCACCGAAAGAGTGGAAGTAGCCTAAGATTAGTAGTTTCCAGATATGTAACACATATATCCAGATTCAGCCCTGAATCCGAGATATAGCCTTTGGAAAATTTGGTTTTTGGCCATTTTTACTAGTAAATATATGAAATTTTCATGTGAATTTTTTGGAAATTTCTAGAAAAGATGAATCAGGTCACCGAAAGAGTGGAAGTAGCCTAGGACTAGTAGTTTCCAGAAATGTAACATCTATGTCAGGATTCAGCCCTGAATCGGAGATATAGCCTTTGGAAAATTTGGTTTTTGGCCATTTTTACTAGTAAATATATAAAATTTTCATGTGAATTTTTTGGAAATTTCTAGAAAAGATGAATCAGGTCACCGAAAGAGTGGAAGTAGCCTAGGATTAGTAGTTTCCAGAAATGTAACATCTATGTCCAGATTCAGCCCTGAATCGGAGATATAGCCTTTGGAAAATTTGGTTTTTGGCCATTTTTACTAGTAAATATATGAAATTTTCATGTGAATTTTTTGGAAATTTCTAGAAAAGATGAATCAGGTCACCGAAAGAGTGGAAGTAGCCTAGGACTAGTAGTTTCCAGAAATGTAACATCTATGTCCAGATTCAGCCCTGAATCGGAGATATAGCCTTTGGAAAATTTGGTTTTTGGCCATTTTTACTAGTAAATATATGAAATTTTCATGTGAATTTTTTGGAAATTTCTAGAAAAGATGAATCAGGTCACCGAAAGAGTGGAAGTAGCCTAGGACTAGTAGTTTCCAGAAATGTAACATCTATGTCCAGATTCAGCCCTGAATCGGAGATATAGCCTTTGGAAATTTTGGTTTTTGGCCATTTTTACTAGTAAATATATGAAATTTTCATGTGAATTTTTTGGAAATTTCTAGAAAAGATGAATCAGGTCACCGAAAGAGTGGAAGTAGCCTAGGATTAGTAGTTTCCAGAAATGTAACATCTATGTCCAGATTCAGCCCTGAATCGGAGATATAGCCTTTGGAAAATTTGGTTTTTGGCCATTTTTACTAGTAAATATATGAAATTTTCATGTGAATTTTTTGGAAATTTCTAGAAAAGATGAATCAGGTCACCGAAAGAGTGGAAGTAGCCTAGGACTAGTAGTTTCCAGAAATGTAACATCTATGTCCAGATTCAGCCCTGAATCGGAGATATAGCCTTTGGAAAATTTGGTTTTTGGCCATTTTTACTAGTAAATATATGAAATTTTCATGTGAATTTTTTGGAAATTTCTAGAAAAGATGAATCAGGTCACCGAAAGAGTGGAAGTAGCCTAGGATTAGTAGTTTCCAGAAATGTAACATCTATGTCCAGATTCAGCCCTGAATCGGAGATATAGCCTTTGGAAATTTTGGTTTTTGGCCATTTTTACTAGTAAATATATGAAATTTTCATGTGAATTTTTTGGAAATTTCTAGAAAAGATGAATCAGGTCACCGAAAGAGTGGAAGTAGCCTAGGATTAGTAGTTTCCAGAAATGTAACATCTATGTCCAGATTCAGCCCTGAATCGGAGATATAGCCTTTGGAAAATTTGGTTTTTGGCCATTTTTACTAGTAAATATATGAAATTTTCATGTGAATTTTTTGGAAATTATTAGAAAAGATGAATCAGGTCACCGAAAGAGTGGAAGTAGCCTAGGACTAGTAGTTTCCAGAAATGTAACATCTATGTCCAGATTCAGCCCTGAATCGGAGATATAGCCTTTGGAAAATTTGGTTTTTGGCCATTTTTACTAGTAAATATATGAAATTTTCATGTGAATTTTTTGGAAATTTCTAGAAAAGATGAATCAGGTCACCGAAAGAGTGGAAGTAGCCTAGGATTAGTAGTTTCCAGAAATGTAACATCTATGTCCAGATTCAGCCCTGAATCGGAGATATAGCCTTTGGAAATTTTGGTTTTTGGCCATTTTTACTAGTAAATATATGAAATTTTCATGTGAATTTTTTGGAAATTTCTAGAAAAGATGAATCAGGTCACCGAAAGAGTGGAAGTAGCCTAGGATTAGTAGTTTCCAGAAATGTAACATCTATGTCCAGATTCAGCCCTGAATCGGAGATATAGCCTTTGGAAAATTTGGTTTTTGGCCATTTTTACTAGTAAATATATGAAATTTTCATGTGAATTTTTTGGAAATTTCTAGAAAAGATGAATCAGGTCACCGAAAGAGTGGAAGTAGCCTAGGACTAGTAGTTTCCAGAAATTTAACATCTATGTCCAGATTCAGCCCTGAATCGGAGATATAGCCTTTGGAAAATTTGGTTTTTGGCCATTTTTACTAGTAAATATATGAAATTTTCATGTGCATTTTTTGGAAATTTCTAGAAAAGATGAATCAGGTCACCGAAAGAGTGGAAGTAGCCTAGGACTAGTAGTTTCCAGAAATGTAACATCTATGTCCAGATTCAGCCCTGAATCGGAGATATAGCCTTTCGAAAATTTGGTTTTTGGCCATTTTTACTAGTAAATATATGAAATTTTCATGTGAATTTTTTGGAAATTTCTAGAAAAGATGAATCAGGTCACCGAAAGAGTGGAAGTAGCTTTGTACTAGTAGTTTCCAGAAATGTAACATCTATGTCCAGATTCAGCCCTGAATCGGAGATATAGCCTTTGGAAAATTTGGTTTTTGGCCATTTTTACTAGTAAATATATGAAATTTTCATGTGAATTTTTTGGAAATTTCTAGAAAAGATGAATCAGGTCACCGAAAGAGTGGAAGTAGCCTAGGACTAGTAGTTTCCAGAAATGTAACATCTATGTCCAGATTCAGCCCTGAGTCGGAGATATAGCCTTTGGAAAATTTGGTTTTTGGCCATTTTTACTAGTAAATATATGAAATTTTCATGTGAATTTTTGGAAATTTCTAGAAAAGATGAATCAGGTCACCGAAAGAGTGGAAGTAGCCTAGGACTAGTAGTTTCCAGAAATGTAACATCTATGTCCAGATTCAGCCCTGAGTCGGAGATATAGCCTTTGGAAAATTTGGTTTTTGGCCATTTTTACTAGTAAATATATGAAATTTGCATGTGAATTTTTTGGAAATTTCTAGAAAAGATGAATCAGGTCACCGAAAGAGTGGAAGTAGACTAGGATTAGTAGTTTCCAGAAATGTAACATCTATGTCCAGATTCAGCCCTGAATCAGAGATATAGCCTTTGGAAAATTTGGTTTTTGGCCATTTTTACTAGTAAATATATGAAATTTTCATGTGAATTTTTTGGAAATTTCTAGAAAAGATGAATCAGGTCACCGAAAGAGTGGAAGTAGCCTAAGATTAGTAGTTTCCAGATATGTAACATATATCCAGATTCAGCCCTGAATCGGAGATATAGCCTTTGGAAAATTTCGTTTTTGGCTATTTTTACTAGTAAATATATGAAATTTTCATGTGAATTTTTTGTTACTAACACTATTATAATAAACGAAAAGCACGAAGAGGAATAGAGAAAAAACAAATTAATTTATTTCTTTAATTTTGAGGAATTAAATTAATTGTTTAAATAATAATACTAATTTAAAATCCGTTTCAAAACATTTTTGTTTAAAAAATCTATCAAAAAATTTTCTTATATATGTATACCTACAAATTAATGGTACAATAAGATTTTATTCTTCTCTAGAAATTGAGTATACAAAATATTTGTATGAAATTTTTACACACTATGAAGAACTATATGGCGATTAATTCTGCATTATTAACTAAAAAATAACGTTTTTTTGAGTTATGACTTTATTGCAGCAAAGGCTCGATATGTATATGGCTTTAAATCTCAAAAAATAGACACTAGTAGGGGCGGAACAGGAAAATGCGGATCCAACCAACTAATAAATAAAAGCATTCCAGTAAAATTTAATATGTTTGTATTTAATATCACGTAAAAAATACAAATTTTCTATTAATTTTAATACAAAATACTAAATTAAAAAGTATGCAGCTTTGTTTCGACCATTGTGTTACTTTTGTTTACTTAAAAAATGGCGATTTTATAATGCGCGTCAGTATTCTAGACACCTAGTTATCAACCAATATTGTTGCCAGATGTATAAAACCTAAAATATCATGAAAAAAAATAAGGCCAAAACTAAAAATAGTTGAAAAATTCTTTGTTGGCTACAATGGTTTCAAAAAACAAGGAGTATATATAAAAACCTTTTTCGAAGATTATTTCGGAAAATAAACAGAACGCGCGAGCCTCAGCACATGCAAAAATGATATTTCCGATTTTAAACTCGCAAGTGATTTAACAATTACGCGTTTTTCAGCACACGGGTGATTGAAAATTTTTATAAGAAAGTAATGTTTACTTACTATAGTTTTGACCATTTGGCATATTCTTTTCTTATTTCTTTTATTACATCCAATATTTTTTACAAAGTTTCTCCATCGTGTATTTTTTAGTAGCTCAACAATATGAAAAAATTTTTCAAAATATCCATTTTCCTGGTTGAAAACTTTAAACAGATTTGCTTTTTCGCATGATTTACGTTTTTCGGTTAAATAAAACATTTTTACCAAAAATATAAGCATTTGCTTAGACATTTTTTTATTATTTTGCGATCTTTGTTTTGAGAAGTCAATTATTAAACTAACATTGCGAAATGGCAATTTTCAATATTGACCGCAAGAACTCACAAATATTATTCCTTTTTTTAAATTGTAAATTTTTTTATTACTTTCTTCTATTGAAAATAAAAGCGTGTTGGTTTTTATGTTATGTTGTTATAAATTGCTGTAGTGAAAAAAGTCACAATTAAATGTTTGGAAATTTTTTAAAACCGCGATTTTAGGTGAAAATCGTAGTTTAAGACACATGTGTTTCCATTTTGTTTATAATCATAAATCAGAACACTTGCGTAAGTCATAAACATTTTTTAAGAAATGTCTTACGTTATAATAATGCACTTTACTTTCAGCTTTAAATTTTTTTATGACTACCAAATGACATTTCTGCAAATTGTTTAAAGAATTTTTTTAATTTTTGTTTCCAATGTTTTGAAATTTTTTAATGCTACCATTTCTACTTACCTGAAAAGATAACAGGGCTTATGCAATCAAGTGCTTAGTACAATGAAAGAAAAAAACGAGCATTGAAAGGGTTACAAATATTGAAAATTTTGTAATTTTTTTCTTCTAATTTTGCCTGTAATCATAAATCGGAGCACTTGCGTAAGTCATAATCAGTTTTTAAAGAAAATGCTTACCTCATTATAAAAATGCACTTTATTTACAGATTTCTATTTTTATGACTAGCAAGTCACCCTTCTGTAAATTTATTAAGAATTTCTTTAATTTTATTATCCACAATGGCAAAACACATTTTTCAAAACCGCAATTTCGACCTGAAATAATAAGATGAACAGACGAAAAAAAGGACGGTTGAACCTATTTTTTTTCTTTGGCAATGTTTTAAAACTACCATTTCTACCAAAAATTCGTGAAAGTGTCTGTATGACAATCAAGTGTTTTGCAATATAAGAAAAAAAGTTCGTTGAAAGAGTGCACTTTTATGCTGGATATTTCGCACATTTGCATAAATTGTGAAATTTAGTTTTTTTATATTTTGTCTAAAAGCAGCCTTAAAAAGAAATTTGTAAATTTAAACATATGTATGTACATACGTGTTTGAAAATTTTTTTCAACTAAAAAATATAATATTTACTTTAAAAATTTTTCAAATTTTAAAAAACATACATTTTACCAAAACCAAATAAAGTCTACTGTTTTTTTTTAATATATTGAAAATTTTTGTCAGAATTTATAATTATTTGTTTAAAAATATTTATAAATACATACATCTGACAAAAATGTTCAATATAAATCAGTTATATTTTTTAGTTGAAAACATACATATGTTTAAATTTACAAATTTATTTTTAAGACCGATTCTAGACAATATATTAGAAAAGTAAATCTCACAATTTATGCAAATGTGCAAAAAATCCAGCATAAAAGTGCACCCTTTCAACGAACTTTTTTTCTTATATTGCAAAACACTTGATTGTCACATACAGACACTTTCATGAATTTTTGGTAGAAATGGTAGTTTCATTGGCGTAGATAGGCCTTTCTGTGGGGGGGAGGTGAATGTCCCCCATAATTGATTTTGCTCCCCCCAGTATTACTGAAATATTTAATAAAATTATTAACAACTTCTGTATGTTTGGAAATCGTGATTGTATCCCGTTTACTTACAGATATCATTACAATTTTTATAAAAACTTAGTTTCCAATAATTGCCAAATCTGTGTTTATTACGAAAATCCCTAAACGAAAACGTACGAGTGTGTTTATTTTATTCTGATGATATATTTTTGTATTTTCTCTAAACAAAATATATAAAAAGTAGTACATACAACATTTTAAAAACCTTTCGATACTGGGCCCAGTTGTGTATAAAATTAGACCAATAGCCCATCAGCGACATGATTTTTAAAAGTTTTAGACCTTCAAACAACTTTCATATCGATGGTCATAAGTTGACAACACGTAACTGGTTTTTACAACTTTTCAGTAGAAGAAATTACGTTATAAATATGCTGAAAGCGTTACTAGCATAGAAATAAAATAGCTGAAAATTCTTTAGTAGATACTCTCAACTATGTACTTTCTGTTATTTTATTTTGAGAATGGGAACGTTTTCTGCGTTTTGTGAAAAATAATAAAAATTCAGTTAGAAGTTGTCAATGTATGACCATGGATATGATATCTAAAAGTTTATAACGACCCTTAACCGCAAGAAAATCGGAATCCAGAATTTCTAAATTTTATACTAAATGCATATTTCTTTTATTTTAAAACGTAATATTTCATAATATTGAGAAAACAATACTATTTGCTTTGATGTATGTATATGAAATGCTTTAGGTTTTATTGAATTACTTTTAAGATAACGTATGCTTGTTTGGATACGACTTTTTGCTTCATTATACATATTTTTCATAATGAAGTTAGTCAATGCTAATTTCGCGACAAGTCAAAATTTTCGCGACGAGTGTTATCACTTTCAATTATGCAGTTCTCTACTTGAAAAAATGTCTAGCTACTCCAATGGGTAGTTTTAAAACATTGCCAAAGAAAAAAAATAGGTTCAACCGTCCTTTTTTTCGTCTGTTCATCTTATTATTTCAGGTAGAAATGGCGGTTTTGAAAAATGTGTTTTGCCATTGTGGATAATAAAATTAAAGAAATTCTTAATAAATTTACAGAAGGGTGACTTGCTAGTCATAAAAATAGAAATCTGTAAATAAAGTGCATTTTTATAATGAGGTAAGCATTTTCTTTAAAAACTGATTATGACTTACGCAAGTGCTCCGATTTATGATTACAGGCAAAATTAGAAGAAAAAAATTACAAAATTTTCAATATTTGTAACCCTTTCAATGCTCGTTTTTTTTCTTTCATTGTACTAAGCACTTGATTGCATAAGCCCTGTTATCTTTTCAGGTAAGTAGAAATGGTAGCATTAAAAAATTTCAAAACATTGGAAACAAAAATTAAAAAAAATTCTTTAAACAATTTGCAGAAATGTCATTTGGTAGTCATAAAAAAATTTAAAGCTGAAAGTAAAGTGCATTATTATAACGTAAGACATTTCTTAAAAAATGTTTATGACTTACGCAAGTGTTCTGATTTATGATTATAAACAAAATGGAAACACATGTGTCTTAAACTACGATTTTCACCTAAAATCGCGGTTTTAAAAAATTTCCAAACATTTAATTGTGACTTTTTTCACTACAGCAATTTATAACAACATAACATAAAAACCAACACGCTTTTATTTTCAATAGAAGAAAGTAATAAAAAAATTTACAATTTAAAAAAAGGAATAATATTTGTGAGTTCTTGCGGTCAATATTGAAAATTGCCATTTCGCAATGTTAGTTTAATAATTGACTTCTCAAAACAAAGATCGCAAAATAATAAAAAAAAATGTCTAAGCAAATGCTTATATTTTTGGTAAAAATGTTTTATTTAACCGAAAAACGTAAATCATGCGAAAAAGCAAATCTGTTTAAAGTTTTCAACCAGGAAAATGGATATTTTGAAAAATTTTTTCATATTGTTGAGCTACTAAAAAATACACGATGGAGAAACTTTGTAAAAAATATTGGATGTAATACAAGAAATAAGAAAAGAATATGCCAAATGGTCAAAACTATAGTAAGTAAACATTACTTTCTTATAAAAATTTTCAATCACCCGTGTGCTGAAAAACGCGTAATTGTTAAATCACTTGCGAGTTTAAAATCGCAAATATCATTTTTGCATGTGCTGAGGCTCGCGCGTTCTGTTTATTTTCCGAAATAATCTTCGAAAAAGGTTTTTATATATACTCCTTGTTTTTTGAAACCATTGTAGCCAACAAAGAATTTTTCAACTATTTTTAGTTTTGGCCTTATTTTTTTTTCATGATATTTTAGGTTTTATACATCTGGCAACAATATTGGTTGATAACTAGGTGTCTAGAATACTGACGCGCATTATAAAATCGCCATTTTTTAAGTAAACAAAAGTAACACAATGGTCGAAACAAAGCTGCATACTTTTTAATTTAGTATTTTGTATTAAAATTAATAGAAAATTTGTATTTTTTACGTGATATTAAATACAAACATATTAAATTTTACTGGAATGCTTTTATTTATTAGTTGGTTGGATCCGCATTTTCCTGTTCCGCCCCTACTAGTGTCTATTTTTTGAGATTTAAAGCCATATACATATCGAGCCTTTGCTGCAATAAAGTCATAACTCAAAAAAACGTTATTTTTTAGTTAATAATGCAGAATTAATCGCCATATAGTTCTTCATAGTGTGTAAAAATTTCATACAAATATTTTGTATACTCAATTTCTAGAGAAGAATAAAATCTTATTGTACCATTAATTTGTAGGTATACATATATAAGAAAATTTTTTGATAGATTTTTTAAACAAAAATGTTTTGAAACGGATTTTAAATTAGTATTATTATTTAAACAATTAATTTAATTCCTCAAAATTAAAGAAATAAATTAATTTGTTTTTTCTCTATTCCTCTTCGTGCTTTTCGTTTATTTTAATAGTGTTAGTAACAAAAAATTCACATGAAAATTTCATATATTTACTAGTAAAAATAGCCAAAAACCAAATTTTCCAAAGGCTATACATATCTGGAAACTACTAATCTTAGGCTCCTTCCACTCTTTCGGTGACCTGATTCATCTTTTCTAGAAATTTCCAAAAAATTCACATGAAAATTTCATATATTTACTAGTAAAAATGGCCAAAAACCAAATTTTCCAAAGGCTATATCTCCGATTCAGGGCTGAATCTGGACATAGATGTTACATTTCTGGAAACTACTAATCCTAGGCTACTTCCACTCTTTCGGTGACCTGATTCATCTTTTCTAGAAATTTCCAAAAAATTCACATGAAAATTTCATATATTTACTAGTAAAAATGGCCAAAAACCAAATTTTCCAAAGGCTATATCTCCGACTCAGGGCTGAATCTGGACATAGATGTTACATTTCTGGAAACTACTAGTCCTAGGCTACTTCCACTCTTTCGGTGACCTGATTCATCTTTTCTAGAAATTTCCAAAAAATTCACATGAAAATTTCATATATTTACTAGTAAAAATGGCGAAAAACCAAATTTTCCAAAGGCTAGTTCTCCGATTCAGCGTTGAATCTGGACATAGATTTTACATTTCTGGAAACTACTAGTCCTAGGCTACTTCCACTCTTTCGGTGACCTGATTCATCCTTTCTAGAAATTTCCAAAAAATTCACATGCAAATTTCATATATTTACTAGTAAAAATGGCCAAAAACCAAATTTTCCAAAGGCTATATCTCCGATTCAGGGCTGAATCTGGACATAGATGTTACATTTCTGGAAACTACTAGTCCTAGGCTACTTTCCCTCTTTCGGTGACCTGATTCATCTTTTCTAGAAATTTCCAAAAAATTCACATGAAAATTTCATATATTTACTAGTAAAAATGGCCAAAAACCAAATTTTCCAAAGGCTATATCTCCGATTCAGGGCTAAATCTGGACATAGATGTTACATTTCTGGAAACTACTAGTCCTAGGCTACTTCCAGTCTTTCGGTGACCTGATTCATCTTTTCTAGAAATTTCCAAAAAATTCACATGAAAATGGCATATATTTGCTAGTAAAAATTTTACTTTTGACAGCGTGTGTTATATTTGAATTAAATTAAATGTTATACTTTATTTAATTTATTTTTATATATATCTTTTTTAACAATAATTTGTTTATTTTATTATTGAAATGATAAAAACAAAAATTTGTACATCAAAACAATGAAATATGTTTACTTTACAGTATGTGGAACGTATTTAACATGAGTGTGGGACGTATTTATTTTGACGAATTTATCTTCACACCCTTAGGAATTTCTTAGAATAAAATAATAGAATAATAAATGAACACAAAACATACCTTCGACAAAGGTAAACGGCAAATTATCTTTAACGATCATGTGCATGATTCCATGTGTAATTTTTTTGTCTTTTGTTCTGGAGGAATAGCTCTGAATGTTGGAAAATGCTTTTAAGAGTAATGGCTGACTGACAGTGCTCCTCAACTGACTTGGCCGGCTACTTGGCTGACTAGCGCTACTACTCGGCATTTCATCTGTGCTACCTTCGCATTCATTTGACATATCGATCACAGTATCCACACTATTTTCATCAATGGTTTCACTGTCATCGTCGTTTGTTTTGGAATCATGCTATAAAATAATGCATTACGCACCCAATCTTTGAAGGAAATTAACTATTTTATCTTACCTTAAACTTATCAACTTCAGCTGCATGTTTCAATTTTAAATGCTGGAACATGTTTGATGTGTTATTTGAAAATTTTAACTTTTTTTACAAAAGTTACACACAACCAGGTTATTTTTTTCTTTAATAAAATATTTCCACGCTTTACTTTTTATAGGTGCCATTTTGCGCAATGTTAGTGAACAAGAATCTTCTTTCTTTCTTTCTAACAAGAATCTTAGTGATGTAAGAAAGAACAAAGAAACAATGCTGCCAAGCACAGATAAAAACATGTGCTCGAAAAAAATTAATAAAATACCAAAAATATAAAAAAAATAACGATTATTTTGCCAATTAATCGATTAAAATTGCAATTAATTGAAAGCAAGTCTACGATACAATTAAATCATTAATTGGTCAAAATTAATCGATTAATTTAATCTTTGCGATTAATCTAGCCATCTCTAGTGGCAGCACAACGTGATTATTTTTTGCTCTGGTAGTTTTGTCCATAAGCTTAACGTGGCTTATGGACAAAACTACGCGTGTATATATTTTTGACAAGTATTATTGGTATTATCTAAATTCTGTTGTATTTGTTGCCCTTACCCGGCCACCCGTATACTTTTTACAGCATGGTTACATCCTAAGAAGGCATCGAAATCGCTATACTTGATGGGAAAACAGCCTGATTATCATCATTGCACAAAGTAGACTGTGAGACAAGACAATTAAAAAACAAGGCCGCTTGTCGGCGAACTTATACAACATAAAAACTACGTCAAAAAATAATAGAAAATGTCAAAGTTCTGTTTGAAAAAAAAGCAAAATTTAGAAAAAAAAAACAAATCGGTGGCTAATTTTAAGCCGATTTTAGTCGAGAAAATTTCTCCGGCGGCTACCAAAAACCGTCGGCGGCTAGGCTTAGCCGACTCGGCGCAGGTCTCTTTTGCACGATTTCTTAATGGCCATGGCGACTTATCAAACTGTTTGATCATACTCATGTATGTATTGGTTGAGGTGAGTTTGACGAAAAATCAAACCCATTTAGATTTTTTCGTCAACCCATACGTGTAAGTTTTTTTTACTAACCCAATGATAAAAAAAGGTGAGTTTGAAGCACCATTTGATGCGAGTTTGATAAGTCACCGGGCCGCTTAACACAATGATAAAAAAGGTGAGTTTGAAGCACCATTTGATGCGAGTTTGATTAGTCACTGGGGGTCGATTCGGAATTTATGATAAAAATGAAGTGATAAAAAATTTATCATTTTCACTTCATAGCAATTTTTCACTTCATTTTTTAGAGCGATTCTGATTGCAATTATGAAAAATTGAATCGTTATGAAAACCATCTGTCACTTTTTGTTTTATTCCGCTCATTTATTGTTTTATGTATTTGTTACAAAAATGTATAGCAAATAACTTAACTCTGTTATTCTATTGCACGCCTCATAAGCGAAGCGTTGAGGTGGGTACTAGTTTCACTTCACGCGATTTTTCAAACTTAAAATAGCTCTATTATTGTCATATATTGCACTTGTAAAAAATATATACACACACATATTAAGAAAAAATACTATTTTTAACACTCATGACATTTTTAATGTTATTTTTATTATTTAAACTAATTAAAAAACTGTTTAAAAAAGTTCTGTCTTGGACGTCCGTTTGTCTGTATGTACGGATCCTGTATGTGGTCACGATAACGACCGAAAGACTTCATTAATCGAGTCTTTTTTATTTTTTTACGCTTCAGTATAATTAGGAATAGAAGCCTATTTAATTTCACGGTCTAAATGATATTATGAGGCGTGCACTTTTGGATTTTCCAAACTATTCCATTTTTATTTCTTGTTTATTTCACTGTTGTAACAATTATTATAAATAATACATTGTGGCGTTTTTTACTTTATATAAAATGATTTTTTAAGCAAAAATTAATAAAAAAAAAGTCATTAAAAGTTGTCATCATTTAAGTTTTCGCCAACTTTTTTATGATGAAAAAAAATTATCATATGAAAAAAATTTGACAGATAGTTTTCATAAAAGCTAAAACTAAAATCGCATTTTCAATAAAGTGATAATTTATTTTTCATTTTTACTTTTTCACAAAAATAGAATCGGGCCCCGGGCCGCTTTATATCATGGTAGAATAATATACAAGGTAGCCCTGGAACGCCAGCTGTTTATTTTTTTATTTACTTTTTCATGGTACGAACTGTCAAATGTTGTGTATATGTGAAATAACTGCGTTGCACAGACAATACCACACGTATGTTTGCTGTTTCTGATATACAAACACACACATACGCTCTCTATTAATGTTTGACATTTTCTATCCCAAAATGTACGTTTGAATGAGTTATGCGGCTACCTGTTATATTATTCTACCATGGAATATATATAGTATTTTGAATTAAAAACGTGTTTTTATTGAAATGAATTGTAAAGTACAAATATTTCTTTTAAATTTATATCATTATAAATTTTTTATTTTCTTTTATACTAAAAATGAAAGAAATCTTTAATATTTTGTTTAAAAAATCATTTTTAATACAATTAAGCTAAAAACATATTGATTTTCTAAACACCTTTTTGAAATTATTCTATTTGGTACTAAAAAAATTTATCCCAAATAGTATAAAAAATGCAATTCTGCTGAATGAAAAAATGGTTCAAAACATTGATAAATTTCAACATGCAAATGTCAACAAAATTAACATATACATAAAAAAATTTTATTAAAACCTAATAGTGTTTTTATGTGCAAAAAAGTGAAAAGTGAAAAAATTGCTCTCTTTTATGTGTGTTGAATTACCCCGCTCATGTGAGTTGAATACACAGTGCTTGTCCGTGTGAAGAGAGTTGTAATTTTTTTGACAGGTCGCCAGTTGGCTATCTACGTATAATATATGGTATATACCATTGATAAACATAGATAGCAACCTCTCGCACTGTCAATAATATAATGACAACTCTCTTCACACGCATATATGTTGTGAATTCAACAAAAATGAGAGGGTACCATTTTTGCATTTCAACACACTTGAGAGACTATCATTTTTTCACTTGAAAATGCACTAAATCGTAACTTTTTTTCCACGCACAAACACTTTTTAGTTTTATTTAATTTTTTTATTTGGTTTGATGTAAATTTTATATTTCTTCTTGCTGTAATTTAAAAAATTTTTTTAATTTTGTTGACCTTTGTGTGTTGAAATTTATCAAAGTTTTCAACCCTTTTTTTCATTGAACAGTATTGTATTTTTGTTCCTATTTGGGATAAAAAAATTTAGTACCAAATAGAAAAATTGCAAAAAAATGTTTAGCAAATCAATATTTTTTAAGCTCGAATGTATTAAAAAGCATTCTAAATTCATATTTTCATTAATTAATACAACAATAATTGCATAAACTTTTAAAAATTCATGTATAAAAAATATAAATACTTTAGAATACTTTTTGTTACAACCAAGTGCGGATTTAGTGCTGTGGGGAAATTTTTATTTTAAACCAATACTAATACAAAATGTTCTACTAATACAACTTTAGACTGAAGGTGGACAAAATTTCTTTTACTGAGAGTTTTTTGCAACACGATTCAGCTATTTCGAACAATTTGCCTGGAAAATCAAAGCTACCATATGTTATATATAAATAACAAATAAACATCTCGGACAAAATTCTTTTGGCAATTGGATCAAATATAAGTGCTTATGTTATTAAATATTAAACTAAATACTATGATATTACTTGCATGGCACATTTATAGAAATGAAACAAGAAATTAAAGAATTGCTATAAAAACATTCTTTCATGTGGCAACTCAGTTCCACTTCGTTCGAACAAAAATTAAAATTAAACCAATTCAAGCTGAGAATGTTCCGAACAAAATTATTTCTCTTCTTTTCCCTCCCTCACAAAGAGAGACGTCAAACTACATATAAAAAAAATTTTGTCCGGACAAAAATTTTGTTCAGAAACAATGGGTGAATCCAGCTTTAGGTTTTTGACAGCACACTTAGGTTTTTGAAGTTTCTGTTTGGCCTCTATGTACCCTATGGTATATACTACCTAGTTAAGTGCTTTCAGCTGAGTTAGTGCCTTCGAAAATTTTGTGTGTACTTGAACTCAGTATGCAAAAAGAAAATACTTGAAAATTCATAGCTACTAGACTCCGAATTATTCGGTTTTAGTTTTTAGCTGCCAAATTTATTAATTTTTCAGATTCTAAAGAAAAATAGAACCACTGAATTTGAAATAATTTTTATATACAACATTTTGTCTAAAAAATTAATTGCATTTCAAATAGAAAAGTATAAAAACTATTTCTTTATATAGGAACTATTTTGACTCTTATTTACATACACAGGTTGTTCAGGCAGCCGTCCAATAACGACTTGATCCATTGAAATTGATTTGTTTCCTTGATGAAGGGTTCTTAAACCCCTTCATCAGGAATACCGTGACTGGATATCCTACATCATCTAATAACACATTTAATCTAATCTGCCTAATAATTTTATATACGATGGACACTTACAGTTTCTGGTATCAGTAACATCTGCACTTGTAAAACGACTTTGGCGAACTCTTGGCAATTATTTATATTCTCCACTAATTTTCGAAGCCTTAAAAAATAGAAAGAAAATAGCAGTCAACTGTTGTCAGCAACGAGTAGACAAGTGACAATTTTTGCTTTCGTGTTGATGTGACGCCACCAACGCCATTCATAATAGGGGGAAATGTAAGGAACTTTATATTCCTCCTTATTCTTTAACTAATTGCCGACGTCGCAACAAAGAAATTGAATTTTCCTACTTGTTATAGCGCGGAATCCGAATCTGTTGTCCGATTGTCTGGATATTCCACAAAATTTCGATAAATTGGGAAAATTCGCTAAAAATTTTTATATACTGCAGTTTTTTGCAATTAATTGAAATATTGTGTACGGTGTACAAGCGAGCTAGGCGTTATGGCTTCAGCTCGTCAAATACATGTATGTAGGTAGGGACTATTATTGTATACAGACCCCTTAAGTCAAAACCAGCAATTTATGCGCTCGAAGCTGCCAAGTAGAACATAAAAGGAAAGCACTAACTTTTTCAGACGGCTCTAAAGCACAATTGTTACTTTTAAGTGCATACTTATTATTCGTTTCCTTTTTTATGTTTTTCGCATTCCGAAAGTAAGTATATACTAAGTATTCTAGTGGCTACTAAGTTATTATTGTAAGTCATTTCAGTTTTTGTAAGCACTTAATTTTTTTGCATTGAAAGTGGAGTAGGTACTTAAAATTGGTAGTATGTGCTACCTACTAAATTTTTTAGCATATCACCCATTGTATAGAATGTTTACCCTACGTCTACACCTGATATATTTATATCATAACATATAACAAAATGTCGAAAACCCGTTGTCAAATTTTTGTTAATACATGCGAACACGTTGTGGTTTTTTTCTTGTGATAAATCACAATTTGTTTGTTGTCGTGAAGAAAGTTTGTTACTATTAATGCACTATTTCACTTATTTTTTCATTAAACTAATTTTATTTAATTAAAGAATTCATATTTTCCCTTATTCGTATATATATATATATTTTTTTTAAAAATGTTGTAAAAATTTTAGTTTTTCAAAATAAATTAAAACGTCAAACAATTTGTTTACGTTTTTTATCAAGACAAATTCGTCTGATCTTGAGCTCTGACAAAATTGTCAAGACACTGCAATAACACTAATAAATGCAGTCTATACCTGATAAATATTTATCTTGACAACGATTTGACATTTATCACGATAAAAATTTATCAGGTATACACTCACTCTTACAGATGTAATACATTCAAAATCGAAGCTTAAAAATCAATCAAATATGTATGTTCACTTGATTTTAACGTGTAAATCTACCTTTGTTTGAACAAAAAGTTACATCGTTTTTTAATAAATTAATTTTAAACCGAATTCCGAATTAAATAGCAAATATAATTTTAATTTTGAGTTTTTCCTTTAAGTACAATACAAATTCTAAAAATATGGTTAGTGGGCAGTTTATATTGACGCTCACAATTTACGTACATACATATGTATACATATATGTATGTGTGTATATTTGGTGGTTTTTATTTCATGTTCTTGCATTGAATTTGTTTAGCTAACGGTGTTGAAATACAGCTTCAAGTTTTTAAAGATTTCTATTTAATTTATTGTATTAACAAAGTGTATTAACACGTCCGAACTGTCGTTATTTAAAAACATTTAGGCGACTGAAATTGGGGTGACTGTTTTATAGAAAATAGACAAAACTAAATGTTTACGTACTTTTTCAGATTAAATATTAGAAACGAAAATTGGGATGTTTTGTTAAAATTTAGTGAAAACGAAAAAAAAACACTTACAGTAAATCTCGTTTAGCTGTTGCACCGGCAATATAAAACCATCTCCAACCAGGTTTTGTTAGCAAAACCACCAGCAAGGTGATGAGGAGTGCGGGTAAACCGAACGTCCAACCCATGTAGTACCAAATAAGCGTTACAATCGCGGCTAAAAATCCAATACCAACCGTCGCTATCACGATTCGACAAAGAACTGAAGAGCGCTTTGTGTGTGAATGTAATGACTGGTCAGAGAGACTGTTTTTCTTGTCTATTATGTTTACGGCATTCACACGATCGTTGATGTGTTGGTTTTGCTTATCGTCTAGTTTTGTGGCGCCGTTCGTCAGTGTTGCAATTGATGTGTCATTTTGATCATCGGTAATGCCGTTTCGCTTCACATCGATGTCGATACTGATGTGTGTCGAACGTTCCATATCAAAGCCGCTAGCATCTGTAGTCTGCTGTTGCTGTGATGAAGTATAATAATAATAATGATGATCATGTGAGAAATATTCATACTCATTAACATTTGATAAGGTATTGCAACTGTTGTTGCTATTATTATTGTTGTTATTATTTCTGTAAGAATGGCTGTGAAACTTGTGATAACGTCGCACAGCTAAATGATGTCACAAAATGGAATGTGGTGAGCGACGCATTGGCAAATAGTAGTTAATGCTCGAGCGGAAAAGAAAATTTCTTATTAGCATACTTTTTGGCTGTTTATATTATTTAATTCAGTATACACTTTTGTTAAGACTTAATAATTAAACGTTTAAGTAAAATTGCATTTATTTCCTATCTTTAACTTTTGCTGCTATCTGCATACATATGTAGGTATAACTTCCGTTGTTAAAAATCAATACACATACATACAATGTACATTCATTCATATGTCCGTATTATGTATTTACATAGATTAAATAGCCAAAGCAATTATTAATTTGTCGTAAATACTTTTATTAAATATTTTTATTAACACTTCAACTTTAAATGTGCCGAAACAGATTTCTTTTATTCGTTTGTTTATCTAATAAAAAAAATGTACATAAGTATGTTTACAAAAAAATGTATTTCCCTACAAGCAAAATAATACGAAAATGATTCGAAATCGTATTGCCTGGAAAAAAAAATTGTTGCGGCAACAGTCATATTCGTGTTGCGGAAGTTTCTTCCTTCGGGAGGGATTGTGCGGCACTGAAGATACTTCCAAGCAATACGAGCGCAATAACTCCAGAAGATAAATCCAAGATATCGCTAGATAATCACCAAATTGAAAGTTACACGATATCGCCAGATTATCTTTTAGAGGATAATTTAAATATATCACTTAAGGGTACGGTCGCAATAGGGAAACATTTGACGAAATACGAACAATATTTCCTTATCGTAGCCCAACAGCTAAATTTATAACTAAGATTTTATATATATATATATATATATATATATATATATATATATATATATATATATATATATATATATATATATATATATATATATATATATATATATATATATATATATATATATATATATATATATATATATATATATATATATATATATATATATATATATATATATATATATATATATATATATATATATATATATATATATATATATATATATATATATATATATATATATATATATATATATATATATATATATATATATATATATATATATATATATATATATATATATATATATATATATATATATATATATATATATATATATATATATATATATATATATATATTCGATATGAATCTATTTTATTTTTCTACACTTTTATACATTTAGAAATCCATCGGATAACAAGAAAAGTATTTATTAGAAAAGTATTTATTTGTATAAAGGTGTAGAAAAATTAAATAGATTCATATCGAATAAAAAATTATTTGCTGGGTTTTGTATAAGTTCCAAACCTGATATGCTTATTTTTGAAAATCATTTATTTGTAAATTTCTCAAATGGTTTTTAAAAGTTTGTGCATAAGATAAAGGGTTTGTAACTGTTCAAAATTGTGTTTGAAGTCTACTGATGATTTGGTAAAGCACCAATGAAATGTTGCAATAGACAATGCTTAAACACCAGCAAATAATTTCATTTAAAATAAAATAATGACATTATGTCGAATAATAAATTTCTTAAATATATATATATATATATATATATATATATATATATATATATATATATATATATATATATATATATATATATATATATATATATATATATATATATATATATATATATATATATATATATATATATATATATATATATATATATATATATATATATATATACGGTGTTGTCATATCGTAAAAATCTTACGATAGGACAACACAGTATATGTCATATCGTTTTTTTGTTACATCGTAAAACCCCCAAAAATGGCATCGCTGCATTGAGATAACACTAATTTGAAGTCTACACGTAACGTAATTATCTCTGCGATTGAATTTGACAATCTCATCTTACATATTATGTTACGTGTAGACCTCAAGTTAAGTACAAAATACGATCATTTTTAAGTATATGTCACGAGCACAAAACCTCACGAGTGCGGATATACTATAACAAGTCTAGAGATGGTAGCGTTACGGCAGCTTATTATATTTTGTTCTGTTCGTTTTATGTATACCGTACGTCACAAACATTTGTTTTTTGACAACCAGTCTCTAGTTTTGTTGTATTGTAGGATATGTATGCTATATGCGGCCACTTTCTATATATGTTAAACCACGTGTGCGCTGTAATTGGTTGTGCTCATGGTAGAATAATATACAAGGTAGCCCTGGAACGGCAGCTGATTAGTTTTTTATTTCCTTTTTTCATGGTACGAACTGTCAAATCTTGTGTACGTGAAATAACTACGTTGCACACACAATACCACACGTATGTTTGCTGCTTATGTTCTACAAACACACACATGCCCTCTCTATTAATGTTTGACATTTCCTACCCCAAATGTACATTTGGATTAGTTATGCGACTACCTGTTATATTATTCTTTCATGGCTGTGCTTTTGTAGTGTGTGTCAGTATGTGTTCGTGTTAAATACATACCACGATCGGCGCTGCCAGATGATAAAATATTTGAAAATCGTCTTCAGCTTCTAAAAAACGTAAAAAATCGTTTATCCGAATCTGCAGATGTTAATATTTTTATTTCATCGATTTTTACTATTTAACTAGATGTAAAGCTGTTTATGATAGAATTAGTCGATTCGTATCGTGTTACTTTACTTTTTTCCGTATCATTATACTTTGTGTCTTAGTTAATGAAAACGTAGCGTTGGAAATTTTTTTTTTGATATTAAATATATAAATAAATCAACCAACGATATGCCGGCATATAGCTAACCACAACAAATTAATTTAACTTTTTGCACATAAATGTACCATCATTAAGTTTCTATTCGAATTTTGTTTCATTTATTGTAATTATTTACATTTGTTTTTTAGTTTCCTTTGCTTTTTGTTTTTGGCATATGCTACAGTTTGACGCCCTCGACGTAAAAATATATTTTCTTTAGATTTATACCTTACAAAAATCACGATACATATTGAATAAATGGTAACATGTTTTATTAATGTAACAGATTTTAGCAGTTTATCTGTTACCTCACGGTGCGATTCGACTATTAGTCCGCTTAAAATTCAGTTCAACTTAAAACTCATTTCTAATCATTTTCTTTCGAGATCGTTGAACAAGCAGTTAGCTTACGATATAAGAAACACATCGCAAGTAAACCACTAAAAAGAAATTGTAAACAAAAATAGATATTTCTTATATTCTTCTCTTTCTTACATTCCTATTTCACACTTTATTCTTAAATTAAGAAAAGAGGGAAAAAAGTAAGTGTCATAAGGGCTTAAAACTGCAAGAAAGAAACTCCATAAATTAAACTTTATGTGTAAAGTTTTTAAATAACAGAAGTAAAAATACAACTGCTCGTACATAAGGATTTTTTAGTTAAAATATTTGTAAACAGTAGAAATAAAGTTAATTTCAATATAATTGTGGGACTTTTTATCAATTTAGTTGAATTTGTTCATTGCAGGAACTTGTCGGGTTTTTTGTTTATGTTTGACTCACATAATATTTCGAGTGTACCCCTTATGATTTAACCTTAAGGTGGAAAATTTTCTGCCATCCAATTCAAGCGTTTTAAACTCATAGCGAACACTGCTGCAGTCAAATTAAAGAAAAATACCAAATATTACTATATTTAATATTTTTAACTCATTAAAAATTAACAATTTCGTAATAATTCATTAAAATTATAAAAAGTTAATTTTTTCATGAATTTTCAAAACATTTATTTTGTAAACAAAAGATCTAAACAGCTGTTTGGTTAATTCCTGCTAGTGAAAATTTTACTAGCAAAAACTTGCAAAACATTTTTTTTGTTCTAAACTTTTTATGCTCTTTTTTCACTCTCTCGTTGCTAGTTTTTCAAGTACGTGAACACTTTCCAGTAACCAGCGTTGTCAACTCAGTGCTTTTCGCACCGTTTTTAGTGCTTTTTCAACTTTTCGACGTGAAAAATTTTCAAGTCAGTGCTCGGTGCTTATTTTGTTTAATTTTTGGTGCTTTTTATTTGTGGCACTGAGCACAAAATTCAAAAATTGGTATATTTATTAAAAAAAAGTTTTCAAGAGTAAAATTCTCTGATAATAAATGTCATCCTTCGTTAAACATATTTTTTTGCAGCCTTGTGAAAGAATAACAATTTTATTTACATTTTTATGTATGTATTTGGTTTTGTCCAAGTAAATATACATACATAAATATTCAGTCGATATAAGCCCGATTATTTCATTAGCAAATATTGCCATTAAACTTTTGTGACCTCCTTATTCAAACGCAGAAGTTGCACGCGTTCTTAGATTGGTGGATCTATTTAAGTCTAAAATACGTAGCAGAATGTCATACCATGCTTCACATTAAAAAAGAGCTGAAGCGAGAAAATTCATGTTGTGATACCTATGAGATACTGATGTACCTCAATTTAATTACACTACGCAGCAATAAAAATGCTTCGAGATCAAAATAGCAGATCCTTATATGTATGTTTTCATCTGTTGAATTCAGAAATTTTCATAAAAATGTCCCATTAGCTCTAGTTTTATAGATATAGTGACTTATATTTTCATAAATTACAGCAATGTTATTCTTTTTTATTTCTGTTACTACTCCATTATATCGCGCATGCACTTCAAAAGTGACACAGCTCAAGGAATGCGTTTTTGGAGTTAATAGTACATATTGCTGTTTATACTGCTTACAAAATCATACTAATATCGTATATACTAAACCCTTTTCTCGTTTTCTGGAAAATCAGTATTTTTGAGTCGTGTAACTTTCGCAGTGCGTGTGCGGTAGTCCTTTAATCAAAAATTATGTATTTTGCTTTATGATATGATCACAACATAAAATGAAAATTTGTAAATTTCGTACGTTTTCTTTGAAAAATTACACGTTTTTTCGTTGTTTCAGTCCTTTTTGAAATTCAAAAGTTGACAACGCTGCCAGTAACAACTAGTAACAATTAGTAACAACTTCCAGTTGTTGAACAGACCTAATAAATTGAAAACACTAACTAAATAAAATGTATTTGAAATCTATTTTAAGAAAATTTTGTATGAAAAATTTGACATAAAATACATTTCAAACTCATTTTAAATAGATAAAAATAGCTTCTTGCAAAATCACAGAAAAAGTAAAGAAGCATACATTTTTAGACCATGGTGAAATAAGTATACATGTGGCAGCATAACGTCAGCTGATTATTTTTTTGCTCTGCTAGTTTTGTGCATAATCCACGTCCAGCTCGTATATATTTGTGACAAGCATCATCTATTTTTTTGTTGTATTTGTTTCCCTTATGCGGTCACCTGTATAGTCTCGGTTCGCACTATGAAATTTTATTTCATGAAAGTGGCAGTTTGTTGGTGAGAGGGGAGAGAAGAATGGTGTCGGGTACACACTTTCATGTTCACTGAAATTCTGTTTTGTATTGTAATTCGTAATTGTCAACATGAAGTTGGCTGTACCATTATTTTTGATTTTACTTTATTTTTATATTCTTTTAATGGTAGTGACAGCAAAAATTTGTTTAGAGTGCAAAATAAGTGACAAAGAAGAAAAATAATGTGAAAGTAAACAAACAAAAATATTAGGTTTCATGAAATTAACTTTCAGTGTGCAGACACGAGTGAAATTTTAAAAGAGAATTTCATAAAAGAAAATTTCATAGTGCGAACCGAGACATACTTATTTCACCATGTTTTTAGACTACACATTTCTTGTGGATATCCATATGTACATACACACATACATACCTATGTATGAATGGAAATGTCATCATCAGCTTAAAGGAATGCCATACGTGATCAACGTGATCATTCTTCTTCATTTTGACGATTTCTTGTTCATGACCCCTTATACTTTGATGATTTGTTGACCTCACTGCTTTTATCTCAATAATTTATATAAGACGGTAAACCCGGCAGGAAAATTTATTTTTATAAAAATAAATAAGTAAAATGACGTAAATACTGGAGAGAGTAGGCGTCAAATATACCAATCCCATTTTTTTAAACAATATATTACAAGATAAGATACTCGGCCCTGTTCTGTAAACTGAAACAGAGTAAATTTCTCGTTTTCCAAAAACAAATAATGATTTATTTTAAATCGTATATAGTAACTTAATTTCAGATATCATATTTTCAGCTCTAAAATATATGAAACTGGAAAAAAATTTGCTATTAGTGGATTTAATTTCTCTAAATCGAGCATTTCAAATCGACTCGATTTACAGAACAGGCAGCATTGTTTTAATATTCTAAAATACTATTGTTTATTTTATAAAACAGTTGATAACGAGTTTTTCCAAAATTTTGACGATATTGACGAAATTATTTCTAAACTTTGACGATTTTAGGAAAAAATGCCTGGCTTCTTCATCAGCTTCACTGTATTATTTTCGGTTTCATTTTGAACGTACATCAGTGATGGAAAATACAGATTTTGAAATGGTACTGGACCTTAACTTAATAAGTACTTTTTTCACCGTAATGGTACTTTTTCAAGAATTGAAAATGTAATACTTCAGGTATTCTTAATTATCATACAAAGGAACCATTTTTGACATATTAATATATATTTTTACTATTTCCGTTGTTTTTTCTAGATGTATGTAATTGGAGCTCTTGAAGATATTCGGATTAATGTTCACTGTAAATATAGAACTTCCGGTGTATTGTTGGTTATTAAATTTTGAAAATTTAGGTATCTTGAACTAGCAACAACTATTCATATCTTAAGGAAGAAAATATGAAATAAAGTTCAACCAGTGGCTAGACAAAAATTTAGTTTCATGCACAGAAAAAGCTAAAATACGATTTCAATTGCTAACCCCCATATTCATAAATGATTAGTAAAGTTAATGTGTGGAATAAAACCGGGTTTCCCATACAAAATTGGTACAGTAAACCAACATTAACTTAAATCAATTTTTATGAATATGGAGGTAAAACGGCAGATTCATTTAGCTTTTGAAGCTCAATCTACGATGACTTATTTCACTCGATATGAAAATACAGAGGACGTACAATTTGATTTGGGTATGATCTCAAAGTGCAGCTTATATGCTACATGTAACAATGAATTTTATACCAGTTATGAATAGTTCTCTAATAACTTCTGTTTGAACAGATTTTACTTCTAATAAAGATATCAAGAGTTTTCGAGCAAGTTTTTGAATGTAATGGGTTGAATATTAATAAACTGGAAAGAAATTTAATTTTTTTAACGTTACAGATTGGAAAAAGTACTTTTTATGTTGTGGGGGTACTAAAGTATTTTGAGAATTAAAAAGTACTAAAAATAGTACAATAGTACTGAATTTTCCATCACTGACGTACATAACTATTGCTTAACACATGCCCATATTTTAATACGTTCACATTTTTGTTTGTTCACAATCAAAGGAACAGCGATGGTTGCGACTACATACTTAGATGTACTTTATAAACAGCTATTCAATTCTGTTCTTTTCGTTCTGCTCAGTGAGAGAGAGCGAGTATGTACTGTATTCGAAAAACTATAGAACTTCACGATTAACAAAAATCTTATTCGTTGAAGACCACTACTCTGTGCGATACAAAGGACCCCAAGGTAGAGCTTGTGGTGGCTCGGCTATACTAATAAAATCCCGATTAAAACACTACCTATTGGGCGATCATTGTACATATGAGTTGAAAAATTTCATCAAAACCTGGTGATTTCATTAATTTACTCTCCTCCCAGGTATTCTATTACAGAAAGTCAATAAGACGTAGCTGTTGAGCTCAACTGTTGGCAACTGTTACGCCCAACAGTTACGACTTACTCCCCGTCCACACATGCAATATTTGTTGCAGCAATTTCTGAATTTGTGGAGAGTGTTGAAATAGAAATATATACCATATCTATTCCATTCTCGCTCTTTCTCACGCAGTTTTGAGTGCATTTTGGTTCCATAAAATATTCTATAAACATGGTATCCAATGCGATAGCCAGCACCATACGAGTTGTCCATTTTCATTTTATTTTAAAATTTTCACCACAAAACAAAAAACACTGCAATAAAATAAGAAGGCAGCACCGATAATTATTTTAATTTAACGCTGAGCCGCTACCGTGTTAAAAAAAATGGTTCAACAGTTCAACATTATAGTAAATTAAATACTATGTAATATAGTAAGTAAACAACACAATAAACATATATTTAGTGATCTTAGTTTTATTTTGATTATATTCCTTTATTTGTTTACTTTATCACACTTGTAATGCAAAATTTATTAAACTAGTTTGCAGCGGCCGCATAATAAAGCGGCGTTGTATTAGAATATAAACGGCATAACTCTTTTGATCAGCTGTGCATGCTAAGCACAACATGTTGACCATAGGTAGCGAAAAAATTTTATGATGGAAAAATGGCAACGAATACACAACTGTTGTGTGTAGCGGAACTACTCAACTATGCGTTTCTAAGACAAACACACAACAGTTGCACAACTGTTACGTCTTATGAACACTAGCCTACGCTTTTTGGCCGCCGGTGACTACTATGCTAAGCATACGTTCTGGGGATTGCGGCTAATCACCCCTAAAGGTGAAGGTACATAGCATGAGTTAAATACGCTAATGCGTTACAGACTTCTGTCAAAAAAGTTGAAATAGTGTGTTTCCATAAGGCAAGATACAAAGCGAAGTTTGCGACGCGCGTAACTCGGAAAAAGCTGAACATTCTTCAACTTTCACGCGTCGTATACAAAATGACTGGTAGTGCTGCCAGATTCATATGCTAAAATGTTTGTTTAATGGAAATAAATTAATAGAAATTAATTTTTTTATTAAAAAATGGATGAAAACTGCATTAAGTATATAAAGAAAAATAAAACTTAAAGGCAAGACAAAATATAGCCGGCAAAGGCTTGAAATTGTATAAGCAGAAGAGCATCAAAAGCAGTAACTTAAAGCGTTAAAAGTTCGAAAAGTAAGAAAAGCGTTGCCGCGTAATGCGTGGTATGTACCTCCACCTTAAAGGTCGCGCGCTGTTTGACACGATTTCTAAAAGGCGATTGAATGTTAAGTGGACAGCCAACTTACTGGCCAACAGATCGCCGAAAAATACCTGCTGTTATTGACTTTGGAGTAGTAAAAGCAGTTCACAGCAAAATAATTAAAGTTGAAGCCTCCTTAGATTTATCTTCAGATCACTCACCCACTATTAAAGCTATATAATCACTCACAACAACTTCACCCACTCCCGGTTTGATGCACACACGCATTGATTGGCTGGAATATAAAAAAATTTTCCGCTGAGAACGCCTGAAGGCATAGAGTTACACAGTTAGAGGCAAACATTAAGCAAACTGCTGAAAATGCTACTTCTACATTTCGACAGGTGAGATTTAACAAAATTTACTCTGAGGATGTGGAACGGCTGTTATATGAAAACAGAAGAGTTCGTAGAGAATGGAAACGCAATAGATCTCCGCAGTTAAAAAGAATGCTGAACGAATGCGCAAAGCAGCTTAAAAAATTATTAGAGCTCCAAAAAGCTGCATCTTTGCAACACCACAAACGGATTATTCGCTATGGTGAGCAGGCAGAGGCCGTAAGAGGGCGGTGATGTGTAAACCTCCATTATGAAGATCGAATGGGGACTGGGAAGAACTGATGCTGAAAAAGCCACGCTGTTCGTTAACCACTTGAAAATTTTATTCACTCCAAACACACAATATGATATAGTTGAGCTACCCACAGTTGCCGCTGAAGCTGCCGTTCCTTTCAGATTTAACATTCGAGAAATTGAAAATGCTATCGCCGACAAAATCAATAACAAAATTCTCCTAGAGCTACCCCATATAGCTAAAAGTATAATTCTATTCATTTTTAATGCAGTTTTATGAATAAAATACTGTAATGCACTATCCCCAGTGCTTTGCACCCTAACCTTAAATCAAACCCTTTTTGTTAAAAAAACAACCAATAAGTGGTAAAATCATTTTGCCGTCGGCAAAATACAAGTGAAAAATTTTTTGCAAAGTGCTTATTATTCGTTTTATTCCCCGTTTTTTCCTCTATAAAAATATAATTTTTAATAAGTGGAATACATAAAAGTTTACCCCATTTTTTATATAAAGGAAAATATACATGTATATTCATAATCTCTTATCAATTTTATTTGAAAGTGATCTTTATTGAATCAAAGTGTTCTTGTTGTTTTTAATACGCGCCTTTTATTCTCTGTTAACAAAAGCTTTTTAATTTTTACCCAATTGAGCTAAAAGGAGAATAAAAGAAAATTAAATTACTCGTTTTATTTTGTTCTTTAGTTTTTTACTCGTTCGTTTAATTGTAAACAAAAAAAAAGGGTAAAATAATTAATTTAATGTTGTGAATTTTGTGAATAATTAAGAGCAAAAGCACAGCAAAAAATAATAAGAAATAAATGTAAAAAAACATTTAATCCCAGTGATAGTGAGTGTTTTATATTTTTTTTACCATAAGAGAAAACACCACTAGTTACTCTGTGTTTGTTGGTTTTGTCTTTGTCCTGTATATTCCCACTTGACCTGAGGTTCGATATAAACCGAAGAAATTTCGAAACAAAAATCTTCGATATTTCTTCGCGGATCTAAAGAAAAATCGAATGATCGCTAAAACCTAGCGGATGTGCTTCAGTCTCTTAGCCACGAGGTACCGTGCTCGAATCTGTCTGACTGTATCGTAAGTTAAAGTATTAAAATAACACATACGCACATATGTATGTGCAATAATTGTACAGAAAAACATTTGCAATTATAGCCTAGTGGATGTGTGTTAGCCTGTTAGCCTGGAGGTACGTGTTTAAATCTGATTGACTGCAGCGTAAGTGAAAGAATTAAAAAATAAATAAAGTAACTACATTAGAAAATATAATAATCTTAAAAAATTGCTTTTACTCCTGACTTTTTGCGATATCGAAATTTGTTCGAATTGGCTCACTTTAGATCAGCGTTGCCCAAGCCCTATGCGCTTGGTGCTCATTTGTTGTGTACTAAAACACACAGCCTATAGCTAGTGTTTTAATACACACACAGCACTAAGCACTACCCTGAAATAAATAGTCGGTTGATAAAAAACAGTAACTTTAAATAAATTATTTTGCAAATGACTACAAATTGGTTTGAATCTCATGCAGATATCAACCAAACATATTGCATAGAAGCACCCGTAAAAAATAAATAAAAGCAAAATAAGCAAATGAAAAGAAAATAAGAAAACAAAAGAAGCATGCCATGAAGTCAAATGTCACATGTCAATCAAAGCAAACGAGGTCTTTGAGGTTAACAGTGCTCAAGTGAGGAAAAATAATTAAATATTGAAATTTTTTAATAAAAGTCTTATTGTATTTATATTATAAAATAATTGTATATAAAATAGTTCATTAAAAATCTTTATATAATAATGTACAGTAAAAGGCATTTAATGCGAAAATTAAAATTGGAAAAAGAAAAATATGTAAAGAAATTAAGAAGACAATTGTGAAAAAAGTGCTCCTGCAATAATGGAAGTGGTAGAACTTGCAAGTGAAACATCATTTTGTGAAGATGATGTAGAAATTAATTACTTTAATTGTAATGCAAAAAGCAATCCTTACGTGAACAATAAGGAGAGTGGTATCATAGAAATAAGCCATCGCGTAAAAGTTTTGATGAACTCTTGGCAATTTTAAAAGAAGAAGACATAGATGTGCCATTAAGTGCTAATGCATTTTGCAAGAAAAGTGATTGTTTAATCGTATCATAAGTCTCCCCTGGGTTATATACGCATTTTGGAATTTTCAAACAATTAGAAAGAGTTTCGCATTTACTTAAAGATTGTGACGAAATTTTGATTGACATTAATATTGACCGGCTTCCATTGTCCAAAAGTTCAAAAGCCCAATTGTGGCCAATTTTGATGAAGGTTGTCAATATTACAAGCTTGTCTGTTTTTCCGGTAGGAATTTTTTTAGGCCGAAGCAAACCTAACAATGTTGAAGAACTAGACACTTTGATGCGAAATGGACTAAAATTTGGGGAACAAACTATTGCATTGAAAATTAGAGCAATAATATGTGATACGCCGGCAAGAGTATTCGCGTGAATTAATAATTCCAATCTTTTAGTAAATAAAAAAATTATTTTTTGCAACGCGTATGCGTTTACTTTTTCTTTTTTATTATTTTTTTGGAATTAAATTTCTTTTGAATTAAAAATACAACGACGTATACACGTCTATACTACTTATTCTTAACTACTCGATTTACAAAAAATGTCGCTCTTAAATACTAAAGGAATAACATATTTATCTTATCATAACTTCTTTATTCTATTGTTCTGAAATGTATCTTTTTTATGGTTGTTTACAATATTTGGTTGTTTACAATATTTTATTGTTTACAATATTTTATTGATGTTTTTAGTCTAATCCGTATTTTAATATTTTATTGATGTTTTTAGTCTAATCCGTATTTTATCTTAGTATAATTGCTTGTATTTGTTTACATGATTTATAGCCTAACCTTTACTTATCATAAAATGTCTTAATTCCTATTTTCGTTATTGAACATGCTTCATGCAGAAACATGTTTATTGTTTTCCTTATCTATGTCATACTTCTGTATTTCTTTAGTTGAAACAAAGAAGATTGTTTTGTGTATGTATGTATGTTAGTGACGTTAACTCTCCCCCTGCTTAAACGAGAGCGTCCCGATCTCTAATTAATTTTTCTACTTGTTGTTGATAATAGATTCTAAAAAATTCTTCTGCTCGTCGTCGTCTGTATTGTAATATGTATTTATATATTTTCTGTCCGATAGTGCCTAAACCAATTACTTTTGTGATAAGTATGAATGTATAAAAACCTGATCTTATAGGATGCTGCTCATATGGTATTATCAGTTTCTTTAAGGAATCAATATTGTTAAAAGCATTATATCGGTTCGAATTTAAAATTTTTTCTATTTCAAAATTTTCATCATGCTTTGTATGAATTGCTTCAATTATTCGGTCATGCATGTTTCTGTAAGTTTTATTATCTATTGTGACTATGTCCGTATATGTGACTAAAGTTATACCATCTGTGGTGACATTGTTAGCCGTATGATTTGGTCTATTAATATGAAGCCTTCGTCTATTTCTAAAAGTTCGTCATTGTATTCCTGTACTACTGTGCATTTGCTATTTGTCAGTAATGGTAATATACATGTGTCCGTTTATTATTCATCTGGCAGATATTTATCCCTAAAAAATTCTTGCAGTGGTTTACTCTAACGTATTCGTTGTTACATTGGGCTATTTGGCTATCCGTTTTTATTTTCCCTTATCTAAAGCTTATAGGTGTGATTTTAAAAAGTTTACATTTTTTACTCAATATGGGATACTTATAGATGGCTATGAATAAGTCTCCTGTACCTGCTATATGTATGTCAGCGTATTCTAAAATGTTTATTATAGGCACTGAGATTAATTCGTGTTCTATTATTTCTTTTACGTCGTCTAAATTTAAAGATTCGGTTAAGTATTCATTATTCTTTGCTGCATTTATTGTCCTAACAAGCAATAGAAGTTGGTCATGCACTTGTTCTATAATGAAGTGATTCTCTAGCGTGTTTCCTTGTAGTAGGTCCATTAGTTTTTCAAACTTTGAATTTATTAGGCGTTGTTTCTCGTTGTTTATTAAAATATTTATTGCTGTCTCCATTTTTATAAAATCATCCTGGTCTGGGTTTCCAGTAATAAATTTTAATGCTGACCCTAAGAAGTTTAAGGATCTTTTGTGGCGTTTATGTTCATCTAGTTGGTTTGCTAATATCTCAATTTTCTTTATCCAAAATATTTCTTGAGGGGTGGGCTTATATTCTCTTGTAACAATTTGTTTGTATGGTGATATTATTTTTGTTATGTTGGTTACGTGAAATAGAAATGAAAATTCGTTAAAAATGAGTACGTCATCTGTTCTAGTTATAACATATTGTTGTCCATTTAAGTTTTTAATTTCTGTGTCTCCCCGATGTGACCGCTGCGAGTAATATCAGGTAGATGATCATCATGGTTAACAGTATAATTTTTAATGTTGTCCTTATGTACAATCTTCCCCTTTGTAGTTAAGACAGTGTCCTCACGGTCTTCCTTTACAGTGTATTTAATATATCTGGCGTCTTTCTTTTTCCTTACTCCTTTGATTTTAACTAATATTTGTTCATTTGGTGAAAATGTTCGGTGTTTTGTACCTTGATTCAATCTTCCGAGGGTTTTTCCTGATGCACTTTTTAGTTTATTATAATTAATCTTGTTAAACAAAATGTCAACTGGTTTTTGTCCTGTGACTGTGTGTATGGTGTTATTTAATTCTCTTATCGTTTTATATATTTCTTCGGCTATTGTTGTTTCGTTTTGTGTTTTAAATATTCTTGCTAGTTCAGAGATTGTGCTATGAGCGCGTTCAACTTGTCCGTTAGAAGTCGATCGATAGACTGGAGTTTCTATCTTTTTTATTCCATATTTCTCACACATCATATTTACTGCTGGCGTATTTAGACAATTTTCATTATCAGTCATTAATCGTGTGCAATTCGGAAAATTATTTGTGATAACTTCTTCAATTTTCTCAGACATGCGTTCTCTTGAATCTATTTCTCTAAGGGTAATGTATTTTGAGAATTTATCGATAGCGACTAGAAATGTTTTTTTATCATTAAAATAAATATCCATGTGTATGTATTTTCCGGGTTCCGTTGGTATGTTGGATTCTCCTACTGGTTCTCGTGTGGGGTTTCTTTCATATTTGCCATATAAACAGGGTGTACATCTTTTGTTAAAAGCCTTGCATTGTTGTTTTATTTCAGGCCAGTAATAATTTTCAAGTATCTCTTGAATGTTATTCTTATAACCTCTGTGTGCTCTATTATGTATTTTTTCCACTATTTCGGTTTGTTTTTCTTCCTCTCGAACGTCGATTAGTTTTGTTGGTGCATACACAAAGTGTGTAGTGTTGAAAGTGTTTTTTATAATGGGGCTGAGTGCATAAATATCTTCTCTGGTGGTATGTATTGCAATCGTCTTGTTTGGCTGTAATATCTTTTTCAATTCTATGATCAAATTTTGTTCATTCGTAAAGTTTATCGTGTGTCTAACTCTGTTTGTAAATATTGTACGGGTTCGTATTTCATTTATTTTTTTATTTGGTACAAGTTCAATTTGAACGGCATATGCGTTGAAAGGTTGTTTCACTTGTTTGATAATTTCTGTATACGAGCTTTCGGCTGAATGAGTTGTATCAATTGATGATGTGTTTATACATTGTCTTGACAAAGCGTCAGCTACTACATTTTGATGCCCTGGTTTGTATACCAGTTTTGCTCCAAAGTCTTCAATAATGGCTTTCCGGCGTTTTAGTTTTTGGTTGGGGTTTTTTCGGATATAGCATGTGTTAGAGATTGGTGATCAGTATAAATAGTAAGGTCTGTTGTACCATAAATGTAATTCCTCAATTTTTGTAATGCCCAAATTATGGCTAATAAATCCTTCTCATTAGTGGAGTAATTTTCCTCGGTTTTACTAAGTGTTCTACTAAGAAAAAATATTGGTTTTTTCATTTGGCTGAGCACTGCTCCAATAGCTATGTTGGATGCGTCTGTGGTCAGCTCGAATGGTTTATTATAATTTGGTTGGAAAAGTTCAACCTGTTCTTTTAGACAATTTTTTAATTTTTTAAATGCCTGTATAGCGGCCTCATCTAATTCTATTTTTGTTTTAGCACTTTTGTTTTTACCTATTTGTCCGTTGTCGCCTCGTAAGTGAATTGTTAAGGGCTTGGCTATGCTAGCATATCCTTGTAAAAATTTTCTGTAATATCCTGTCATACCCAGTAATCCTCTTAGGTCTTTTAGTGTTTGAGGGAGGGGGTATTTTTCGATTGCTTCTACCTTTTCTGGATTAGTGGCGATTTTGTTGTGTTTAATCATGTGTCCTAAATATTCAACTTCTGTTTGAAAGAAATTTGATTTCTTGTCGGATACCTTTAGTGTTGCTCTATTTAGTGCATTGAATATAATCTCTATGTGTTCCATATGTTCTTCTGGTGATGATGAGTAGATCAAAACGTCATCTATATACAAATATGCAAATTTTCCAATGTATTCTCTTAGGATGTCGTCGACACATCTTTGAAATATGGATGGTGCGTTTTTCAACCCGAATGGCATACGTATAAATTCATATTTTCCACCGTTCACGCAAAAAGCAGTTTTTTCTCTATCTTCCTCTCTTATTCTAACCTGATGGAATCCTGATTCTAAATCTAAGGTCGTAAA
The DNA here is from genome assembly GCA_956483635.1 of Panzeria rudis. Taxonomy (NCBI): domain Eukaryota; kingdom Metazoa; phylum Arthropoda; class Insecta; order Diptera; family Tachinidae; genus Panzeria; species Panzeria rudis. The sequence continues at coordinate 58,483,471 of OY101450.1, forward strand.
ATATTTTGCTTTTCCTAAATTCTGTATTGTCATGTTCACGTCAGGAATGATATATCTGTCAGTGATTGTATGTGAGTTTAATTTCTGGTAGTCTATGACCATTCTTCTCTTAGGTCGTCCGTATTCATCTACGCCTTTTTTCGAAACAGTCCATATTGGAGAATTATATGGACTATTACTTCTTTGGATGATTCCGTACTTTATAAGTCTTTCTATTTCCCTATTTACGAAGTCGTTATCCGCTATGGGATATGGATATTGCTTCGTCCAAATGGGTTCGTCTGTTTTTGTTCTTATTGTAGCTTCTATCATTGTTGTGAAAGGCAATGGTTCTATGCCATTGTTTTCTTTCATCAACATGTTAATTCTGTCTCTGTACAAGTCATTACCTATTGTATAGTTTATACTACTACTTTCTTCTCTCCTATCCACTGTGAATGTCATCTTTCGTATATCTATTATGGCTTTTAGTGTAATTATTCCTTGTAGTCCTAATATTAAATCAGATCCTATTATATCATCTAGTTCAAAAAAATCTATATCCTCGCCAAGGAATTTAACACTTTGTTTAGTATTTATTATTGAAGTTCCATGCATTGAGATAACCCTCATAGGTTTTATTTTTTCAGTTTCATTAAACTTCAAGGATTTTTTTATATAATTATGGGTTGCTCCAGTATCTAGTAATACATTATATATTTTTTCACCGTCATTCATTTGTATATGGGGCAACCCGTTTATTAGTTTAACTAACTTATTCACAGTACCTGTTTCTACTATAGTGCTGCTGTTGTCGTCTTCTTTAGTGATGATGTTGTTATTTCTCATGTATTTAGTTTGTTGGAAGGATCCGCTTTGTGGCCTTTCTCTTTTCCATGATTGATTATGGTGATTTTTGTTGAACGGGTTGAATCGTGTTGGTTGATGGTGGATGGTATTCCCTGAGCTTGTGTCCATTGGTTCTGGACGAGGTTGATGATTGTTGTATCTTTGTGGCTGGTGTTGTCGTGTACCTTCCATTTGTCTTTGTTGATGCCTTGGAGTTTGATGGTGGTGGTTATTCAGTGGCTTAGGTTGTTGATTGCGTTGTTCGTTGTTGAATGACCTTTGGAACTTTGTATCGTGGGACAACCTCAAGTTTTGATGTCGGTTGTCATGTTCAATTGTCCTTGCAATTGTATAGGCATTTTCTAAGTCATGGGGTGCATTGCTGTAGAGGGTTGACTGAATAAAGGTGCTGTTCACTCCAGCTATGAAGACGCGGACTGAGTCTTCTTCGGCTTGTACTGTCATGGCTCTAGTTGTAGCTTCAATATGGCCGGACATCGATATTTTTGAAATGATGAGGTTTAAACATTTATTAATCTCATCGTGAAATTCTGCTAAAGTTTTCCTTGCCTGGTGGCACCTTTTCATCTCATCTTGTAGCACATACAAGGGTCGAGTGTCTGCATAGGTTTTATCAAGTCTGTCGCGGATAGCATAGAAGTTGAATATTGTGCCATGATTAGCTAAGATCTGCGCTGCACTTCCTTGAATTTTCGTTTTCACGATTTGTAATGCTTGAGCATATATCGGTTCCCCGTTTAGGCTGGATATAGTCTCCATCATTCTTGAAGCGTCCTCTCCATATTCTGTAGTTATTTATATTACCCTCAAATACTGATAATGATTTGAAAACGTCCAGTTTTACTTGGTTTTCGTTTGTTATTATTGGTTCAATTGCTGCCGGATTTGGTCTTCTAGATTTTGCACCTGCCTCTGGTGTTCTGTTTTCATACTTTCGATGGTGGCTTGCATAGCTGCCATTTGTTATATTAATATATTAATATCAATATTTTGTGTCATTATGGATAGGTGTTCTTCGCTAATTATTTCCAGTGGTCTGTTTAGATCGAATGCTGTTCCACGTCTTTTATGTGTGTTCATTTATTTTAAAAGTAGTTTTTTTTACTTCGGTTTTTTTGTTCCACCTATATCTTATGAATATTGTTTCGCTTTCCTTCTATGAAGGATTTTTATGTCCTTGCTGCGACAAGGAAAACTTAAAAATTTTTCTGGTCCGCTCACTTGAAGAATAAAATAGAATTATCCTCCTGGCAGGATCGCCAATTAATAATTCCAATCTTTTACTAAATAAAAAAATTATTTTTTCCAACGCGTATGGGTTTACTTTTTCTTTTTTATTTTTTTTTTGGAATTAAATTTCTTTTGAATTAAAAATACAACGACGTATACACGTCTATACTACTTATTCTTAACTACTCGATTTACAAAAAATGTCGCTCTTAAATACTAAAGGAATAACATATTTATCTTATCATAACTTCTTTATTCTATTGTTCTGAAATGTATCTTTTTTATGGTTGTTTACAATATTTGGTTTTTTACAATATTTTATTGTTTACAATATTTTATTGATGTTTTTAGTCTAATCCGTATTTTATCTTAGTATAATTGCTTGTATGTGTTTACATGATTTATGGCCTAACCTTTACTTATCATAAAATGTCTTAATTCCTATTTTCGTTATTGAACATGCTTCATGCAGAAACATGTTTATTGTTTTAATTATCTATGTCATACTTCTGTATTTCTTTAGTTGAAACAAAGAAGATTGTTTTGTGTGTGTATGTATGTTAGTGACGTTAACTCGTGTGGCATCGTCAGACACATCTGCGCCATGGATGCACAAAATGCAATAAAATTGCGGAAAAAGTTAGTGGCGTTTTGACTTATTCTGCAAAATCAGGGGTGCTTATTTCTGCCAGCGATTTTGCATGCAAAAAATATTTAGAACACCATAAAAAAATTTTATAAAGAAAAAAGTCAATTTAAGAAACTTAATTTAGGAATGGTAAGTCAGGTGCCGCTCGATCCGATGCATCTCCTTGACCTGGGAGTGATGAGAAAATATTTTATTCGGATTATTACAAATAAATGTATTTTTAAAATAACTGATGGCATTAAAAATGATATTTCTGATCATTTGAATGATCTTAAAAAAATAATCCTAAGAAATTTTCTCGCACTCCCAGAGGATTAGATGAAATATTTCATTGGAAGGCATCTGAGTTCAGGCAGTTCTTACTGAATACGGGAATTGTTGTTCTTAAAGATCGAGTGCATGAAGATTTGTACTACGATTTTTTGCTACTTCACTGTGCTTGCAGATTTCTATCATGCCCTAGAACATACCTTGAACTGTTTGTTAAAAATTTTCCTAAAATCTTCGGGCATAATAGCGTGACTTACAATATATATGGTCTGCTGCATCTGAGTGAATGTGTTCAAAAATTTGGTCCACTTACAAACTTCTCAGGATATCCCTATGAAAGCTATCTACAAACTTTAAAGAAATATGTCAAACAACCATAAAAAATTTTGGAACAAATATCTAATAATACGAAATTTGAAAATATGGTTATTAAAGAAAAGGAAGTAATGTTCAATCGAAAACGTGATGAAATAGTTAGTCTCACAACGAAACAATAATTCTTTTCCAAAAAGACTCCTAATAATTTATGTGCCATTCACCCATTTATTCCCATTTTAATAACAGGTTTTATTGAGACTGGGGTAGGGTTTACTGTAGGAAAAAAATTTTAAGGAATCGAAAGCTATTTCAATGAGCCATTTGATTCTTTTTCAATTATGGGAACGTGTGTTGTTGATCCGAGCTGCCTAGGCGATGAAGAAATCTTTGAAGAAAATAAAATTGAATGCAAGCTTATTGGTTTACCTAGAGGGGAAAAAATAGTTTTGCTTCCATTATTGCACGGGTGCTATAAACAATTAAGGAAATAAAAATTTGTATATGCTAATAATATTTAACTACACAAATAAATATAAAAGTAATAAAATAATATACTAATATATGTATATATATATATATATATATATATATATATATATATATATATATATATATATATATATATATATATATATATATATATATATATATATATATATATATATATATATATATATATATATATATATATATATATATATATATATATATATATATATATATATATATATATATATATATATATATATATATATATATATATATATATATATATATATATATATATATATATATATATATATATATATATATATATATATATATATATATATATATATATATATATATATATATATATATATATATATATATATATATATATATATATATATATATAATATATATATATATATATATATATATATATATATATATATATATATATATATATATATATATATATATATATATATATATATATATATATATATATATATATATATATATATATATATATATATATATATATATATATATATATATATATATATATATATATATATATATATATATATATATATATATATATATATATATATATATATATATATATATATATATATATATATATATATATATATTTATATATATATATATATATATATATATATATATATATATATTATATATATATATATAATATATATATATATATATATATATATATATATATATATATATATATATATATATATATATATATATATATATATATATATATATATATATATATATATATATATATGTATATATATATATATATATATATATATATATATATATATATATATATATATATATATATATATATATATATATATATATATATATATATATATATATATATATATATATATATATATATATATATATATATATATATATATATATATATATATATATATATATATATATATATATATATAAATATATATATATATATATATATATATATATATATATATATATATATATATATATATATATATATATATATATATATATATATATATATATATATATATATATATATATATATCTATATATATATATATATATATATATATATATATATATATATATATATATATATATATATATATATATATATATATATATATATATATTAAAATATCAAAAATTAAAAGAGAAAACGTAAAATTAAAGCAATACAAATCTATTTATATACTAGCAATTATGAAGCGCATTTGGTAAGTATCTTGTACAATCATAAAAATATGCCTAATTACTTATTTCGTATTTTAACAGATAATGGAAACGAAAATGATTATAAAGCGCCTTGCCAATGTTCCCTTGAAGTTTTGAAGCAATTTGATGCGAAATTTTCTGAAATTAATGCGGAATTTGCAGATATGACATGTGAGATGAAAATATATATTGTCTACAAAAATATCACGTTTTTCATATAAACATTTATATTTCAAGGCGAAATGAAAGAGCTAAAAGAGATAATTCAAACTCAAAATGAAACTACAATGGCAGCATTGTCAGCCCAAAAAGTAGTGACCGAAACCCTTGTTCGTCAGGAAAAAACCAATGTCTCAATTAAGAACGTTTTTCCAATAAACACCCTCGAGGTGTTGAAAGCGCTCAATGACGTCATAGTTGATGAAAATAAGCAAATTTACGTGAGTTTTATTTTTCTCTATCTTTATCATTTTCCATATTTTCCTTCTTTTTTTACAGACCAATGCCATGAAATTATGTCTGAAAGGGAAGTTGCCAAAAACGTTAACGACAATTCTATCTTTGCAATTGATTCTCGCTATAAATATTGATGACACTCATGACAAAAAGCGCTTAAAGGATTATGAAAAAGTTTTTGATGAATTGATGGATGCAGTTCAGCCTCTCTATGGTGATCCAGATAAAGGATTACGTAACGCCTTATCTGTTATTAAAAAACGTCATTTTCATAACGTTTGTGTTGATAAAAAAATAAATAATTTCAATACTTAATATAATATTTTCTATTAGGAGTTCAAACTTTCGTATGTATATATTTTTCATTATCCTTGTTTTCATTACCACTTTTAATTCATGTAAGTCAAGAAATGTACTTTAATTTTTATTTAAAAAGTTGAATTATTTTTTATATTATAATAATTATTTTTATATATAAATACATATACATATATAGATAGATATATATTTTTTGTCAAAAATGAATTAAAATTAAACTATTTAAAAATGAATTAAAAAAAAAGTGGTTTTTAATTAATTTAGTATGTCGACTACAAATTGGTTGAGAAATAAGTATTTAGTAGTCAATTTAAAAGTCATGCAGAGATGACCAATTGACTACCGCCTATGATATGCCTATGTTAAAATAATGAGTCGGCGATAAGGAAAATAGTCACTTAATCCACTAGATGTGGTTATTAAAAAACCAGTTGGAAGTTATTTAAAAATGTGTTTGACTTCCTACAGGGTAGCAGTACGAAATGCACAAACAACTTTGTTAGCTATCCCTACAAGCATTTGGAAGATATCTTCCTAAGATGATATTTATATAACATCTTTTTACTGTCATCTAAAAGATAATCATCACAGCAATATACATAGTTTAGATATCATTTTAATGAAAAATCTATAATGAAAAATTAAATATTTTGATTATTTATTTTTTTCCTTTAGTATGGTATTTTTTATAATAAAAATGTTGCATTTTTATCAGCCTGGTGCTTTATCACTTACGTAACAAATTTACGATATTTAGTTCGAAAATAAAAAGACATTTATTTTATTTTTATAATAGTCAGGACTATTTTTAAAATGAAAAAAATCTGTTTTATGAGAGCAAAACTAGCTATCACATTACATATAAGACAGGTAAGTAAGAGGAAAGCTACAATTTGACAAGCCAAATAACATAATTTTTTTTTAAATTCAAGTCCATAAAAATTGTGCTAGAATGGGTAACACGATGATCCTCTAAGAAATTACCACTTAATCTGCAAGAATCTTAATCAAAGGGCAACAAGGATTCATATAATTAAAGGTAAAGGTCAAAGCAATTGTACCAGTCATTGCGAAAATGGCATGAGTCACAATTTTTTTTAGTTGCACTTTTTGATACCATCTTTTTGATTCCCTGCAAAAATACCACAATTAAGAGTACCCTAAATCCATTTTTGCAGATTTCGAAAAATCAAGTTCTGAACTGAAAAATTTTGTTTTATGGACTAATGCCCTTTTCGCAATGACTGGTTCAATTATGTAACATAATGAAAAATATTTTCCAGTTGCTGATTAATACATATGTATTGTTCTCTATTTCTACATCTTATTTTATAAGGCTATTTTCCACGAAAAGCGCAGAATGCAAAAGAAAAAGCAAAAGAAGATAATTTTTATGGCAAAGATTGTAATGCTATTTGTTTTCTCATGTTAATTCTTTGTTTCAAATCTTGAAATTATTATGTATATCGTTGTATATTGTACAAATAAGTATGCCAAAATTAAATATCTCTAAAATGAAATAAATCGTATATTTTAATTTAGGAAGATAACTTTTCGATATCTCGTAATATTCTTCCTGTAGATAATTTAACAAAACCGTAAAAGTTTGTTTTGGGAGTTAATATAGTGATATCTTAAGATTATCCTCTAAAAGGAAATCTCGCGATATCATATACATTTCTATTTGATGATTATATAGCGATATCTCGGATTTATTGTCTAGAAGTGTTGCGTTCGTATTCCTTGGACGAATCTTCCTGGCCGCACAATCTCTCCCGACGGAGGAAACCTCCGCAATACGAATACGACTGTTGCCGCAATAGTTTTTTTCTTCCAGGCAATACGATTTCGAGTCATTTTCGTATTATTTTGCTTGTAGGGATATAGGCTGTGTGTTTTAATACACACATACAGCACTCAGCACTACCCACTTGACCAAGACTTTCGTTAATGATATCGATTTCGAATATATCTCGAACATTTATCGTCTGAAACTATCGAGAATGACACTCAAAAATGAATCGAAATAGTTTACCTGTCGCTCAGTTTTGTTTCAAAAAACATTCGATTTCGAAGGTTCGTTAGCTATATCAAAAGTGAGCCAATATCGAACAAATTTCGATATCGCAAAAAGGCAGGAGCAAAAGCAATTTTTTAAGATTATTATATTTACTTTTTATTTAATTTATTTTTTTAATTCTTTAACTTACGCTGCAGCCAAGCAGATTTGAACACGTTACCTCCAGGCTAACGGACTAACACACATCCATTAGGCTATAGCGCCAAATTGTTTTCTGTTAAATTATTGCACTTATGTACGTATGTGTTATATTAATTCTTTAAGTTACGATGCAGTCACACATATTCGAACACGGTACCTCTTGGCTAACAGACTAACGCACATCCACTAGGCTATCGTCACACATTCGAAAACTTATCGAGAGAAGTTTGCTTTACTTGGAGGTTACACGTTCAAGTTTTGTTTCAATTTTCAATAGATTCACACTTTTTTACTAACACACTCACATAATTTGAAATTGACTACCAACTTGACTTCAATTTTGCTTTCAAGATTTGTTTCAATTTTTCGTTCAATTTAAACAGCTGATCTCTATTATTGTAAGTAAATTACAGAACGACTCGGCTATAACGAACTTTGTGCAAACAGCAAAAAAACCGCTCTGTGACAAGTTCGCAATAAGCGTAGTTTGATACAAACGAGGACTCGTTAACTACGAATTCGCTATTACGAATTATTTTTGTATGAAAATGGCAACCGAAACGTCGGCACTTTAGACTTAGATCGTTACAACCGAGAATTCGTTATAACCGGGTCTTACTGTTTCGTTGTTGATTCCTTGACGACGGGATCTTGAAAACAAAATTGACTATCTAGTTGCTTACAGCCTACGTCATAGCGTCAATTTGAAGTAGTTTTAACAAGCAATACGTGTGTTCAACTTGAAAGCAATTTCTTGAACGTGTAACTGCAGAGTTAGCGAACATTCGATTTTTTTTAGATTCGCGAAGAAATATCGAAGAGTCTTGTTGCCAAATTTCTTCGCTTTAGCGAACATTCGTTTATATCGATTCTCAGCTCAGGTGGGTAGCAATACGAAATACACAAGCAACTTTGTCTTATTAGCTTTTTTTATCGTTCTTTACTGTATACACGCAAGTGCAAAGCAATAATAAATAAATATATGAACTATTTTTTTTCTTTGTATGTATTGGTTTTTACAATAAAAAATATTGAATAAAAATTAGTTTTTCTTTAAATCTATTGGTGTTTGATCTTCCATAAGAAACCTTTGTAATCGAATGTTTTTTGAAACAAAACTGAGCGACAGTTAAACTTTTTTCGATTCTGTTTTGAGTGTCATTCTCAATAGTTTTACACGATAAATGTTCGAGATCTATTTGAAATCGATATCATTAACGAAAGTCATGGTCAAGTGGGCTGTCACACAACCTAATCGTGCGAAAAACCGGCTACTATTTAATTTATTGTGCGGAAGTGATTATATCGCAGCAGTACTAGCGTTTTAAAGATTTTTATACATTTTTACTTTAAAGCATGGTACTGTGTTCACCGTTTCATGCGAACTACTGGCTAAAGTTCATATAAAAAAATTGTCACGAATTTCTCATGAAAAATTGTTGCAGAAGTAGTACTCTGTTTATTTTGTCAAAAACATATGAAATGTATCGACAACATTCGGCCATATCACAGAGGTCAATTCGGAAACGGAATTCAATCTATCCTAATATTTCAAGCTCTACCTGCAGCATACCGCAGCATAGTAGCGCCATCAACAGTCTGGACACACCTGACAAGTTTGCGTTTTTTAATTTTCTTTCTTAGACACCAGCTGCTACAAAAATGGGGTAGGTTGAACTCCGTTTCCGAACGGAATTGAACTCTGAGACATGGCCGATTTTGAGTCTTCATACGAAATAATATAAGCACCACTTTTTTCGTGTGGAATTTACAACAAACACATTGGGTTTTTTTAAAAACGTACACAATTGCAGCATACTTTCAAGTGCTATTATAATTGGTTACTTGTCATATTTTTCGTATGAAAAACCGAATGTTGATCAAAAATTTTCGCGAATTTGAACTGAGTACTTATGTTACTGGGGGTCTACATTAGCCATGAAATTGGAATAAACATCATGTCGGACATCGCATATGTCCATGTTTCGTCTTTGCTCTGACATCAATGCCCGAACATATGGCTGAGCATGAATGTTCGCCATGAGATTCGTCGTCAACAACCATTTTCAATAGAAAGAAAAGAGACAGAACAAAATTGGTAAATATTCTATTTCTATTGCACTACCACAAAACACATTGATAAGGCAGAACATGGAGATCGCACGTATTCACCACAACAAAGAAGTTGATGAATTTTTTTACAGTTGCGCTGCCGGCGTCATGTTCAAGTCGATGGCTCGTTAAGACGTAGGGTTATAATAGAACAAAGTGGAATACTTTGTGTAAGTACCAATGACTGCAGTGCTCTCTAATCGTTTTCTAAAGTAAATAATGCGATATTAAACGAACTTTGAGTGATTTTCCGCAGAATTAGTGAACAAATTTTGGAAAGTGTAGTCGATATTTTAAGCTCATAGAAGATGTAAAAACTTTAAGTTGAAACTACTTAAATTTATTATAAGTCGATGCAATTATTGAAACCATGAAGGGTATGTATTAAGATAAATGAAATAAATAATCAAAGACATTTAGACAGACTGTAGCTCAGGAGATGTAAAATTCAGCTAGTTGAGTATAGTACTGTAACTTGATTGTACTTAACGATAAGAATCTTCCTGGAAAATTTTCAAGACAAATAAGAAACATTGCGGGAAGTTTTTTATAAAATGATTTGGAGGCCTTAAAATAAAATGTTTAACTAATTGCAATATATGTAGTAGCCAATTAGTCTTCATAGCATCTCCTACTTCCTACTGTGTAATAACTATAAATCTATTTGCTTGAATTCACTTAAAAATTCTTGAAAATTTACTTCAGAATTGCTTTTATATTAACTTTTATTTAAAAAGAATGCTTATATTACTGAAAAAATCGAAATTTCACCAATTTTTATTTAATAAATCTATTTAATTTAGAAAATTAACTTTTCTCCGGGACTCCGGGGATTTCCCGGGAACGTGATTTTTTTATTTCCATTTCCCGGAAAATGCAAAAGTCCGGGAAATTTCAAACCGTAGTTATAATGTAATTGATTATATTATTTTAAATTGTACTTATACATACTATTAGTTGTTTTTCTTATTAATAATATATATATATATATATATATATATATATATATATATATATATATATATATATATATATATATATATATATATATATATATATATATATATATATATATATATATATATATATATATATATATATATATATATATATATATATATATATATATATATATATATATATATATATATATATATATATATATATATATATATATATATATATATATATATATATATATATATATATATATATATATATATATATATATATATATATATATATATATATATATATATATATATATATATATATATATATATATATATATATATATATATATATATATATATATATATATATATATATATATCTTAGTTTATTAAGAACAACGCGTCATGTCACATTTGTGAGGGTTGGGAGATGTTGCAAGTTTGAATGTCTTTTACACACATTCAACATATTCCATGTGCTCCTGTAAAATGTATGCGAGTGTGAAAAGGTTAATAAAGGGACCTTCAGACTATTCGATTTAGTATTAATACTTGTCAAAAACTCAAATCTTAAGTATAAATCCAACAGTGTGAAGACAAGTTGTTATGATTTGTCAAATAATACGTAAAGAAATTTGACAGTATTATGGTATTCGTAATTTTTAGAAAATTTTCTATACAATCACATTTTGCATTTTATCAGGGTTGTCTTTTGCACAAACAAACATAGGAATAACAAAAACAGCAGTGTATTTGTTTGCCGGATTAAATAAAGAAAACGAAGTACGAAAAATATTGCTTTATTCAAATTATTTATGTTACGCTATATTTGGAATGTGATAGTGCAGAAACAAAATGTAATGAGAAAAATTTCTTTAAGATTTTCTGACAGTCAGGCTGATTTTGATTTGATTTTCGTCTTACAAAATCTAATAAAAATCTTAAAGCTTGTATTACAGTGTGAAAGAGCCTTAAGTGCTAACTTAATACCCATTTTAGAAAATGCAAAACTATGCCGTTTGATTCAAAATCATGCAGATCGCTGTTGTGTTAGAGCTGCCAGATTCAAATAATACACAAGCTTGACATTTGATTAAAATCAGCTTAATTTTCAAAAGTGAACTTGACACTAAGAGTGAGTTTTTGACTGCGAGATTAGGGATTAAGCTGAATTTAATATTTGTATTTACTCTTTGAGTTGATTTATTTAAAAAACTTTTTTGATGGTATAGGATCAAACCACCAACATTGGCCGCTAAACTAGCAAAAAACAGTTTAAAAAAGTCAACTCAAACAGTAAATACCGATATTAAATTTAGCTTAATCTCTAATCTCGCAGTCAAAAACGTACTCTAAAATATGTAAAACAAACCAAAACACGCCAACAACAAATTACTTTCTGAGACAGAAGAACGTTTTCTTGTAAGAAAACTAAAATCTAACTCCTTCTTAAGTGCTCGAAAACTTGCTTCTATTGCTTAAAAGGACTTTAGTAGTAGAGCTAGTAAGCTATCGATAGCCACAACATTCGATATTTTCGATAGTTTGTTGAAAAACTATCGATAGTATTGAATTTTTTAAATTATTATTTTACTTATTCGCAGAACTGAGAACAGTTCAAGAATACCAACACGGTTTAAAACTAAAAAAAAACAAAAACATCTGGTAATAGCCAACTAAAGTGCTCTGAAATACCTTTCTACTGCCACATAAACTTTTCAAATTCATGAACCCATTTCTAGCCAAATGAAATTAAAAAAAAATATTTAGCCCGACTTTTTACGTAAAAACGCCGTTATATCACACTTTAAAATGTTTATATCTGTTCCAGATTATAAGAGTTATGAGCAATTGAAAATAAAAGCTTTGACCCCGTAAGTCTCGAAACAAGAGAGAGCGCCGACAAAATTACAACAAAATTTGTTGGTTAAAACGTGTTTTTACCCCATTTTTGTAGTTTTAAACACTGTCGGTATTCTTGACTTGTTTCCGGTTCTGTGAATAATTAAAAAAGCTATTTAGATATGTATTTTAGAGCACTTTAAAATAATGCCCATATCGTTTATATCCGTCCGATATTGTAGGAGTTATGACCATATAAAAGTAAGAGTTTTGAACATCGTAACTCCGGAGGCAATAGAGAGCGCGGAAAAAATTACGCTAAAACTGTCAGTTTAAAAAGGGCTGTTATTTCGTATTTTTGTTTTTTTAATTTTCAACAGTGTTGATATTCTTGACTTAAGGCCACAACCGTCTTCTAAAAATATTCGCATGATTTAAAATAAAAACATTTATTTAGAAATATATAAAACATTTTGTGTACTTATTCTTAAATAAAATTTTACCGTCACCTGTGTTTTGTTAACAGAAATATAAGCAGAATAGCTAACAGCTGCAGCTTATCCGTGTTGCTACACAGAAAAAAAAATTATTTTTAAAAATTAAGTGAGCTGCCGTCATCACTTTTCACCGAGTTTATTGGGAATTTTCTATAAAGAAATTCAACGATGGTATCGCTATGGGAAAAAACCATCGATAGTCCAAGGGAAACAGAACTATCGATAGTACTATCGATTGTTTGCCACCTCTATTTAGTAGGAAAGCAAGCTCATCAACAATTGGAAACTTGCTTCACAGAGTTGGTTGAAATGGTAGACAAAACCCGCTTAAGGTATCTTTACATGGTAATACAAAGTATTAATGACTTTGTAGAATCAAAATATTATTAAATTCTCTTCGTGCTTAAAAAAAGAGAACAAGTCTGTTGTAAGTATTTTTCATGTTTACACATCTGGTGTGATGGTAATGCATAAGTTTCTAAAATGGTTTAGAAAATAGACATTTACCGAACGCTTGTCAAATTTTGTATCCGTATTCTCTCCTACTCAATACATTTTGCGTTTAGTTGATAAGATTTTTTCATTTTTGGACATATCTTAATACATGTATTACCATGTAAAGACACCTTTATTAGTAAGCGTAATCAAACCATACAACTAAAATTTGTAAAAGAATACGAAAATAAGGACTTTTCCTCTTACTGAGGGCCTACATTAGCCATGAACTTGGTATGAACATCATGTCGGACATGGCTAATCTAGACAGCTCATGTCCATGTTTTGTCAATGCTCTGACATCGATGCCCGAACATATGACTGAGCATCAATGTTCGCCATGAAATTCGCCGTCAACCAACATTTTCAGTAGAAAGAAAAGAGACAGAACAAAATTTGTTAAATATTCCATCTCTAATGCACTACCACAAAATACAGGCAGAACATGGACATCGCACGTATTCCTCACAACAAAGAAGTTGATGCATTTTTTACTGTTGCTCGTGAAGACGTAGGGTTAGAGAAACGTTATGTTCACCAGCGAAAGCAAATTTAACGTACATATTTGGATCAAGCTCATTCAAGCCCGTCTGGCAAGCCTAGTACAAATGTTCGTGCAATAAATTGGTCAACGTTCAGACGATACAAGTCTTATAGATCAGCTTCCTACTTTTTCTTCTTTGAACTTTCTTTGGCGTTCAGACAATGAAAGTCTCATCGCTTAATTGTTTCTTTCTTTTGTATGAATCTATACACAATGTGAATGAATTTTTGCGTTTCGTACTTTGCGAATGAGAAAGCAAAACGAATTTCATGAGTACATGAGTTTGTGTACCCGTTTCTTTCATCTTGCCTCTCTTGCCTTCAAAATAAGAAGCTGATCAATAAGACTTGCATCGTCTGAGCGTTGACTTAAGTACGCAACAATCTTAAAAAGTATGTTAAAGATCACGGCCTATTTGCACGAAATCGTGCAATTTATTCGCTATTATTTTATACGATAAGTGGTAACTTGTTTGACTCCAATTTTTCAAGTAAAGTTTAACTAGCTCTTGATTTAGGAAAAAAATTAATATGTATAATATAAAATTGCGTTTTATACATACTATATATTAATGGAAAATTCAGGTCAGATTTTTGCAAATTAATACTTGCAAGTAAATCATATGTATGTACATACATACAATTAAGCCCTGCAGATAACGCGACTAGTCCATATTCGCATGTAAAGTATATTCCATAGAAGACTAGGGCTAAGCCAAAGGTAACCTAAATGTATGGAGAAAACATAGTCGTTTTACCATTACGATGTCCTAGGGCTGGACCATATAACCAAACTTTGCACTACATCGGAGTAGTCTCAAAACTTCTCCATGTCACCACTTGATGGAGCACTCAACTGTTCATGTTGAAATTGTTAAAACACGAGCACTTGCCGCTGAACTACAAATTTTTGTTTTAAAATGATATGGTCCACGTCTCCATTACATCGGAGTAGTCTTAAAACTTCTCTATGTCACTATTCGATGAAGCACTCAAGTTTTCGTGTTTTAACAATTGCACTCGTTAAAATACAAACACTTGTCGTTTAATTAGAAGCTATTGTTTGCAAATTACATCATCCATAACTGCATTACATAGGACCATGTTATTAATACTCCATTTCAGCTAAAATGGACCACGTAGTCCAATATTATCTGTAGGGTGTATGTACATCCTATATTATAGTATGTATGTATGTATATATAAAACGCAATTTTATAAAAAACTCAATAGATCTTTCACCTTTTCGTTTAGTTTAAATTATTGTATGTAAATAAAATTTTCGTTTTAAGTTGAATAATTCATTAATTTACTAATGAATAAATAAAGTATATGGTAGGTTTATGTGCATGTATATATGTATGTATATGTATACTACATACATACATATAATGAATTAGTACAATTTTGTAATACATATGTATGTATTTTCCCATTTTGAAGTCGCTATAATTCGCGAACTAGAAAGTATATTGGGTTAAGATTTTGCACTAATGCTAGTTATACCAGAGGCATCATTTACACCATATTTTTCTAAAAAGCAGGAGGGCCAAGAGGTCAGTTTTTAGAGACAAAAAGCTAGTGAAATTTGAAGCATATGCTATTTTAAAGTGCGTTTTGTGCCCTTTCATAAGACACCACAATGGAACTGCAAGGGTAAGTAGGTTTAAATATATGTACATATATACATAATTTTGTAAAATATATACATATGTATATATGTATGTTCCCGTCGTTCCTATAAGGAGCATAGGGCCTCAATTTTTTAAAATCGGTTTATATATTTTTGTGAAATTCTCATTCTCTAATCGCTATATTTCGTGCTAAGATTCTTCAGTAATACTAGCTATGCCAGAGGCATCATTCTTACCAAATTTTATTTTTAACCCATATAAAACGTTTATGTCGATTTGCGCGACCTAGGAATTTATTTCCGGCCTATCTATTCACAGTAGTGCTGGGATACTATCGATATTTTCCACTATCGATATCTATCGATAGTTCAGATTTAACTATCGATACTATCGATGTTTTGTACTTGAATAAGAAAACTTTAACTAAATTTTTATCAGGCTACAGTTCGTTGTTTTTATCGCTTTATTGAAAGTAATCGTATTTTTATGTATCAAATTTTTATAACAGGTAAAATTTATTTCATTAAGTGAATAAAACAAGCGACAATTAGTGAAAATTAGTAGCTACATCTACTACTACTACTATTGCGCACTAGATGGTGTTAGTGTATTCTTCTTGTTGTCCGTATGATAACACTAATACACTCATACACAGCTCACACCGCGTTATTACAATCTTACTCAAAATTTGTGATTGTATTGTGAAAAAGATTTTTACCCCCTAGCGTATAGATGTTTACACATCAAAAGTAAAAAAAAATAATATACCCGTACAAAATAGTTGGAATTACCGCAGTAAAACAGCAAAATAACCAACAGTCAAAGACAAACGCAGTCAATAAACCGACAGAATATCGCGCCAAGTTCAGCAACAAATTGGGTAAAACCGAAAAACCGGGTTTTTTAAAAAACCCGGGTTCAAAAACCGAGACGAACCTGGTTTGAGTCCCGAAAAACTGGACACAAAATCCCCTAAATACCAGAAGTTCCCGGCAAAAATCAAAAGCGGCAATGCCGAAATACTCACTCAATTCAAAAACACGGCAACACAGCACCAACCAATAAACGTACGACCTTACTGCAGGAGTTTGACCTTGAGACTCCCTTTGCCAGTGTTAGTGTATTTCTATGCAGCTTTTAAGTTTCTCTGTACTTCTTGTACTTCTAATACACTCATACACAGCTCACACCGCGTTATTACAATTGTAATATTAATCTTACTCAAGTAAGATTAATCCCTATAAGCAAATCTGTAGTCGACTACAAAAATAATCAACTTATAGTTAGCTTTTTTAGACTAACTAAAAGCTAACTACAATGTAATCCAGAACTGACCCAAAATCAATTCTTAAGTTGAGTGCGTAATGGGATTTGGTGAGAGCTAAAAATTTTACTCTCTCAGCTACTTTGAAACTCATTTCAAGTCTATATTAACTTATTGCTGTCATTATTTTAAATGGTACCTTACCTGGCCTTTACACATGCAAGTGCAAGTTCGAAAAACTCAATACACTCAAACTTTTTTACTAACACACTTTTGGTTCAGCTATGAGAAAGACAGAGAAACGAATACAAATTGCTTTTTCGTTGATAATACGTACACAGAACTTGCATGCAAGTGCGTACATGTCTAAACGCAGGGTTAACTGGGTGGTCAGCACGTTGACTACAAAACGTGTGATACATAGTTCGAACCCCAGCATCATCTTTTTGCACACTAACTACCATTTGACTTAAATAAAGTTAACTTTAAGTTAGTTGGAAAGTAATGCAGAGTCCGACAATTGACTACCGCCTAGGACATCGCAATGTTAAAATAGTCAGTTGACTCCATTAAACGTAATTCAGTCATCAACCACCATTAGTTGAGAAATATTTAGCTTAAAGTGCGTTATAAGTTAACTGAGTTGCTTATAGGGATCTTACTCAAAATTTTTTATATGTTCAATTTACAAGCTCGTATTAACGTCGTAAGTGTTGTGTAATCGTCTAATTATACAATATTGTATTTTTGTTGTTGGTAATTTTCATACAAAAGTGCGTTATTATTATACGATTGAATTTTATATGTTCTTCAAATAGTTGTATTGAGGCCAGGTCTGGGAATATTCTATTTGTTAGATTAATTTGTAAAAATCTTTTATATATGTGATATGTAACACCAGAAAATACATTCTTCTTAATGATAAATATATAATTGATTCATTTCAATTTAATTGTCAAACTATTTTAATTAAAATTGCTTGTCGCGAAAAAAGTTATTATATTTGGCGTCAAATTTAAACTCCCATGCCTGGTTTCATTTCGTGGTATCAAATCAAGGTGAATTAATACCAGGTGGCCTCGAGAGATCAGGTGACTACGAATTGCTTACCATATTTGAAATGCCAGCTGTGTTAATGTATCGGCTTTTTTGATAGTCCAAATATAAATTATGCACGGCGAATTTATATTTGGAATGTCAAAAAGCTGATATATTAACACTGTTGATAGTTCAAATAGAGAAATATATAAGTGTCGTCTTTTCTTAAACGATAAGACATACGACTGAAAGTTAACGTAATTTTAGCTATGTAGTTTAAACAGTTTGCTGTATCTTGGAAACTGTAAAAGACAACCTCTTAAAATTTAAAAAACTCTAAAACTAAAAAATTCCAGAACTAAAAACGTCAAAACGAAAAATCGCCAAAATGAAAAAATCCCTAAAAACGCTAAAATTCTCCAAAACTAAGAAGATCTCCAAAAAAAACTAACCAATTTTATGGTTATTTTTAAATAAGTTAAAAAACTTTTCTATATCTGCAGAACAATGGGGTAGCGAGGCATGCCGGGTATAGCTAGTTTAATATAAATACTTAACAGCTGGCTGTTACAAAAGATCAGATGATAGGGATGGTTGCCAGATTTGATGATTTATTGTCATTTTGACGATTTTCGGTGTCAAATATGGGATTTTAACGACTAAACGATTTTTACCTTAAATTTAACGATTTTTAAGAATTATAAGTTAGTTAATACAATATTTTAGAACTTTTAAAACAATTTTGATTTTAATTAAGAACTTTGCAGCTTTTGCTATAATATGTAATAGAAGTAAGGAGTAAAAGGGATAGGTAATGTCAATATTTTTAGTATTATATTTTTTTTAAACCTCTTCTCTCCATAATTTATCAACTGCTGCATAAATACATATGAATGCAGCGCCGGCCCTAGCATTTGTCCAGGGTGGAGCGAGATTTGATATCGGCGGCCCTTGGTCAACAAAAAAAATATGATACATATATTTTTTTAAACATGTTTTTGAAGCTGATTTAAAATTTTATTGTTTTATTTATCTGGCTTGATGAATAATTTTGTATGACTTATTATTTCTTTTCATTTACATATCTATCGTCAATGTTGGCTACGACACTATGAAAACGCTTTTTAGTTTTAATAACTTCCTATTTTAATATACAAAATAACGAAGAATTTTTGAAGCTGGCGACAATAGGTATCATTTACTTTTCTCAATATTTTTAATTTAATTTTTTCCAGTTCAAAATAAATTAAATGTTAAAACTGTGTTAAAATTAAAAACAAAAAATTTTGGTTGCAACTGAGCGATAAGTTAAAGCCAAATTCATCTTTCCTGGTAGGTTAAAGTAAATTTGTAATAATGATAAAGTGTTTATCATTTCGACAAAATCCTGCCTTTAACTATTACCAAGTTGTAATAATGGCCCTAAATAATACAAAGTTTAAAAAAGACAAAACATTTTGCTAGAAGCGGCATTAGTTTTATCAAATCGAGGCGATTTTAATCGACTTGAGTTATAGAAAAGGGTCGATAATTTTAGGAACATATATATTATTTATTGATTCCTATTATATTAATTAAGTCAAATTATTACACTTCTGTTTCTTTAAGAAAGCTCTGGATGCTATATAACGTAATTAGTATTTGGCGCCAATTTCAATCAGTCACTAGATATTGTATATCTAAGTAGGTATTTTAATAACTAATTTAAGATACCACGTTCGGTATGTCGTTATAGATTTAAATTAATCTATTAAAGGTTACCTTTCTTGTCAAATTTTACAATTAAATTATCTTTATTTATGGATTGAGCATTATCATTTTCAATTGATAAAATTACCAGGTCTGATATTTTTTCCTGAGCTAGGGTCGATCTTATGCTAGGAACGCAACTGGGACGAACGACGAATTTTTGGGTGCGAATATTCGTCGTCAAAAATAAAACATATTTGTGTATATGAATATACACACAATAACGGCGTCGGACGAAATTCTTACGTTTTGCTCACGTTGGGCGAAATTCGTTGTTCGTCCCAGTTGTGTTCCTAGCATTAAGTAGTTTTTTATTAGTTTCAATTTACTAAAACTACGCTCACCTTTCATATTTTATACATTTTTATAATAAAAATATACAAATGCGCTAGAAATTGCTTTTTGCATTTAGATTTTTTGCGCCCCTTGACACCTGGAGCCTTGTGCGACCGCCTCACTCGTTCCACCCTTGGGCCGCCGCTGTATGGATGTACAGTGATGCCAACTTATGGAATCCAAAACGCGCAAAATTTTTTGAAAAAGGGGCTAAATTGAAAAAAGTTACGTATAAAGCAATATCCAGTACAATTTTTCGAAAAAGCGCAAAAAAGGGCTAACTTATAAAGTGTTTCTTTTCAAAATCAAAACACTTTTAAATTTTGGGGACAACCTAAATTCACAACCAATTTTTAATTAAATAGAATATTATTCTAAGCTATTATTACTTGTAAAGCAAACTAACAAGAGAAAATGAGTAAAAACGATATTGACACGTTAGTTCACAAGTCGCTATTGCTAGAATAAGAGAAGAAATAGTTCGAAAAATGTACCAACATTGATCAAAAAGTAAAAAAGAGCTAGAATGGCTAAAAGATAATTATTAAAAGTGCTAGATTTACGCGTTATTTTGTGTGGGGCTAAAAATTATTTTTCGCGTTTTGAGTAACTTAAAACGAGCTAAATCTAGCCCGAAAAGGGCTAGCAGCTCTGCATCCTAGCGAATTTTTTTGATAAGTTCTAAAAATATAATTCACATAATTATGATGCGTATTTAAAGTAGAAAATTCCAAAAACCACACAATGTTAAATTTTGATTAAACGGAAACGTCCATTTATTCAATATTTTTTGTGGCTTACCGAGTAACTGCACTGTATGTATATTATTTTTCTAAAAGCAAAATGCAACTAAGATAATAGATATAATTATTAATTTTTTCTCGATGTAAGAAATTCTCACAAATTACAGAAACGAGGCACAGGGATAGTTGCCAGATGAAATAGGGATAAATTCGTCAAATTTCAAGCGAAAAATCGTCAAAAACGTCAAAATAATTATCCTAAATCGTCAAAAGTAAAAACACTTATTTCGAGGATAAAAACTAATTTTGTATAGAAATCTACCTAACAAACAGAATGATAATTAATAAATAACACAACAAATAAATTCACAGTTTTTACACAAAATATACGAAATTCTTATCAATAAAATGATCAATTGTTGTTTTAACTTCATAAACAGTATAATCACATGTTTAGTGAATTTGGCTTTTAGAAAAATAATATAAGTGCAGTGTAGTATTTCGGTAAGCCACAAAAATATTGAATAAATCAACTTTTAAGTTTAATAAAAATTTAACATTGTATGGCTTTTGGAATTTTCTACTTTAAATACGCAGTATGACCATTTGAATTATGTTATTAGAATTTATCAACAAATTTCGCATAGGATGCAAAGCTATACTTGAGCGTTTTTTAGTTTTTAAACATTTTTATATTTGATATACATCCATATGTATGTATGCAGCAGTTGATAAATTATGGAAAGAGGTTTTAAAAAACATATAATACTAAAAATATTAACGTTAAAATGATTAGTTATTGGCATAACTATCCCTTTTTACTTCTCTTACATATTGTAGCAAAAGCTACAAAGTTCTTAATCAAAATCAAAATTGTTTTAAAAGTTCTAAAATATTGTATTGACTAACTTATAATTCTTAAAAATCGTCAAATTTAAGGTAAAATCGTTTAGTCGTTAAATCCCATATTTGACACCGAAAATCGTCAAAATGACAATAAGTCATTAAATTTGGCAACCATCCCTATCATCTGATCTTTTGTAACAGCCAGCTGTTAAGTATTTATAATTAATTAAACCCATTTAATTTTGTGGCTGTATGGCTGAGGGCGCTAAGCGGTTCCCAATTGTTGCTTTTCTCTCGGGAGCCGGGTTCAAATCACGGCGCCTGAAACTTTTATCTTTTTAAATGTTTCTTTTAGTGTTAATTAATATACTTATTTATCATAAGATATTAAAATCAATACCAGAAAAAATAGATTATAGCAAATAAATTATTAGTAAATAAATAAAATCAATAAAATATTTATTTGGGATACAAGTTTTTAGTATCAAATAGAAAAATTGCGAAAAAAATTTTAGAACATTAATATTTTTAAGCTGAAATGATTCTAAATTTATATTTGCATAAATTAATGCGAAATGAACTGTATATATGTAATCTAAAAATTCTTGTTTAAGAATACCAATTTTGTAATATACTTCCCTGCAAAAATCGCGACTAGTCCATACATGCGTGTAAGGACTACTTCATAATGGACAAGGACTAGTCCAAAACTACCCCAAACATATGCATTAGACGTGGTCCATTTAACATTGCGATGTCCTAGGACTGGACCACGTGGTCCAGCTTTGCATTACATCGGACTAACCCAAAAAGTAGACCAACTAAATATTCCATGGATCACCTACAGGGGCTAGTTTTGAAACTACTCTATGTCACTACTCCATGGTTCACAAACAGAAAACTAGTTTTCATTTTCACTTTGTAGTCTATGTAAATGATTTCCCCTCTGCTTTAATAAGTCTCCTTTTTTGATGGGAGGTACACTACATTTTTGATTTCTTATAAACAAAACTCACTTTTATTTATTTTTTCGCTTATACCAAAAAAATTAACTTTTAAATACAAACATTCATTATAACCACAAATAAACTTTTGTGCCATCAGGTCTACCATATTGCTGGTAATTGATGATATATTATGAAATAAAATTCTTGGCAACACTACATTCGTGCTAAAGCGTAGTATGCAGTTCTCACTGAAATTCAGGTTTGGAGTTTTGCATTTATTTCTACACGGAAAAATAATCGGGTAGAGTTTTGTTTGCATACACACAATTTTATATATTTTTTAATTTACAACACACAAAAACACTAAAAATTAGTTACAATGTACGAAAAATTAGAAATGTCAAAAATTCCGTGACCAAACAATTGTCTGAACATTAATTTTTGTTTCAGTTGACGGAAAAAAATCTCCACTTATTGTTATAACATGCCTGTAATAGACAATAAATGTCAAAATTCCGTGTACTTTTCTTTTGGAACTGCGTACTAGTAAACGGAAATTTCTTTAAGGAATTTACCATCCTGAATTTCAGTTTGTTTTTTTACACATACTTCTTATGGCAGCCTGAATTTCAGGAAGAGCTGCATACTACGCTTAAAACACGAACATTAGTTTGAATGTGGTCCATAGCTGCATTACATATGACCATGTTGTAAATAGTCCATATCAGCTAAAATGGACCATGTAGAACAATAATTTTTGCAGGGTTTTTGTACACGTAATCTCAACAAATAGGTATGTATCTGATGCGTAAATTAGACAATAGATATTTTAAAAAACTCTCAATTGAATAAATTATGTATGCATTCATGGATGATAAAGTTGGTAAAATTGTACTTTTTTGGTACTATTGAAACCAAAAAATTACAATGGTACTCCCGGGACTCATTTGGTACTATTGAGAATATAGTAACCCTAGACAATGTGAACGTTGTTATATTTTACCTTGTACATTTTTTTGTTCAAAAAATGTACACACTCTCATCAAAATATTCAAATTGTAAAGACATTGTTCACTAATACTGAAATAAAACTTCATACTTTTTATTATAATTATTTTCTATAAAACAAAGGATTCCATCAGGGCCCAGATGCCAAAATTGTGAAGAAAATTAAAATTAAAGTAAGAAATGAATGCCACAATGTTACAAATTGAAAAGTTGGACGATACCAATTATGAAAGTTGGTCAATACAAATGAAGAGCGTACTCATCCATGGAGGTTTCTGGAAGATTGCTAAAGGAGAATTACAAATCAGTGCAAGTAATCCAGAAAAAGAAAAATGGGAGTCCGATGACGAGAAAGCTTTAGCGTCCATCTTTCTTGCAGTTAAACCAACACAGTTGGGTTACATTAAGGGCTGTAAAACTTCATTCGAAGCCTGGACAAAGTTGGAACAGGTACACAAGCCAAAGGGGCCATTGCAAAAGGTATCGCTGTACAAGAAGTTAGCAAACCAATCTATGTCTGAGGGTGGAAACGTGGTGCAGCATATAAATGATTTTGCAGAGATCTCAGAAAAGTTGGCTGAGAGTGGCATCCAAATCCAGGAGGACCTTCTAGTAATCATGCTTCTGTCGAGCTTACCTTCAGAATTCGATAATTTTGTTATAGCGATGGAGACAAGGGATTATTTGCCAAACTTTTCTATGCTTAAACAAAAACTTTTGGAAGAAGGAAAGAGGAGAAAAGAAAGAAACGATGAGCAAAAACCATCAAGTACACATCAACAGGCATTTATAGCACAACAGACCAATAAGAATAAAAAATATAAGAAATTCAAGGGAAAATGTTTTTTATGTGGTATGGTTGGTCACTATGCCAGTAAATGCGAGAAAAAGCAAAAACGCAGCAACAACACCCAGGCAATGACGCTGCTTGCTGCAGCGGATACGAGTAAGTTAAATATAACCAGTTGGTATGTCGATAGCGGCGCTACGTCTCATATGTGTAATAATAAGGACCTTTTTATACGATTTTATAATCATCATGAGATTATTGCGTTGGCTGGCAAAAAATATATAAATGCCAGTGGAAAAGGTGATGTAGTTATACATATTAATAATTTTGAAATTTTACTTCAAAATGTTTTGTTTTCCTCTGAGTTGCAAGCTAATTTTATATCTGTAAACAAGGCCGTTGACTGCGGCTTATCAGTCATTTTTGGCGCATACAGCGCTGTTATGAAGAGACAAGACGGTACTGTGGTATTTAAGGCTGAACGCAGAGACAACATGTTCATAGTAGAAAATGATCGTGTAACCGAAGCAGTATATGCTGTTAACAACGAACACGCAGTTTGGCACAACAGATTCGGTCATCTAAACTTTAAAAGTCTTCAAGATTTGTCTAACAAACGTATGGTAAAGGGGTTAAATGTGGACAACATACAAAGTGTTAGATGTAATACATGTATGCTAAGCAAAATACACGTGTTATCGTTTCCAAAGGAGAGTACAACAAAAACAAAGCAATTGTTGGAAGTTGTACATTCAGACGTGTGCGGTCCATTTAAAGTGAAGTCTGTTGCTGGTGCCACGTACTTTGTTACGTTCATTGACGACAAGTCGCGACGAATTTTTGTTTACTTCATCAAACATAAAAACGAAGTGTTTGAGAAGTTTAAAATATACAAAAATCATGTTGAAAAGCAGACAGGCTGCAAAATAAAAGCTTTGAGAACCGATAACGGTGGCGAATACATAAACAAACGCTTTGAAGAATTTCTGTTAGGTGAGGGTATCAGCCGACAACTGACAGTGCCATACACTCCACAGCAGAATGGTGTGGCGGAGAGAGCCAACCGTACCCTCATTGAAATGGCAAGGTCTATGATGGTGCATGCTGGCGTAAAAGAATATTTATGGGCAGAGGCTGTCAATACTGCAGCGTATATAAGGAATAGATGTCCTACAAAACAAATAGAAAATAAAACGCCATATGAAGTGTGGTTCGGTCGTACGCCGAGTGTCCAACATTTTAAAACGTTTGGTGCATATGCAGTAAGAATAAACAAATCAGCGAATAGGTCAAAGTTTGAAGCCAAGGGTTCGCCGTATATTTTGGTAGGATACTCAATGACGTCCAAAGCATATCGTTTGTTTGAAACAACAACACGTAAGGTCGTCGAGCAGCGGGATGTTCTTTTTGATGAAGATCTGTTTAATTTACAGTCTTTTGACAACAACAACAAAAACAGCAACATTGACAAATCTCTTAAAGCTACTGATTACTTAACATTATATCTTGAAGAACACAACAGTAGTACGGATGTAGTTGACAATGATGGCCAATCTTCCGTACAAGCAGAAAGTAGTGTAGTTGATACTGGGTGCCAAGCATCTCTAGAAATAAATGTAGAAAGTAATGAGGAATATTTTGATACTGCTGATGATGATTCCGAAGATCAAAATGTAGAAAAACCTAAAATTGGACGCGGGAGACCCAAAATCATTCGTGATGGTAACCGTGGTAGGCCGAAGAAACAATACATTATTGTTCAACCACAGAACAACGAATTGTGCATAGCTGTAGATGAAAATATACCACAAACAATTGAAGAAGCTTTTGCAAGTAAAAATAAACATTACTGGCAGAAAGCTATGGAAAATGAAATCTGTTCTCTAAAGAGAAATGAAACATGGACATTAACAAATTTGCCCGATGGCCACAAGGCAATACCATGCAAGTGGGTGTTCGCTTTAAAACGTACTGCAAATGGTGAAATTGAGAGGTATAAGGCACGTTTAGTTGCCAAAGGTTGCAACCAACGATTTGGCATTGATTTTAATGATACGTCTTCCCCAGTCGTGCGATATTCGACGATTCGTTTGCTATTGGCGTTGGCTGTAAAGGATAAAATGCACTTGCATCAAATGGATGTGAGGACTGCATATTTGAATGGTGACCTGCACGATGAGATTTATATGCAGCAACCAAAGAATTTTGTTGATAGTAGATCGCCGGAAAAAGTTTTGCGTTTGAATAAAGCGATTTATGGTTTAAAGCAAAGCGGAAGAGAGTGGAATGCTAAATTGGATAGCGTTTTACGAGAAATGAACTTTAAGCCATGTGACAACGAACCATGTTTATACAAGTCGACTAAAAGAGGTGATTTAGTGTTAATTGCGGTATACGTAGATGACCTAATTATTGCATGCGGTAACATTGAAGTGGTACATAAAGTAAAGAAAGAAATTGCAGAAAATTTTGATGTAGAAGACAAAGGTATTTTAAACCATTTTCTAGGAATGGAGGTGGAGCGTGAAGGCGACACAGGTACGATAAAATTAAGCCAAAGTCAATATATCTTAGACGTTTTAGCACAATATGGTATGGATCAATGCAAATCAGTTTCTGTACCATTGGAAACTGGTTACCAAGCCAATTGTAATGACAATTGCGAGAAATTTAATCAGCATGATTACCAATCACTTGTTGGGACACTTATGTACCTGGCAATATCTACAAGGCCGGATATTCTACATTCCGTGTCAAAAATGGCTCAACGTAATTCCGATCCCCATATTGAACACATGACAAAACTAAAACACATTCTACGATATCTATCTGGAACGAGAAAATTGAAACTAGTTTATGAATCAGATGGTAGTGGTCTGGTGGGATATGTAGATGCTGACTGGGCAGGTAATGCAATAGATAGGAAATCCTATACGGGCTTTGCATTTTTCTTTGATGGATGTCCAATTTCCTGGGAATCTAAAAAGCAATCTTCAGTCGCACTTAGCAGCACAGAGGCTGAATATATGGCAGCTTCAGATGCAGGAAAAGAAGCTATTTATTTAAAACGTATATTTCTGGAAATCAAAGCGTGTAGTAATGATTCCATTAAATTAAATATAGACAATCAAGGAGCTCAAAAACTTGCTGAAAATCCTATTTTTCACAAACGTAGCAAGCACATTGATATAAGGTTTCATTATATCATAGAAATGGTTCAAAAGAAAGAAATAAAACTCGATTATTGCCCGACGGCAGATATGGTTGCTGATATTTTGACCAAAAATTTGCCAAGAATAAAACATTATAATTTTATGAAATTGTTAAAATTGAATTGATTTAAATTACTTATGTATATGTATTTGTAAAACAACATCCGCATTGAGGAGGAGTATTGAGAATATAGTAACCCTAGACAATGTGAACGTTGTTATATTTTACCTTGTACATTTTTTTGTTCAAAAAATGTACACACTCTCATCAAAATATTCAAATTGTAAAGACATTGTTCACTAATACTGAAATAAAACTTCATACTTTTTATTATAATTATTTTCTATAAAACAAAGGATTCCATCAGGTACTATTTAAAAAATTTCCTTAGCTTGTTGCGTGGTATCCATTGATTATAATTATTGAATAATTATTCAATAATTATCTCTGAACGCCAGTCTGTCAAGAGTGAATAGGCAGTAGATTGCTGTTGGTGTCGCGTCTGGTTGGTCGGTGGAGTGGGCTCTAGCAGCTTTTTCTCTTTCCGACTTCGATAGCCGTTCTCGAGTGTTTTGTCCGAGAAATGTGTACGCAACATTCGAATGCGATATTATTTTCAAATGTTTTGGTTTGCTGATACCTATCAACAAGCCAAAGAAACACCAACACACTCAAACCACACACAAATTCTTTATTTAAAATATTGCCGCATTGAAAAAAACATGCTTCTTGGACTTTTAAACTTGTCATCTGGTGGTAAATTTTATTTACACACAAAGCAAAAACAACAAACTTGCCAACCCATAATAAAAGACTAAAATTAAAACGTGTTATATTAAGACACATTTTAGAACGCTGTTGTGAATTCCCTAATTGTAATTTTAGTTGGTTTTTGTACACATATTTTAACTTCACTATTATCATCGACAGCTTGTAACGGAAAGTAATAATTTGTTGTTAATTTTGACTGACTAGCATTAGTCGAGTTGTTGTTGGATTTTGGTTTTTTGTTCATTGTGCTAACGCATGATGCGTTATCACCATCATTCGATAATGTTCGCTTTATGTTTTGTTTTATTGTTTTCAATATATTAACAAATTGTTATTAATTTAAAGAATGCAAAAGTATTTTATTGTTTTGTTGTAAAATTCTTTTAATAAATTTTTAAGTTCAAGTAGTAACGAGAATATACCGTTATTTTTTTGGTCAAAAATAAAAGTTAAAAATTAAAAAAAGAGCAAGTAATATTTGAAGCTAATAATCTCACATGGTGAATATCATATAAATCGACATCATTTTAACTTGTAAGTGAATATAAGCAGCATCAATAGCTCTTATATACAATTCCGTTAAATAAATTGGTTTAATAGTTGATGTTCCTGCTCACTAATATCAAGCATGACAAGTGGTTAAAATAAACAAAGAATGCTGGGGTAGCGACTTCTAAATCCGTTTAAATTTTAACTTTTATTTTTGACCAAAAAAAATATCGGTCAAAATATAACTTTTATTTTTGACCAAAAAAATATCAGTCCAATTTTAACTTTTATTTTTGACCAAAAAAATATTCGACAAGTTTTAACTTTTAATTTTGAAAAAAAAAAAATAGCAGTCACATTTTAACTTTTATTTTTGACCAAAAAAATATCGGTCAAATTTTAACTTTTATTTTTGACCAAAAAAATATCTTTTATTTTTGACCGAAAAATTATGAGTCAAAAAATAACAGTTATATTTTGAACTTTTTTGAAAAAATGAAACAAATAAAAGTATTTTTAGATTTTTATTCCTTAGCTCACGACCATCACAATGATATACTCAAATATCGTATAGACAAATTATTTCTGTCTGACTTTTTTAACTGAAACTTTGATAATAACTGTTATTTTTGGTCCCTGAAAAAAAGTATTCCAAAATTGCGTGGCAGCACTGGCAATTCTAGTTGATTTAACTTGAGTTCTAAACTTTTGAAAAATATAACGATATTTTATCTTTCAAATAAAAAGAACAGAATTAAAAAAATATTGCGTATTTATGAATCCAAACTGACCATTAGGCCAATGTTCGCAACGTACACTCAGAAAGAACTGGGCATGATTAATATTCCCAGGAACAAGGGAAAAACCAACATCAACCCAACCTTTCAACGCACACAGCAGAACAGAGCAGCGCCACCCTCGGAAGCCGCCACATCTCCATCGCCATTGCCCACGTGCATTTGCCATCACCACCCGTCAGGTGGCTCCGTTGAATGTGATTTTAATTCTTATACATACATACAACTTTTTCGTGAAAACCATGGTAGAATTATACTACAGGTAGTAGCGAAGCTACAACAACCAAACAACAGCAAAAACAACACGGCTTTTTATTGTTGTTTATGTTCGAGGTTGTCAAAAAGCACAATAGAAAATTTGAAAAAAAATTTATATGTTCACATGTGTGTGTTTACCAGAGACTTGCGCCGAGACGGCTGAGCCGCGGCTAAGCCGAGCCGCCGACTAATTTCCACAGCCGCCGCCGATTTATCTTGCGGCTAAAATCGGCTTAATGGAAGCCGCCACCGACGATCGTTTTTCGGCTCAAAAACGGCTTAAAATAATCCGTCGATTGCTTTTTTTAATTTCCGCTTCTACTTTTTTATGTTTTTTTTCATAATTTTTGTTCAAGCATTATTTTAGTAATTTGCAGTCTACACCCAACTTAACATTAACTTCAAGTTAATGTTAAGTGTAGACCGCTCAAGTTAATGCTTTTTTCAGGGTATAACATAGTTGTTAGTGCAATTGTTTTAACAGCGCAGTAATAACTCCAAGTTACAACAGCATATCAAGATAGGAACAGAATGCTCACTTTTGACAGCTGAAAGAGGCTGTTGTCATGTGTTGTGCATTTTTACATACAAAGTGCTCTTACTAAGATAATATGAAGGACATAGTCAAATTAGAAACCACATTATAAAATAAGAATTGCGTTCCCTCTCATACAATCTTCCTAATGTTGTTGTATAGTGACGGGTCTAGTTAGTAGTCTATGGTTAGGTGGAGACGTAGAGTAAAATAACGAAAAATATTTTTGTATGCATTACTCTGCGACCTAGGCTTGCCATATCAAAATTGTGAAAAAGCTTGACATTTAGAGAAAAAAAGCTTGATTTACTAAGACGAACTGCCAAAAACTGTCAAAAACTATTCAAAAGAATAAATATTCATTATCCGACTTAAAAAAGGAGAAAATTATCAATTCGTTTGTATTTCTTATGTGTTCCTTCAGGGCTCTGCCATATACGATTCGAGTTGAAAATTTTTTTTTCTTTATTTGGATTATATTACTTACTTCCTAATGGGTCCTGTTTTTTATTTCATAAGAATTTTTATTTTTTCCCACATATATTTGGTATTTCTTTACTTTAATTTGTTTGCAAAAAAATATTGAAAACATTAAATTTCCATTAAAATTAATTCTTATCATTAATTCGGGAAATTGCATTATTTTTCTTTCTTTACAAACGCATTATTAATAGGAATCGAAAATACAAACGAAGTTAATTTATGAAGATTTCCTCTTCGTCCAGTTTTTAAATTAGACCATATTTAGTCATTAGAAATATCTTTGAGAAGAAGCTCTTAATCTGTATATAATTTATTATTTTCTATAGACTCGACGAATTTCCATTGATAGTTCCCAGCAAACAGCTTTTTGCAAAAGTGAAAATTACATTTAAAAATTTATTAGAGAAAGACTTTCATTGGAACCCAAAGCGTATTAATAGCAAGTGGCCTTATTAGTACAACAACAACTGGACTTCACCTATCTGTCATGTGAAATGCATATATAAAAAGTTTTTATTTAGTTTTTTTACATAGAGTTTGACATTTTGGTAAAGTTCATTTACAATAATAAGGCCACCTGGTATCAATTCGCCTTGCTTTAGCCTATGTCTATACGTGATAAATTTTTATCATGACAAATGTCAAACTTTATATTGAAAAATAACCTGCTTTATCTTATCTGTTTTTCCTATATAGAATTTGCCATTTATCATGATACAAATAAATCAGGTATAGACGTTTGTTTCAATATACATAAATTATAATGTATTATATATCCGAATAATTCTAGCATGATTCATGAATTAGATTCCAACGGTAAATTATATAATTGATGTTCATGCATAAAATTGCGAAAAGAGAAATTAATTTTTAGCTTGACAAATAGCTTTTTAGGTTGAATCTGGACAAGCCTTAAAAAAGTGTGACAATCAAGCCTTAGCTTTATTTTTTCATAACAATTTAAAAATTTTTGAGAGGCAAAGCAATGCTTAATTTCTATGCATTTTGTTTGGTGAAGAATTGGTATGAAAAAGAAAACTAATTTAACAACAAAATGAAAATTTTCACTT
Source organism: Panzeria rudis (assembly GCA_956483635.1). Taxonomy (NCBI): domain Eukaryota; kingdom Metazoa; phylum Arthropoda; class Insecta; order Diptera; family Tachinidae; genus Panzeria; species Panzeria rudis. The sequence goes on from OY101450.1 coordinate 58,515,965, forward strand.
TTATTAAATGTCCATGTGCATTTCCAGACGATTTTCAGCCGAATTTGAGCCGCCGCCGACTATTTTTTCCCAGCCAGCCGCCGCCGATCAAAACCCCTCGGCGCAAGTCTCTGGTGTGGGTGTGTGTTGGTATAACATAAACAACTTTTGACAGAGTCGAACCCAAAAAAAAAGTTCGTTAACGCTTCACCACTACCTGTATTATTCTACCATGGTGAAAACTGAATATTGCGTATTTATTTTTTATATCAGTTTAAAAATTGCTAATATTAAGGCTGTTTTTTAGTAACAACCCCTCTTAAATGAAAATTTACTTTAAAATTAATCTAGCAAATCAGAAAGAAAAATTGATCAAATTGATTTGTCCTTTTGTTGTCCCGTTATAAAAGGAAGTTAAAAGTAAACGGTTATTAGTATTTGTTGAAATTCGTGAAATTTTACGCATGCGCTGGAGTCGAAATTTCTTTATATCTTTGTTTCTGGACTCTGCAGCTTCTTCTGACAGCTCTCCAATCGATACCAGTGCATGCTCGATAACATCTGAAGCATGAATTAAAATTTTGTGGACTGAGGGGGGGAGATAGTACCATGAATATTTATTTGTTAGCTCCTTAGCAGTGTCCAGCGCATATTTCCTAATTTTTTCGATTATACCCTGAAGACAAAGCTTGCAATAATGTTACACATCTCTTAATTACTTTTTTTATCAATTCCTGTTATTTCTTCACACAAGCCAAAATTGTTAAAGAATTCTCGTGCCGTATTTCCATCATTGGAAGACCCCCTCCCTCCAGTTTTTGGCTTGTCAACTATAGTCCCATTTTTTCTCGGAATTGTAATTGAATATTCTGTTTTCTTTTGAAAAATTCTGCTTTTCCTTCTATGTACCTAATTTGCCATTGCTTTGTTCAAGTCTATACGATATATGTATGGATGACGGTGACAATCCAAATTCATAGTGATGTGTTCTAAGTTCTTTTTGCAGACATTTCTCAATATTGTTCATTTCGGTTTTGCATTTCATATATAACACTTTGCGGATGAAGTTTGAGTTAAGGCATTACATACTTTACCATCCACCATTGTTAGTTGCAGAATATGGTCAAAATGTATCGTTTTCTGACCATTTTTGAATTTTGTGGAAGTTAACTGTTCAATTTTCTTCTTGTAATATGTCTCTTCGTCGATGGACAATTGAACTGTCTCTTTTTTATATTGGAACCTGATAGGGCGGCAGTAGCGGGTGGACGATGGGCGAGGATTCTTCCAAATTGTTTTGGTAATTTGAGCCTCATCTGGTTTTGTTTCAATTTGGAGCGGGACATATGACGTTACAAATAAGTTACTATCATCCAAACTATTATTTTCAACTTTCTGATTGTACTCGCTGTGTCCCGAACTGTCATCAAATCCCCATTTGCCTATTAATGTAAGGCCGTTTACGGACTCATCCAAAACTTCATTAATAACATCGCTCTGTAGTTCTAATATCCGAGCAGCGGTATGGTCTAATAGACTTTGAAGATCAACTTCAGCGTGAGATTCGCTGACAGTTATTTTGTCTGGGTAACTTTTTTTTTTCAAAATGTTATCGTTGATATCGTTATCGTAGGTAAAAAATTATTATTATCAAGTTTACTGTTTATAAAGCTTCTTATTGTCAAATATTAATGTTTTGTTAAATCTGCTGCAGTTATAAGCGATATAACTTCACTAACATTTGCTTGCAAAATCGATGAATTCTTTTGTAAGGTAGCAAATCGCAAATCATCAACAGCGGTCACATCAATTTCTGTTATTTCTGCTATTCGTCGTCGCTTTGTACTGCTTGAACACTCTCCGAAACTTAATCTAGGACGTCATCGATCTTGATTTAAGTCAGATGTTTGTGAGTTTAATAAAATCGACTCCGTTTGGGCAAGCCAATCAGAATATGTACTTTGAACTCTTGTTTTTATACGATTGCATTTTTGTCGAAACTCTGAAATTTTTTTGCAATTATAATTTAAGAGTGTTTCTAACTGACTTTCTTCAAACGTGTAACCCTCATTTTTAATATAGCTTTTCACGATATCCTTCATTTTTATAGCCTTTTCAGTATTTCCACGCGGCTGAATTAGTAATGGGTGAATTAGTAATGAGTGGTACTAGTATGCAATTTCCCAAACTTTCAAATTCGATCTATCATACTTGGAAATTCAATATGAAGTTGTTATTGTTGGAAAAGGAGCTATGGAATATTATTACTGCAGACGTTCCAGTTTCTCGGGATGAAAAATGCGATGGAAAGCCAAAAGCTACTATTGGTCTAGCTATTGAAGAATCGCAGAAGGTGCATATCAAGAAATTGAAGACTGCCAAGGATTTTTTGAATGCCTTGAACAAACACCATGAAAAATCATATCTCACCAATAAAATAAGTCTTCTTCGTTAACTTTCAACGAATAAAATGAGCACAGGACAAATAATGGAAGAACACATAACAGAATTTTTGAATATTGTGCATCGATTAAATGATTTGGGAAATGGAAGAACATAACATTTTCGCTTTTTTAGTCGGCAGTTTACCGGAGGAATATAATTCATTAATTTCTTCATTGTAAATGCGTCCTGAAGCTGATTTAACAAATAACTTTGTTAAAGACAAATTGCTTCAAGAATTTAAAAGGAAATTTGGTAATGAGCAAGAAGCTGATGTCGCTTTCAAGATTCAGAAGAAGAAGTTTATTCCCAAATGTTATTCTTGCGGTATGCCAGGACATATTAGAAGAAATTACCCAAAAATTAAATGGTGGTAATCGGGCAAAAATTGCAACTAATAGTGAAAATCAAAATGTGTGTTTTGGTGTTACATCAAAAAGATCAAATACATATTGGTATATCGATTCTGCAGCAACATGCCACATGTGTTGCGAAGAAAGCTACTTTGTTAAATTGGACAAGCAACAAAATGATGTCATTTATTTAGCTGATGGTACAGAATTGAAATAAAGTGGAGCTGGTCAGTGTCAATTACTGTGTGAAAATAAGGATTTCAGTTTTCGAGATGTCTTATACGTTGCAAATTAGAGGGAAGCTTATTATCAGTGAGAACGTTTACATTAGAAGGTCTGTCTTTGATGCAAATTGTTGTTCCATTTCAATGAAAGGGAAAATAAAAACTAGAGCAACTTTAAAAAACAATTTGTATATCCTTAATCAATCGAATAATGCAAATAAAGTTTCTTTAAGCTCATCAGAATGTATTCATATATGGCATCGTCGCTTGTGCCATAGAAATATTCAACCAATCCAGTAAAGTGTTAACAAAAGTCTGTTATTGGGTGTTACCATTAAGAAATGTAATTGTGATTTTAAGTGCGAGATATGCTTACAATCCAAATGGACGATAAAGCCATTTCCAAAAGTTTCCATATCAAGAGCTGATGGTATTTTGGACTTTGCTGCATGCAGACTTATGAGGTCCAATGCAAGAACAAACCCCCGTTGGAAATCGATATTTTTTAATTCTACAATAGGAAAATAGAGAAATACTTAAAAGGTAAATGAATTAGTCATGAACTTACTGCTCCTTACACACCTGAACAGAATGGGGTTGCAGAAAGGAAAATCATGCATGCTAAATGATACTGATATTGATGTGAAGTATTGGGGAGAAAGTGTGAATACTGCTAACTACATTCAAAAAGGTATGGTATCGTCCGCTACGAATGTTACTCCGTCCGAAGTGCTGTTGAGAAAACAGCCAAATTTAAAACATATTCGTGTTTTTCGATCAACAGCATATGCACACGTCAATAAACAATATATTAAGTAAAGTGCGACTTTGGCTCGCACACGAAGGGTTCCGTACGAATACACATATGTGTATCATTTTCCGTTTTTGCTCCTTTTTTTCATTTTGGCAGTTTTTTCGTTGTGCTTTTGTTTAATTTTGAATTTTTTTATTGTTTAAGTTGTTTTTCGTGTTTTGGCGATTTTTTGGTTTCGGCGCTTTTTTAATTTTCATGATTCTTTCGTTGTTTTTTTTTGCGATTTTTCGTTTTTTGCAATTTTTTTTAGCTTTTGCGTTTTTTTTTTCGCTTTTAGACGATATTTTTAGTTTTAGCGATTTATTATAGTTTCGGTTCCGTTTTGCCGTTTTTTCGGTTTTGTGGATTTTTCGGTTTTTGGTGAATTTTTAGTTTTATAGATTTTTGTTTTGTTTTGACACTTTCTTTCGTTCTAACGATTTTTTCAGTTGTTGGCGATTTTATCTAGTTTTGGCACTTTTATTTTCATTTTGGTGATTTTTCTAAATTATTGTCGATTTTTTTCGTTTTTGATGACATATTTAGTTTTAGCGTTTTTTTAGTTTTAGTGCTTTTTTCGTTTTGACGACTTTTTCGTTTTTTGCGATATTTTTAGTTTTGATGATTTTTGCGTTTTAGCGATTTTTTTTAATTTTGGTGCTTTTTTTTTTCTTAAAGAAACAATAAAAATGATCCTTCTAAATGGTATGGTCTTAAAGTCAGTGAAAATAAAGATCCTGTTACATTCTTACAAAGAAGCTATTTCAAGATAAGATAGTGATAATTGGTTGTTAGCTATGAAAGATGAAATAAAATCTATATATGACAATCAAACGTGGGAGCTTGTGAAAATGCCTGTAGGTCTTAGGTGAGTTGGCTGTATGTAGGTCTTCAAAATGAAGAGATCTGCAGATGGAGTAACAAATACAGTGCTAAAGGATTTTCCCAGAAATATGGAGAAGATTGTGATGAAGTTTTTGAACCGGTGGTTAAACAATCTAATTTAAGAATATTACTAGCAAAAGCAAGTTTTGATGATATGAAGTTAGAGCATGTAGATGTAAAAACAGCATTTCTTAATGGTGAGTTAGATATTGATCTATACGAGTATACGTCAACCAGAAGGGTTTGCAGAACCTGTTAGAGAAAATTTAGTTTGAAAATTAAAACGTAGCATCTATGTGTTAAAACAGTCGGCACGTTGCTGTAATCTTCGAATTAATGAAGTTTTAATTAATTCGGGACTCAGAAGGGGAAAAGCCGAACAATGTCTTTACGTTAATGCTATTAGAAATTTAAAAGTCTATATATTAATTTACGGAGATGACATTATAATTGCAAGTAAAGGTAACACTTTAATTAGAAACGAAATTAGTAATTTAAAAAGAATTGTTAATATAACCAAACTGGGTGACTTAAAACTATATTTGGGTCTTGAGATACATCGCAATGAAGAAGGAATATTTTATTTATCTCAAAAAATTATATAAATAAAATTATAAATGAGTTTGGCCTTTCTGATACTAAAAATTGTTCAGTTCCAATGGATCCAGGCTATTTAAAAGATTGTGATGATAGCAGTCCTAAATCAACACTATTGGTTAGAAATAAAAAGAATTATTAAATTCCTGAAAGGTACCAAACATTTGAAATTATGTGTCGGAACTAAAACGTCGTTGGATCTGAAAGCATATGCAGATTGGGCAGGCAACTTAAATAGTCGAAAATCCACAAGCGATTTTGTATTTAAACTTAGAGGTGCAATAATTAGCTACCCAAGCCGAAAACAACAAAATGTTACATTATCTTCAACTGAAGCTGAACTTGTCCCCTTAGTATTTCAAGAAATGTTGTGGGTATTACAAATCTTAGAAGAGTTTGAATAAGAATATCAAAACTAGGGATGTAACGAATACCGATACCGATACCGATATATCGGCGATACTTCAGATTTTCCGATACATCGGTATCGGCGATATTTTACTGTCGATACGACGATACTTTTAAAATTGTTTTCAGAGTTTGTTTTAACAAATAATTTATTTTTGTTCAATTTTGCCATGAATTAAATTCACTTCGTTATTTTTTAAATCTTATTAATATCAATTTTAAAAATTAATAATATTTTATGCTATTATTTTGTAAAAAAAATTATTTATTTTTTGTTAATTTTACCATGAATTCAAATTCAAGTCGTCGTTTTTTAAATCTTATTCCAGCAAAAAAAGACACTCCAAAGAAGTCATGAAAATGTAGAATTCGCGATCCGGAAGTATTGCAAATTTGGATAATTTCTAATTAGTTTTACATATCCTAGCCATTGCAAGAAGTTCTGTTTTTCGATTACCAATCACCGAATTGGAAGCGATGCTAGGGCAAATTTCTTTTTCGGTGTTCTATAATGGTTTTTCCTCAAGGAAAAAGGATAAAAAATTACCCATTTTCACAATTTTTTTATGCGAATTTAAACTCAAAACTTTATTTTCATGTAAATTTAAGTGAATAAATATAAACTTTTAGAAGACTTTTAATAATTAAGCTATTAAGTTATTTAGAAGAATATTAGTTGATAAATGTTCTTTAAAAAATCGATTTTTTAAAAAAGCATGGCGAGTATTTTTTAAAATTACAAAGGAATTAAAAATTGTTTCTTGCTTTTCTACTAATTATCTGCATATTTTTAATATAGATTTTTTTGAAGCAAAGAAAATGTAGCTCCTTAAAAACTACTTCCAATTTTTTATACTGGGTTAAAATCAATTTTAAATATTCTCTCTTACAATGTATTTTTGTATAATAAAAAAATTGCACTTGAGTTTTGTTGATCTAAACTTGAACTCAATTTCAATGTATCGGTATCGGAATCGGTATCGGCGATATTTATTTTTATATATCGGTATCGGTATCGGATCGGCAAAACGGCGTATCGTTACATCCCTAATCAAAACCCATTATTTTTGAGAACAATCAAAGTTGCCTCAAGATAATACAAGAAGAGAAAATTAATCCAAGAAGCAAACATATTGATGTTAAATATTATTTTGTAAGGGACTTATTAAAAGAAAATAGAACTATTTATAAATGCTGCCCAATAGATCAGATGTTAGGAGATCTATTTACTAAACCTTTGCAATGAATTAAAGTTTGTAAATTTAGAGAATCAGTAGGATTAACTTAACTAAGTGTAATATTTTATATGTTATGTTCAATATTTGTTATATTGAGAATGGGTCTTAATGTACAATTTATAACAATATATTGTACTTTAATACAAAATAGCTTTGTTTATATAAATCATATTAACCTTTTGTAAAACTGTTTGTTGAATGAAAAATGTTGAAAACTATTTATCATTATCCCGAAAAATGTCAATATATTTATAACGTTTTATTTAAACTGTTTTATTTCTTTTAATAAGAATCTCAACTACATACATATATGTATGTAGAGCCTCTTTTTAAAAAGCACCTTTTCAAAAAAGAACATTTACCAAAAAAGTACCTTTTTAAAATAGTACCTTTTTAAAAAAGTACCCTTTTAAAAAAAGTTCCTTTTTAAAAAAGTACCTTTTTAAAAAAGTACCTTCTTAAGAAAGTACCTTTTTAAAAAAATACCTTTTTAAAAAAGTACATTTTTAAAAAAAGTACCTTTTATTAAAGCCACCTTTTAAAAAAGTACCTTTTATAAAAAGCACATTTTTCAAAAACTCCTTTTAAAAAGGTAGCTTTTTAAAAGAAGTACCTTTTTAAAAAATAGCTTTTTAAAAAACTGCCTTTTTAAAAAAAGTTTCTTTTTAAAAAAAGTAGATATTTAAAAAAGTAGCTTTTTAAAAAAATACCTTTTTAAAAAAGTACCTTTTGCAAAAAAGTAGCTTTTTAAAAAAAAGTACCTTTTAAAAAAAAGTACCTTTTTAAAAAAAAGTACCTTTTTAAAAAAAAGTACCTTGTTAAAAAAAAGTACCTTTTTAAAAAAGTACCTTTTGCAAAAAAGTAGCTTTTTAGAAGAGCTCCTTTTAGAAAAAAGTAGATTTATAAAAAAGTTGCTTTTTAAAAAAAGTACTGTTTTAAAATACTTATCTTCTTTAAAAAAGTACCTTTTTAAACAACTACAATTATAAAAAGTATCTTTTTAAAAAAAAAATGCATTTAAAAAGTACTTTTTTTAAAAACTATTTTTTTGAAAAGGTACTTTTTCTAAAAACGTACTTTTTGTAAATACGTCCTTTTTTAAAAACGTACTTTTTTAAAAGGGTACTTATTTAGAATATTACATTTAAAAAAAGTAACTTTTTTAAAAAGTATCTTTTATCAAAACTACATTTAAAAAAAGGACGTTTTTAAAAAATTACCCTTTTAAAAACCAAATTTTTAAGAATTTCTTTAAAGCACCTTTTGAAAAATCTCCTTTTTGAAATAAAAAAGTACCTTTAAAAATAAATTTAAAAAAATAAAAATTTTGAGCTACGTAACTCCAGAACTAAGTTTGTCCACGAAATTATCTTTGCGTTTTTCACTCTTACAGACAGCTACCATATTTTGTAAAAATTTATTTTAAAATTAACGGTTCACATCTTTTTTATTTAAGAGGTTTTTCGTGGTTTTGTTAAAAGTAATTGGTTGACTACACATCAATATGTATGTATGTATGTATGTATGTATGTGAAAAAACAAACAGCTTACCCACTAAACCAAATGTTCCGATTTCGTTAAGAATTCGTAAACTGTTCTGTAAAATCTTCTGATTTCGGAACCGAAATCGTGCCGAAATCGTAACGATTTTTGTATGAAAGGGTTGACACGACTTCGTAACGATATGTAGTTACGAAATTGTAACGATATGTCGGTACGAATTCGCAACGACGTGTAGGTACGATATCGATACGACATGTCGGTACGAAATCGTAACGATATGTAGGTACGATTTCTTAACGAATTCGTTTAGAGTTTTCTTCAACTTTTTTAATAATTGTTTATATAAAAATTATTTTCCATCATTTTATTTATTCACTTCAATATTATATGATTTAATATAATATAACATAAAAACTATAATTTAAATTGAAAGCTTAGAGTCGTAAGCCTTTTTAATAACTTTTACTGTCGGTTCTTTGTGGTGTCACAATATTTATTTGTTTTCATCTACGTAGCTTGTCTAGCTATAATTAATTGTTAATACATGAATCCGCAAAAATGTAAAAAATTTAGTATCACATTTGTTATTTACTTTTATTTGAGCTTACAACGTACCTTTAAAAATCTTAATATATCTAAAATTATTTACAGCAATGTGTAGAGTTTGCCTTCCTAGCAGGCCTTTGTCCGGGCTTAAGGGTTTTTTCTTTTATGTATGTCGAATAGTGGCTTCGCTGAGTAAAGATTTCCTACTTATACTGTCTTCGGCGAGATTAAAGGTTCCCTTCTCTATGTACATATGTCGAATAGTGGCTTCGCCGAGTAAAGATTTCTTGCAAAGACTCGTCCATAAAAATTTACACTCAAAACTATAATTGGTGAATGAATATTACTTTTAAATTTGCTTCTTTATTTATTATATTTCTTCAAAACAATCTCAAAACTTTTCACCGGTTTTTACTTACTTATAAAAAATCAAATTTGTATTGTTTTTTAAAACGTTTAATTTGCACATACTCACATGAAATAAATGTACATATACGAACGAAATTTGTTCAGATAAACTACCGAAATGTCGTAACGAATTAGTTACGACAAGTCTGACTTCAGAAAAAGTCGGAACTTTTGGTTTGGTGGGTATTTGGTGCTGCATATTATGTATGTACATATATGTCCATACATATGGACATTAGGGTCGGAGTCAGATTTGCGAATTTCAATTTCGAATAGAAAAAGAAGGTCATTTTATTTTTAGATACATGGGAAAAATAATGAAAAAAATATTGGAACCTACTTTTAGCCCTCTACCGCAGCATCAAGATTTTGAATATGAGATCAAATCGATCAATTTGTGAAACATCATACGATGCAACATTATATATTCTTTATAGCTGTTATAACTCATTACACTCAAAATATCCACAATTCTTATACATACAAGGTCAGATTTCAGACAAACTTAAGATGAAATAATGAAGCAAATTTTCGAACTTCTAAGTCTTTGTCATATCTTGCAAAAAAAAACATTTTCTAGGATAATTTTAGGTCGCTGAACTTGAAAATGATATTAATTTATTTTTCTTAATGCGCGTTTTCCCGATATTCGCGAAAAACGAGTTTTTTGTTTTTTTAAGTTTTTTCGTTTATTGGCAAAAATTCCAAGAACAGGTCATCTGAATATAATAAATTGCACACTGATGTATAGATAATATATCTCTATTCTTTAATTTAGTGCACTGATTGTGGCGATTGTATAAAAACTTTATAGAGTTACAGGCCTTAAAAGTTTAAAAAAGTATATTTTTAGACCTTCTCCCAAAAACTATAATTTTAAATTGATCCATTAAGATGAAAAAATATACTAGATATATTTATTTTCGGGCTGCATTTCAAAGATAGTTTTGTGACAATCACATGATGGATGCAATCGCTAAATTCTGAAAAAAAATAAAAAGATATTAGCAATTAAGCGAAAACAGCTATATTATTTTGTAGTTATTGTTCATGAAAAATTAATTTAAATCAGTTTGTATTAAAAATATATTTTTTGATTGAAAATAATTTTGTATGGGAAATAAAATCAACTTTTTTTCAATTAATGGCTTATAACTTTCTTATATTTTATCAGATCTCCTCGATCTTAAACTTTTTTCATTCTGCATAAATATGTTTTTTACGTGTAGCATTAAAAAATTATTAAAGTTTTTTTCGATATTAATGAAGCAAATTAAAATAAGATTCGTATAATTTCTCTAGCTTCCAGCCGTGGTAGAGGGCTAAAAGATATGTCGCAAAAAATTTTTAAAAAAATTTTTTGTATATAATTTAGCTAGATGCAACATTCCGGAGGTACTCGAAATTTATTGGATGACTTTTTTCCTTCATACACCAACGCTCCACTCTAATGTACATATGTATAATTGAAATTTCTAAATAAATTTGTATAAAAAGAAATACATAATAAGTACATGCATATATTATTTTAAATGAGTTTTAGTTTAAATACGCAATGAGAATAAAGTGAAAGTTGCAAGAGGAAATTTGCTGTAAACAAAATCATGTATTTCGGCTGTTTGATCACATGTTTTGCAACGGCAAATATTTGTTTAACTGCCTGTTCGCCAATGTCGAAGTAGTTCCAAGGCGAATTAATTTTACAAGGTGCTGTCATAGGCGAATTCGATTCGCCTTCATGGGACTTTGTTTTTGTGTTCGAAGCTCTTTACGACAAAAGCAAGGCGAAACACCATGAGAAATTGTTGTCAGTGTGACCGTTGAAAATGTTCAAAAGGTGGCAGAAATAACAGATTTTTAAGAAAAAGTGGCACCAAAGAGATATTTTTCAAACAAAGGGGAGACGTTTTTTAAAACGAATTAACTAAACCAAATTATTGCATTTTTATGTATTTCGTAGGTACTAAAATTTTTTTTTTTGGAAAAATTATCCAATTTTGATATTTTGATAAAATTTCACAAATTACTTAAACATTGGCAAATAAGTTGTAATATATGAACAATTCATACAAAAATATGTACAGGTGGACCAAAAGTTAAAAAAAAGTATTGGAGCCAATATAGGTAGCTGTGTTCCCTTTTATATAAAGTAAATATTTTGCAAATCAGTCGATAAATGGCGGTCCTCTGAAGGAACAAACATTAAAAATACAAACGTGTTGATAACCTTCTTCTTTTAATGACGTGGACTAAAAAGAACATTGCAAAACAAAATCTAAATTTTAAAAATGACAGACTTCTAGCGAATGATTGTAGACAAAAATAGATACATATGTGTCGGCGTTTTGAAAATTTACATCTGCCCTTTATTTAAGGAGGATGTAAGATCGTCCCCTTCCTTTTGCACATTGTTATACGCCCATGTTCTGAAAAACGCATATCGCTTTAAATTGGCGTTTTCGATTTGAAAACGCCAAGCAGGTGTTCTGACAAACGAAAACGCTAGAAATTTGGCGTTTTCCAACCGCTGGTATATACTGAAGCGATCTATTCTATTCTATTTTATTTAATCTGCACCTTAAAGAGAAAATAAAATTATGCAAAATTTTAATTTAATATGTTTTCTTTTTATTTGAAGAAAAACTTGCAACGTTTTTTCATGATTTTAATTAAAAACATGCAATTTCAAAATTTTCTCTGAGTTTGCCAATTGTCTGTCTCAATTGTCTACTTATGAACTGGCGATGGTTGTAGTTTTTTTTAAGTCATTATAGCAAGCAGGAACGCTGAGGGATTTTAATTTAAAACTTATTTGTTTGTTTGTGTTTTGTTACAATAAAAAACATGTTTTCATTGCTCGAAGACAACTTCGGAAAATAGCAAAACGCTAGCAAATCGTCCGGTTTTCAGAACATGCCGAAATGCGTTTTTCAAACCGTAAGCGATTTGAAAACGCTGCGTTTTCCAGAACATGGGCGATAGTGAATCGGGGTAGGAAATCTTGTAAGCTTTACATTTTGGGAACATTTTAACCATATAACTAATGGCCATTTCTTTTTTGGAAAAATGTTGTATATACGTTACATATTCTACATTTTTGTGTTTGTTTGTACAAAAAATACAACTGTGGGAATAATTTTCAAGTTCTTTTGTGAATATGTTGCATGAAAAATATGCAAATATGTAGCATATTTTACCCTCACTTTTATTTAAGGTGTTCATACTGCCCTTTTTACAGCTGTGGTAACTACTACTTTATTTGCAAAAACAAGGTTTAATTTTGTTTGTTATTCACAATGTCTGCAGATTTGAGCAAAAAATATTTTAATTAAATGCATAAAAGCTATTATTACCTTAATAACAATAAAAAATTGAAATAAATAAAAATTTTAACATAATTAGTGGTGTCAATGTTCCTTTCCTAACAGTAAAGGGATGCGGAAAATAGCTCAAATGGCTTTAAAATCGCCAATTAAGAAATAAATAAAGTCAATATTTGAAACGCTAAATATACCTTATGTAAAAGTGTAAGAGTTGTAAATACAGACAGCTAATTTAGTTCGCTTAAACTTATACAAAATGTAGCACCCGGCAAGATTATGGGTAACATCTAAAAGGTGTTACATATATACAATGAAACATATTTTTCCAGAAAAAAAATTCGCCATAACTCTTAGACTTAAACGGCGATACAGCGCACATTGGGTAAAAAGGTCAATCTAGTGGCGGAAAAAATTCTTCCAAGTTAATTGTCTGATCCACAAAAAATGTACGGATGAATTATAGGGAAGGATGTAGTCTACAAGTTGTGTTAAAAGTTAGGAAGCTATTTTTAATACAGTGGGCGCTATATGTTGTTTCATAAGACGAATTTTACCGATAAAATTCTTAAGTTTTCGAAAAACCCATATCTTCCAAACTAATAGTCTGATCCACAAAATTGTATAGATATGTTACAGCCAAGGATGTAGGTTATAAATTCTGTAAAAATTAGACAGCTATTTTTAACACTATGGGCTATATTTTGTTATATAAGACCAATTTTAGCGGTAAAACTATTTAGTCATCGGAAAGCTTACATATATCTTCCAAACGAATAGTCTAATCTACAACAAACGTGTGCATGAATTATAGGAAAGGCTGTAGGCTATTGTTTGCAGTGATGCCAACTTAGCTATTTTCGAGCAAGATTTAGCTCTATTTGATTACTTCTAACTCGTAATTTTTCCCTTCAGCTCTTTTTTAGAAAAAAGAGCTAACACGGCTCTTTTCAATAATGTAAACGGCACGTTTGGCACTTTTTGCAACTTTCATTAAATTTTCCCGTTTTTACCCTCTTGGTTCGTCTTTTCGTTATTTACGTAAATAATATTGGTACCAAGCATGAGAAATTAGCCCTTTTCGGGCTAGATTTATCCACTTTTTTGTCACTCAAAACACGAAAAAAATGTCTAGCCCCAAACAAAATAACGCGCAAATTTAGCACTTTTAACAATTATCTTTAGAACAATATGGGTACATTTTTCGTTTTGGCAACTATTTCTTCCTTTATTCTAGCAATAGCGACTTCTGAATTAACATCCTAACATCATTTTCTTCTGTTAGTTTGCTGTGCCAGTAATAAAAAGAAGAGTGTATAATAATCTTCTATTTCTTTAAAAATTGGTTGAGATTTTAAGTTAGTCCCAAAATTTAAACGTGTTTTATAAGTAAGCCCTTTTTTGCGCTTTTTCGAAAAATATGACTTGATATTGCTTTATACGTGTCCTTTTTCCATTTAGCCCTTTTTAGCTCCTTTTACAAAAAATTTTGCGCGTTTTGGGTTCCAAAAGTTGGCATCACTTATTGTTTATAAAAAATTAGGCAGCTATTTTTAACACAGTGGGCGCTATATGTTGTTATATACGACCAATTTTAAAAATTCAAAATTTATGAAAAAAACCAAGTGCATTCAAATTTCAAAATACATTAAAAATTTATCTTGAAATTGAAAACGACCACTTTATTTGTGTTTTAATTTGATAACAAGTGCTTTCGGAAGCAAATTACAACAAAATCATTTAGAAATACACACAAGTAAACAATTTTTAAAAAGGTGTATACATAGTTAGAAAAACCGATGTAAAGTCGCATACGCAAGCCTCCGCAGCTAGTTTTTGGAACAATATTACTCCATAATATCTATAGGTATATTAAGATTAGAGGTATACTAGGGTATACTTTTTTGTATTTCTATAGAGATTTAGAAAAGTTTTCAAATCAAGATTTTTCTGCATTTACGTAAAGCCGTTAAAAGTAGCTGATATAACACTTTATCAAAAAAACTTACTTTGTCCGAAAACGTCCATCATTACCGATTCAATACGCCAACAAATAAGATGTTAAAATCAATAAAGAATTACAACCCAATTTTTCTGAATGTTTAAAATGCAATATTTTCTGAAAAAGAACGCGTTGATGCTGCGCTTAAACTTTTTTAAATTCAATATTTTTGTCTTATTTTTCCGCCGCTAGATTGGTTTTTTCCCTCTGTGCAGCGGGCTGAAATGTCTTTAAAATATATTTATCAAAAATTCTTCTACATGACACCAAAGTTTGAAACTCAATTTAAACACCAGAAATTATACAAAACTTAAAATGTGCTTAGAAGTTAATTTCGAATTTATCTACAATTTGTTCTAATATCTAACAAAACCGGATTTTACAAGGCTAGTTTGTATTAAAATATGTCTTACATAAGAAATCTGTAGATATACGGCTATACGTTTTTTAATATTATCGCACTATAGAAAGCTCTCCTAATAAAATAAAATACCACTTCATAAAAATTAAAAGGAGCATAATTTATCAAAAGATGGCAGATTTATAACGTTTTCTTTTCTTCAAAAAAATGTTGCGTTGTTTGCACTTTTCAAGGAAAATCTGCAATATAATAATTTTTCGAGGAAGTGAAGTTCTTAAAAATTATTGTATCATCGCTTACAAAGGTAATTTGTTGCTTTAAAGGAATTCTACATTGCGATTTTTTAATAAAAAGTAAAACAAATTTCTGTTATTTTCGAAAATAAAACGCCATTACATAATTTAAAAAAAGTGGCAAGGCAGTGGCAAATTCCCACTTTATTCAGCCAACGATCACACTGATTATTGTTGGTTATAAACGAATTTTGACACGCCGAGCTTATAAAAAAACGTAGTCAGCTGTTTTTATAACACCACCTTGTAAAATTAATTCGCCTTGAGTAGTTCCTTCTTTCGCACAATTACATTTAAAGCAAAAACAAATTCAAAAATGTTGTTTTTGTTTTCAATGTAATTGTACGAAAGATAGAACTCCTTCGACATCGGCGAACATGGTAAATATGTTTTCCTATGTTAGTGCCTGACGTTATTTGACAGCTGTTTGAAGAAACAACACGGGCAAATAAATGTGCGTAGTGTGACCACAAAACAAATTGTGTATGTATTTACAAAATATTTGGTTAAACATGAACCAACATATTTGAAGCAAATGTTACCCCAATGTGACCGTGCCTTACACAGCGTCTTCACGAGACATTAACTTTGAGATAACATGAGAAAAAACGTCGGCAGAATACTAAAAACAAAATTTCGAATTTTCTCTTAATCTCACACTAGGGGAAGACGTAATTTAACTTTTCCGATAAGATTTCATTTTATGCAAATGCTCATCGAGTTAACATGTACTACTTTTGCATAATTAGCTATTTTATTTTGAGTTTTTCACACAAATTTTAATTTATGACTCAATTAAACACATTCATTCATTTATTTAACACAGAAATTTTATCAAAAACATCGCTTTTCATTTATTTTAATAAACACTCACACATGCACACTATTTTATTTTCATGTACTTGTGTTTTTTGACAGTTCATCTCATAAGATTGTTGTTATAAGAATTCTTATAACAACGCTCTCATAAAAAATTCCTATAACATTGAGATAACACTAATTTGAAGTCTACACGTAACATAATTCTCTCTGCGATTGAATTTGACACCATCTTACATATTATGCTAAGCTTTGAGTGCGAAAAAGTTGTTTTCATATACAAACACATGTTAACTTAAAAAGCGTTTGTGTACTTATTTTATTCAAAATGATAACCCTACGTCTATACCTGATATATTTTTATCATGACAAATGTCAAATTCCATATAGGAAAAACAGCTAACATAAAACAAATTATTTTTCAATATAAAGTTTGACTTTTGTCATGATAAAAATATATCAGGTATAGACGTAGGGTGACATAATATAACTACTTTCAGATAATGACACAAAGACGTACTTATTTTACTAAGTCCATGTCCATATGAATCAACTTTTCCTTCTGCAACTTTCTTAAATTTTCTTTTGAAGTTGCATTCGTGTCCATATAATGAAATTCTTGCTGCGCAGCTTTTGTTTTTTTAAAATAGAATTTGTCGTTGCTTAATATTACGAAGAAGAAAACAAAAGAGAGTTGCATGTACATGAAGCAGAGTACGCCTTCCCTATCTTCTCACCTCTCTCTCCCATAAACTCAAAATTTGCGTAGCAAAAGTTGACTCGTATGGACATAGACTAATTACTAAGTATTAGTTTCAATTTGGACCATAGTAAGAGATAAATAAGTGGCACGCATTACTGTGTAGTCCATTAAAAAAGTACTACCGACTACAAAGATTCCAAAAGTTTTTACTGGGTTATTTGCGATTCATATTAATAATTCGTACGTAGTACACTGTCCAACTAGGTTAAAACTGTGCTATCACTCTAATGTACAAACACATCGATTATATTGAATTGCAAGTCTTATTGATCAGCTTCTTATTCAGCTTTGAGAAAAACAGAAAAATGTGTATTTATTTCTCTGTCT
Source organism: Panzeria rudis (assembly GCA_956483635.1). Lineage (NCBI taxonomy): Eukaryota > Metazoa > Arthropoda > Insecta > Diptera > Tachinidae > Panzeria > Panzeria rudis. The sequence continues at coordinate 58,533,226 of OY101450.1, forward strand.
TTCTCACAGCTGAATAAGAATCTTATCAATAAGACTTGCATAGTGTGAATTGAGACTAAGTGAACAAACCAGCTTCATTTTACTGGGTTCTTAAAACTATGTAAGACGATTGTCAGATCTTACAATACTGTAAGTAAAATGTGCTAAACATTTCTTAGTCCCAATTTACACTATGCAAGTCTTATTGATTAGCTTCTTATTCAGCTGAGGAAAACAGAGAAATGTGTATTCATTTCTCTGTCCTTTTTACAGCTGAATAAGAATTTTATCAATAAGACTTGCATAGTGTAAATTGGGACTTATTAATATTGATTATTGAAATCGGTCTTATTGATCAGCTTCTTATTCAGCTGTGAGAATAACAGAGAAATCTGCATTCATTTCTCTGTCTTTCTTGCTTGCACTATCGATTCCACGATTCTGTGGCTTCTTGCTAACAACATTGTTTAAATCTAACATCATGTGGCATCTCTGTTAAAATAAACGAAAAGCACAATGAGGAATATAGCAAAAACAAATGAATTTGTGATCGCCAAACAGTATACAGAAAACTTTTTTCATTAATTTCTTTATTTTTTCGAAATAATTGTCAAATTATATGTTTAAATAATAGAAATATTGTTATTTATACGTAAAAGTTTTACATGTTAGTACCTACATATATTGTTGTAAAACAAAAACTTAAATTGTTGTCATAAAGTACGTACTACGGCTGCACAGCTGATTCTTGTCTATTTCCCTGCAAAACTTATTGGACCACGTGGTCCATTTTAGTTGAAATGGAGTAGTTACAACATGGTCCTATGTAATGCAGTGATGGACCATGTGATTTGCAAACAAGAGTTTGTAGTTAAGCGACAAGTGTTCGCATTTTAACGATTGCAAATAACATAACCAATCGTTAAAACACGAACACTTTAGTGCTCCATCAAGTAGTGACATGGACTAGTTTCAAAACTAGCCTCATGTAGGTGCTCCATGGAGTAGTTACATATGGGTAGTTGTCGGGGTAGCCCGATGTAATGCAAAGCTGTAGTGAGATTCAGTAACTTTTAACAATAGCAACAGTTGTTATATTGTCAACTTCTTAAGTTGTTTGCAATAACGATCTTACGATTCTGTAACTTCTTGTTAACAACATTGTTTACATCTGACATCATGTGGCATCTCTATTAAATATAACAAAAACAAATGAAAGTTTAATTGCCAAGCAGTGTACAGAAATTTGTTTTCATTAATTTTGTTATTTGTGAGAAATAATTGTTAAAATTAAATGTTTAAGTAATACAAATATTGCTATTTAACTGTAAATGGTTTATATATTTGTATATTTTTGTAGAAAATTAACTTTAATTGTTGTTATAAAATACGTGCTACGGATGAAAAGCTGACTCGTTATCTATCCGTTAAGAACAGAAAAATTATTGTCGTTAGTTAAACAACAGCAAATATTGTTAAAAATGTTACAGAGTAACAAAATCGACAATTTGCTTGTTAAATTTTTTAACAATGATAACTATTGTTAAAATTTAATAGAGAATCACACTAGGACATCGCAATGTTAAATGGACCATGTTTATTTCATAAATTTAGACCACTTTGTAACTACTCTTGGTCCCTTGTGGAGTGCCCTATACATGTTTGCATGGAGTAGTCGCGTTTTTTGCAGGGTTAGTAACAACAAAAATAAGTATTTCCTATTAAGTTTTTGCTTAAACGGTCTAGTAGTCTGAGATTTAGTATTAATACTTGTCAAAAACTCAAATCTTAAGTAAGAATCCAACAGTGTGAAAACAAGTTGTTATGATTTGTCAAATAATACGTAAAGAAATTTGACAGTATTATGGTATTCGTCATTTTTAGAAAATTTTCTATACAATCACATTTTCCATTTTATCAGGGTTGTCTTTTGCACAAACAAACATAGGAATAACAAAAATAGCTGTGTATTTGTTTGCCAGCTTAAATAAAGAAAAAGAAGTACGAAAAAATTTGCTTTATTGCAAATTATTTATGTTACGTTTTATTTGGAATGTGATAGTTTAGAAACAAAATGTAATGAGAAAAATTTCTTTAAGATTTTTTGAGAGTCAGACTGATTTTGATTTGATTTTGGTCTTACAAAATCTAATAAAAATCTCAAAGCATGTATTAGAATGTGAAAGCGCCTTAAGTGACCAACTGGATTTTATTTTAAAAAAAACTTTACACTCTGGAAAGCTTATGAATCCAACAAAACAAAAATACAAAGGACTATGAATACAAAAGAGGACAAAGACAATACAAAGTTGCAATATTCTGCAGCAATAGTTTAATTGGAGATCTGTGGTACTAGTGTTAAGTTTGACAAAGAAGATTTTGTGTTGTATTGTTTATTTATTTATTTTATTTCCACAAATTATGTGTCGTGGAGTTCCGTTTTTTTGTATTTTTTAAGTAGTAAACAAATTCAAGTCAGTGATAACATGTAAAAACAAAATTCGTGTGTCAAATTAACATTGTAAACTATATTTTAGAGATACTTAATTATTTATTTTGCTAGATCTAAAATAACAAAAAAACGAAACGTTGGGTGAAAATAAATGAAAATTGAATTGTTTTTATTTACAATTGGTTTGGCCATAAATAAATAGCCTGAGAAACCGCTAATGAAATAAAAATAAAAAAATAATAATAATGTGAGTTCGATCACAGGAGAGAATTGTAAACATCTACTAATGAAACATTTCACCTTCTACCGAAACATTCTTCTCATCATTCATACGTTTCAACGTCGGCGAATCGGGCTTCATCCGCTTCTTTTTCACCCTCGTACCTTCCTCCACACCCGACAAATCGGTCAAACCGATAAGCTTCGCATCAGACACCTCTGACTCACTCCCACCAGGCATATCGCCCTTCCGCTTCCCCGCAGACAAATAATATTATTATATATCCACCAGTAAAAAATAATATATCCGTACAAAATAGTTGGAATTACCGCAGTTAAACAGCAAAATAACCAACAGTCAAAGACAAGCGCAGTCAATAAACCGTCAGCCAAATATCGCACCAAGTTCAGCAAGAAATTCGGTAAAACCGAAAAACCCGTTTTTTCAAGAAACCCGGGTTCAAAAACCGAGGCGAACCGGCTCTGAATCCCGAAAAACTGGACACAAAATCCCCTAAATCCAAGAAGTTCCCGGCAAAAATCAAAAACGGCAACGCCGAAATACTCACTCAATTCAAAAACACGGCAACACAGCACCAACCAACAAACGTACGACCTTACTGCAGGAGTTTGACCTTGAGACTCCCTTTGCCAGTGTTAATGTATTTCTATGCAGCTGTTAAGTTTCTCTGTACTTCTTGTTGTCCGTATGATTACACTAATACACTCATACATAGCTCACACCGCGTTATTACAATTGTAATATTAATCTTACTAAAGTAAGATTAATCTTACTAAAGTAAGATTAATCTTACTCAAAATTTGTGATTGTATTGTGAAAAAGATTTTTACCCCCTAGCGTATAGATGTTTACACATCAAAATTAATTTTAAAAATCGGTTCACAAATGACAGAGTTATGCGTGTACAAACATAAAAAAGTAAAAAAAAATATACCCGTACAAAATAGTTGGAATTACCGCAGTTAAACAGCAAAATAACCAACAGTCAAAGACAAACGCAGTCAATAAACCGTCAGCCAAATATCGCACCAAGTTCAGCAACAAATTCGGTAAAACCGAAAACCCCGTTTTTTCAAAGAACCCGGGTTCAAAAACCGAGACGAACAGGGTTTGAATCCCGAAAAACTGGACACAAAATCCCAGAAGTTCCCGGCAAAAATAAAAAACGGCAACGCCGAAATACTCACTCAATTCAAAAACACGACAACGCAGCACCAACCAACAAACGTACGACCTTACTGCAGGAGTTTGACCTTGAGACTCCCTTTGCCAGTGTTAGTGTATTTCTATGCAGCTGTTAAGTTTCTCTGTACTTCTTGTTGTCCGTAGGATTACACTAATACACTCATACACAGCTCACACCGCGTTATTACAATTGTAATATTAATCTTACTATGTCTGTACAGGGCTCAACTATCGAGTTTTCATTGTTCTTGTTTCATAGTTATACATCTGCATGAAATAGAAATGAAACGAATAAAAAAATTATTACGAAAGTTTCATGAACATCATTATTTAGTTTCATGCATACATATGTCTATTTTCTAATTACCTTTAATTTGAATTAAGTGGATGTATTTGTATTTTAAGATTCAAACTTCTAAGTCTAAACTTCTAAGTCTCAATAAAAATTAAATTGAAATTGAGATTCAACATTTAAACAAGTTTAGACTGAAAAGTTTTTGCTTTGTTTATATTTATTATTTTAATAGTAAATTAATAACCCGTTTTTACAGTCTCTTTCAAAGAGCGAACATATTATTTTATCTATGAACTGGTTTCTTTCTGGTCAAGGTCAAAAGATTTTTTGTAAAAACAAACATTTTTTTCTTTTTTTCCACGAATTTCAACTTCATCTACGTATATATGTGTTCAATTCATAAGCTCGTATTAACGTCGTATGTGTTGTGTAATTCTAATTATACAATATTGTATTTTTGTTGTTGGTAATTTTTGTTGTTGGTAATTTTCATACAAAAGTGCGTTATAATTATACGATTGAATTTTATATGTTCTTCAAATAGTTGTATTGAGGCCAGGTCTGGGAATATTCTATTGGTTCGACTAATTTGCAAAAATATTTTATATATATGATAAGTAACACCAGAAACTACATTCTTCTTAATGATAAATATATAATTGATTCATTTCAATTTAATTTTCAAATTTTAATCAAAATTGCTTGTCGCGAAAAAAGTTATTCTATTTCGCGTCAAATTAAAATTCCCATGCCTGGTCTCGTTTCATGGTATCGAATCAAGGTGAATTATTACCAGGTGGCCTCGAGAGATCAGGTGACTACGAATTGTTTACCATATTTGAACTGCAAACTGTGTTAATGTATCGGCTTTTTTGATAGTCCAAATATAAATTCTGCACGGCGAATTTATATTTGGAATGTCAAAAGGCTGATATATTAACACTGTTGATAGTTCAAATATAGAAAGATTTTCTTAGTTACCTGATGTCTCGAGGCCACCTGGTATTAATTCGGCTTGCCTTGGTATTAATTAAATTGACATTTAAGATACGACAAAATAACGATACAACAAATTTGTCTGTTCACAAGCACATAAACAAGTGTCGTCTTTTTTTTTTAACGATAAGACATACGACTGAGCTTGTGAATTGAGCAATAGTATTAGCGAGCACATTTTTCACCTATGTATGTACAGTGTACATTAGGGTGTCAATGAAATTTATGATATTTTGTATTATTTTTTAATTAAAACAAAGATATGCTGATTATTATCGTACTTGGTCTAAAACCAGGTGGTAACAATTTCATCCGAATCGGATAACTCTCCGACGTGCTCCATTGAAGGCAAAATAAAAATTTCACTAAAATTAAGCTCAATTTATGTAAAACGATATTTCAGTAAGCGTATGTCAAAATTTGGGCCAAATTGGATTACTGTGAGGATTGACCAATAGGGGTCGAATTTCAAATTTTATAAAATTTTTCAAAACTAAGCTCAATTTATATAAAACGATATTTCAGTAAGCACATGCCAAAACTTGATCCAGATCTGACAACTGTGAGGCTTGACCCCTAGAGGTCAAAATTCGAATATTGTAAAATTTATTACAATGAAGCATACTTTTCATTAAGCAATCTTTTGTTGGGTGGAATTAAAAACTTGTACCAATTTGTGGCCAAAGTTAAAACTTATGAATAAAAAATTACGTATTAGGAATTTTTAAATAATTTAAAAGGTATTTTAAGTTAAATGATGAAAAATAGAGATAGCGATCACGAAAAGAATATTTTTTCGCGCACGCTCACGCACAGCAAATTTTAAAACTCTCACGATCACGCACGCTCACGATCAAATTTGATTTCATCACGCACGCTTACGGACGACAAACGCTTAAGGTTTCGCGATACATACTTTTTATATCCCAGAAAACGCAAAATCGAACGTTTAAAGTTTTAATACATTTTTAGTGTATATTTGAAAACGAGTTTTTGGCCCAATGAAATAATATACATACGTGAGTGATTCTCATTTTGAGTGTACATTTTGGGTTTTTTATTTGTTTTTAACTTTACCAATTTAATTAATAGATATATAAATATAAATAGTTTTCGCCTTATTTAATGGATCCTTATATAAAATAATATTTTTCGATTTTTAAAAATTTGTTTGTATTGAGCGTTAGATTTTCTTCCACGGTTGTTTTGGCAATGATTTTAGCGAAAAAAATACACCACAAAAGGTGAGTATAGGGCTTTAAAGTACTTTATATCTACTCTCTAAAAAAATTTTTTAATCGCAGGACGAAATCAAAAGTTATGAGCATTTTTTAATCTGACTTGGGTCTGGCAGTAGATTAGTTAAATGTCGAAATGTCATATTCACAATAAAAGAAAATAATTGAAGTTGTGTGTAAAAGAAAATAAAATAATAATTCTTTGCAACGATTTATTCATTAGCAAATAGCAGGCTAACTCTTCTTTCAAATTAAACAAGAGTAACGCTCAATACACATAACTGCGGACAACAAGAATTTCTTTAAAAAAATATATTTCAACTTCTTTTCAAATATTTATTGTATAAAATATGAAAAGCAAATTCAAATATTCTAAAGCCGCTATAATTTACTTTCGTTTTTTGAAAAATTTATAATTTCTTAATGTGGAATATCAACACCATACAATTCGGACACGTCAGTTTGTATGAAAGAGTCTAAACAGTATTTGCGATCTTTGATTTTAACATATAATCGCCACATAGAAAAAATTATCACCAAACAATTTTCAAACAAAAGTTTGTCTTAAAATAAATTTAATTTTCAGAAAATGTTCTTTACATAATCAATGATGTGTTTGTTTGACTCTTATTTAGGGCGCAAACACCAAAAACATCAAGAAAAACCGTGTCATAAAAAAACAACCCCGATGACTACATAGACACAAATAACAACAACAATAATAATGATATAAAAAGGAGTGCGATTGTACCAAGTTTGATAATGTCGTTGCGTTAATTTTTTAGAATCTTTAGATAAACATTCAGACTTGAACATATTTAACAAAGTGAAATTTCATAAATGGTTAATGGATGATGATGATGATCCAGATAACAATTTTGTTTGATATATTACAAAAATCCAGTAAATATTTGTGTTTGATTAAGTAAACTATTTTAATATACAATTTATTCCTAAGTTTTTCGACTTTTATACATTAATATCTTGCCTAATTAGGCAAGATAGTAAACTATTTTATTTAATATTTGTTAGCCCCTGTCCATATGAGACCACTTTTGCTTCTGCAATTTTCTTTTGAAGTTGCATTCGTGTCTATACAAAGAAATTTTTGCTGTGCAGCCTTATTTTTTTTTACATAGAATTTGTTGTTGCGAAAAAATTTCAGGTAAATCGGTTGGGGGTAAGACGTGCCGCAAGCCCGCTCAAATTTAGGAAAAACCATAAAATTTTGCTTTCTTTCCTAATAACTTCCAAAATAGTAATATCACAAAAAAGTTTAAGGGGAAAAAATGTTGCTTGTGAAGTATTCAACATTTCATATCCTAGCAACTTTTCTGTGGATCTAATGCTTAATGAAATAAATATAAAATTTTCAAGCAACATTAGCTTATTTTAATGTTTCATTCGTCCTCCCAGCTTATGGCAACTAAAACACAAATTTACAAGGTTTTGGAATGGAACAATTAAACATGGTTTCTTATATAATTTCAGCTCCTAAATCAGAATCTGCATTCAGTTTATATTTTTGGGTTCTAGTTTTCGAGATATACGCTTTTTTTCAAAAATGAAGCATTTACACAGCAAAAGTTAACATAACTCGATAACGGGTTGCCCAATTCATTCGAAACAAAAAATCTAATTCGACAACAATATTATCGCTAAGTTACGCAAATATTGTTTTCCAATCTGCTCATTAGTTTTAGAGATATCGTAGAACTTGTCGAAAAAAAATTTTTTTATAAAAATTGTAATTTTTAAAACATTCATAAATAATTAAAAAATATAATTAAAAATTCTGGTATATTTTTTGTTTGAAATATAGCAAACTATATTTCAAACAAAACAAGCCATATATCATCAAAATCGATCAACAACTTTTGATTTTATTCAGAGTTAGATATGCAGAAAATTAGAAGCGAACAAAAAAATGGATTAATTAATTTACAGTTAAAAGAAATGTCAATATAACTGGAGAATGGGATGTCCTATGCATTTAAAACAAAAAACAAAAAGTCGCATCCGTAACGTTTTTTAATCTACTCAGTAGTTTCAGAGATATCGTGAAACTTATGCAAAATATAATAATGTTTTATCAAAATTTTTGGTTTTAAGAAATATGGCTTGTTTTGTTTGAAATATATACTTTTCTTCATATTAATGGAAAAAATAAGGGTTTATTTTTGCGATTTTATTTTTTTATTAATGTTTTAAAAATAAAAATTTTATGACTTTTCCCAAATTTGACGTCATCCTAGCTCTTGGGTACAAAAACAGAAACAATTTACCTGTGCAACATTTTCTTTATACGCACAACCATCAACACAAAAATTTCGCCGTTTTAAAAGCTGCAAAATTGGTTCTAGATTTGTGCACAACTTCATAAGTGCCGCAAGCACGTCAAATTTGGGGAAAATAATAAAATTTTTATTTTTAAAACATTAATAAACAAATAAAATCGAATAAAAAATACCTTAATTTTTCCATTAATATATAGAAAAGTATATTTCAAACAGAACAAGCCATATTTTTTAAAACCAAAAATTTTCATAAAACATTTTTATCTTTTGCATAAGCTTCACGATATCTCTGAAACTACTGAGCAGATAAAAACGGTATGGATGCGACTTTAAGATAATATTGTTGTCGACTTTTGGGTTTTTGTTTTAAATGCATAGGACATTCCGTTCTCCAGTTATATTAACTTTTCTTTTAACTGTAAATTAATAAACACATTTTTTTTGTTCGCTTCTAATTTTCTGCATATCAAATTGTGAATAAAATCTAAAGTTTTGGATCGATTTTGAGAAAATATGGCTTGTTTTGTTTGATATATAGTTTTCTATATTTCAAGCAAAAAAATACCTGAATTTTCAATTAAATTTTTTATTTATGAATGTCTTAAAAATAACAACTTTGATTAAAAATTTTTTTTCGACAAGTTCCACGATATCTCTAAAACTAACTAAACTTTTGCTGTGTAACTGTTTAATTAAAAAAAGTGTATATCTCGAAAACTAGAATCAAAAAATATAAACTGCATGCAGATTCGGTTTCAGGAGCTGAAATTACATAAGAAAGCATGTTTTATTTGTTCCATTCCAAAACCTTGTAAATTTGTGTTTTAGTTGCCATGAGCTGGGAGGCAGAGAAGCAAGCCGTGTCGGCGCGGCTGGCGGCAAGCCGCGCCGGCGAAGAATTTTTACATGTCAAGCCGCCGCCGAATACATCGGCTCGTCGGCGGCTTATTTGCAAGCCGATTTTATCGGCTTCGCCGAAGTTAATACCTTTTTTGCTGAAGAATTGAAGTAACCCAGATAACTAGTTACTTAACGCTTTGATACTCGTTGTGGTGTAAATATTCATATACCTAAATATGCGCTGACATTGCTGCCTGACAACAGTACTTTTTCAGTACACATGCTCAAAACAAAGTAATCGGTACTTTGCACGCATACCAAGAGCGTGACCATTGTGTGGCTTAAAGTGGCAATTCGCCAGTCTTTTTAAATGATCTAAGCATTTTATAAAGTGGTTATTTTATGCTTTTACCTGAGCTTTGTACTGAATAGGTTCGTAGTTTGGCTTATGCAATATTTAAGTCAGAGTATTTTTTATTAAATTAAAATTATTAAAAAGCGCGGCTAACAACAAAAGTAGAGAGCATATATTAGAAATTTCTATTACTTCATACTTTCCTATAAGCACTTTTCACATATGTATATATCGCCCATTTGCTGCAGCAACGTCGTAACACAGAAAAAACTAGTTGTACAAAATATATGAAAAAGTATGAAAAAAGTACTCAAACATTCGAATTTTTTATTTATGTTGTTTTGCTTGTTTAGGGAGAATTCTTCTACCACGTATTCAAGCGTTTTATTATTCATACTTACCAAAATAAAATTGAGCTACTCTGGTGATATATTTTACTTAACATCCAATTTCTGATCATCTTTTGTATTCTTCTTACTCTATGACATATATGTCGTTATCATCAAGATCCAACTCACACTTCCCGTCATACATCGAAAAAAAAAAACATTTTCAAACTCTTTGTCGATCAAGCCTACTTTTTTTTTTTATTATAGACTTAAAAACTAAGAGCTTACTACTCAAACAACAAACAATGAAGCACTAGAAATATACATCCAAAAGTTCAAGAACTTACATAAACATCATACTTCGTCGTTTCGACGACGCAAATTGAAAAAAATTAACTTTCTCAACGCAGAGCAAGCTAAAAATTGGCATACACCTAAAGCACGACAACATCAAGTCCTATACGAAAAATGGACATAAAATAAGTGCATCTACCAGAAAAATCTAAAAACTTCTAGCATGCGAACAATACATCATTAATCGTTGTGCCGCTTTTGTCAAATAAGCAGAATCAATTTCATAATTTAGAAACAAACCACCCAAAAAACCTCATTAACGATAAAATAAACAAATCCACAAAAATACCAACAGTGTCACTTACACTGTTGTTATTTTTGTAGACCGCCGGAAAAAACCAAGACCTAAGCAATAAACCATAAACACATTTAAACACTTAAAGTAAATCCATATGTGAACCAATTAGCGTAAACCAAAGTATCAACAACGTTGCTACTTTTGCCAATCACATAGCGTAACTAAAATAACCCAGATTGTAAAACATTCATAAACTAGAATAACTCAGATTGTAAATTTACCATATGTAGAACACTCATGACCCAAATAACCCTTCATAAGTAGAATTAAGAATTTCTATAAATACTAAAGTAAGATCACTACAAAAACTAGTCTTAAGATTTCATCCAACGAATAAAGAGTAAACAACCCAAAATATTGCCTTGTGTTTTTTTTATTTTAAAGATAATAGTGCTATTTATTCTAAGAATAAATCACCAAAAACGTAATTGGCGCAGTCGGGGAAATTAAATTCTAAAGAATTTAATTTTAAAGAAAAACCTACACAACTGCCTTTAAATTCTGAAGAATTTAAAGAAAATTTACCACTACAAATCCCAAGGGACCCTTCAGTGATAAAATTAATTAAATTTAGATATCACTATCGGAACCGGTCGTGTAATCGTTGAAAACTCCAAGAAAGACATATTACTAGTGCTTTCCAAACCTTACGTGGGCGATACAGGAGCAACATCAGATTACGCTTCCAACTACTAGCAAGCGATAACTACAACTGTGACCATAAGCGAACCAATAGAGCTAGATCCAGGGTTTCACTCAGAGGACGGATACTCAACCAAGGTAAACTCCGAAACTACAACCTTCAACAGAGACGCAGAGTCAGGCTCACCAGAAGGCAAAGATTGCACGTATCCACACGAGGACGCTAAAACACAGTTGGCACACGAATTCCGAGGGACCCCCAATAGAATTTTTTCGGTGAAACAAAACGAAAAAGGAAAAATGTCGCTACAAGACCGATTTAACGAAAACCGTAACATCAACCACGAAGACGAACTCAATGAAGTTATAAGAAGACAAGAGGCTGCAATTCACCAATTGCAAGAACAACTCCAGCAACAGCAAGCACAACAGCAACTTCAGCAAATTCAACAACTCCAGCAGCAACAACCACAAGCACAACCACAACAAGGTCTATGGTTAACGCCAAAAGACCTGTTAGCACAGTTCCGGCAATTGAGAAGCCTAGATAAGGACCACGTTGCAACAGCCTTCATAGCATCGGTAGAAGCAGTCTTAGCACTGTGCCCTAGAGAAAACCAGCAACTGATAAATTTGGCAACCACCATAATCATTAATGAGAAAATTAGCGGCGATGCAGGCGACTACATTAGAGGATTAGGAACGGATGCAACATGGGACCAGATAAAGGCGAAATTGATAGATCACCACCGACCAAGAACAACATACTCAGACATATTCAGCAGATGCAGAAACGTAAAAGTGAGTAAACTTAGAGAATTATTTACATATTTTGAAAAGAGCAAATCTGAGCTAAATAAGATATATATGTACGACGACAGGAGGCCAGAAATATATGAGCCAAATAGAGTCGATAAATACCTCGTTAACATTTTAATTGAGAAGATCGATATACCATTACGATCACACAGCGACCAAAATAGTACACTAAACGAAATTATAACAAATTACACTAGAATTAGGGCTTTATATGACCCTAGGACGATACACTACCATCATAGGAAGAAAAACCAACAGACACAATACAGTAACAATAAAACAGAACAAACACAAAACAAACAACAAACACAATACAATAATAATAAATCACAACAATACAACACTAACAAACCAACACAATATAACGATAATAAACAAACTCAACAAAATAATAAAAATCAATCCGGATACTACAAAAAGAATTATCAGAATTATAAAACAAATAATTCAGCACAAACAAAAACGTCACATATGAGCGTCATTGTTTTCGTGTGTTAGTCCCAGTTTACTCTATGCAAGTCTTATTGATCAGCTTCTTATTCAGCTGTGAGAAAAACAGAGAAATGTGTATTAATTTCTCTGTCGTTATCACAGCTGAATAAGAAGCTGATCAATAAGACTTGCATCGTCTAAACGTCGACTTAGTAAGTTACAATAAAAATACACACTTTGCAGCACTACGTTTTTATTTGCAAATAACACGTGCGTATAAATGTAGTATATGTAATGTCAAAATGAAAATTTTGGCAGCACTTTTGAAATAGCCATTTGAATTCAAAATAGCGGTAATAGAACTTTCTGGAAACAGTAGGGAGAACATCCAAGATTATTCGAGAATGTCAAAAGACAATGTTGTTCAAAACCCATTCAATAAAATCGTTTAATCATTGAATTTTGTAATCAACTTTAAAAATTTGATTTTTTTTTAATTAACGGTCAATTATTACCAAAACATCTTCGCTGTATTGAATTATCATGAATTATTGTATTAGTAACCTTGCATTGTCTTAACAAAGAAATTCTTGTAATGTAACGATTGCCATTGTTGTAGCTTAACGAATTATTGTAGTTTTTACTAAATCCTTCATGTACAATGTTAAAAACCTACTTACCTTTCAACACTCAAAGTAACAAGTTAACGCATTTTGATTTTTTATAAATAAAAGCATTATTAATGTAAGTTGGTTTGAAGAAAACTCTTTGGAGTTTTTATTTCTTGCCCAACAGATTCAGGTATCCCCCCTCCTGACGTTTCCTATTCCCACTGACAGTGTGTCCAGCATAAGAAGTTCTCTCTCATTACTTCACGTATGTATCAATAATTAATTTTCTCAATCTTCCCGTCGACCAACTAATAAAATTGTCCCTAACGCCTCATACACTTTCCTATATACATACACATATACATTGGTAAGTATTTCTTTTAATTTTGTGTTATTTTCTAATGCAAAATCAAACAAACTAAACAACCTTATAATATTCGATTTGCCCAAATGAGGTAATTTGCGACATGATTTCCCATATATTTTTCATGTTGGTAAATTATCTCAAATGACTTATAGTATGTTTCCACCGGCATGATTTCGACAAATCATGGTGATTTGAGCAAATCGAGTTGATTTATACATGATTTACCATACATTTTGCATACGAGCAAATTACCTCAAAGTAGGCGATTTATTTTAAATTATATGGAAAATATTATTTTTCGAACTGTATTTATCTATACAGCCCTGCGTTGCTTTTATAATTACAAACTCCATCCCTGGGTCATCCATCAATTGTGATTGACAATTTCGAAAAAAATGACATTAAAGAATATATAATTAATTTTAAATGTCAAACTATATATGGAAAAAATTCAGTTACAGTTGCTGCGCACACCTTATAAAGTAAGTGCATCATTTGACTAAGAAAGTTCGAACACCAAATCACTCACAAGCTCGGTGGAAACACTTCGAAGTAATTTACCTAAATCTACGTAATTTAAAGTTGGTGGAAACATACTATTAATGTGCTCCAGATTATGTCGAAAATAGTCTATGCAGCCCTGCGATGCTTTTAAAATTACAAGCTCCATCTCTGGGTCATCTATCAATTGTGATTGACGATTTCGAAAAAATGACATTAAAGAATATTTCATTAATTTTATATGTCGAACTATATATGTATGGACAAAAATTCAATTACAGCTGCTGCGTACACCTTATAAAGCAGGGACTGAAACCGAACCCGAACCTGAACCCAAACGGATGGCAGAAGGTTTCAGCACCCCGAAAGCTGACTATTTTTTGCAATTTTTATAAGTGCCGAACAGAGCACGAAGCCGATATTATGCGATTATCGGCGGCGGCTTACCCAAAAAGTAACCAGCGGCGGCGGCTGAATGAAAAGTGTCGGCTGTCGACTGGCTCACGTAGCATGTATATCTAGCGAAAAAAAATGTTTAATATATTATATATTGCTGACAAGCATTATCTAGTTTTTTGTGGTATTTACACCAAACTTATATTATTTGATAGTCCCTTGTCGGCTGAGTCGTGCAGCCGCACACATCGGCGGCGGCGCAGTTTGAAAATAAAATTCGGCGGCGGCTGTTAAGCCGGCTATGCGCCGAACGGCTTTGTGCTCTGGTGCCGAATGGTTGCCAAAATTTTTGCTTTTTCTTGTTCTGGGTATTTCTAATAATTTCTTATTTTTATTTGTAATTAAGTCTATGAATTTACAATTCTTACAGACTATTTAAACATGAATACAAATGTAATTAAATAATTATGTATATTATAAGAAATCAGTTATTTAAAGAATATACAATATTACGCTTTATTGCGTTATTACTTGAAGAAAAATCAACATAACAATAAAGTTTATTGAAATCCCTGCAACTTCTAATAAAGGAATCTGAATCTCCATAATTTGATCTAAAAGCTTTAATTGACAGTGGATAGTAGTATCGTGTCGGGCGTTGAGGATCATGAAAAGATAAGTTACCAATTAAAAAATCCGAACAGATATTACCATTAATTATGTTTAAAACAAAAATTACATTTAACATTTTTCTACGACTAATTAAGGATGGTAATATAATAAGTACAAGTCTAGCATTATAGGAAGGAAGAATCAGAGGATTCCATTGTAATCTACGAAGGCAAAATATTAAGAATTGTCTTTGTACAGATTCGATAGCGTTAATATAAATTTGATATGTAGGATCCCATATTATTGAGCCATATTCCGGAACAGGACGAACAAGTAATGTAAATAATTGCTTAGTAATGTAAGGATCTTCAAACTCCTTAGCCCAACGTTTGATGAATCCAAGCAGACTTCTTGCTTTGTTTACAATTAATGTAATATGCTGAATGAAATTAAGTTTAGGATCAAGTAAAATTCCAAGATCAGTGAAAGTGTATACCTTATCCAACTCATAACTACACTCTAAAACAATTTTGTTGAAAATTAGGTCGATAATAGTAGGCAACACTTTACAGACTACTTTCGACCTAAAATTACACACGCATTATTTTTGAACAAAATGTTTTTACTAAAAAAAGCGATTGGCTGCGTGCAGGT
This sequence comes from Panzeria rudis, assembly GCA_956483635.1. Taxonomy (NCBI): domain Eukaryota; kingdom Metazoa; phylum Arthropoda; class Insecta; order Diptera; family Tachinidae; genus Panzeria; species Panzeria rudis. The sequence goes on from OY101450.1 coordinate 58,549,119, forward strand.
TTGAACCGCGACCTCCTGACTGATAGTCTGACGCATCTACCATTCAGCCATAGCCGTATTGTACATACTTTATGTTAAATGTTTTCCACTTGGGCTAAATATGTTCAATTTGAAAGGTTTTTCTTTAATAAAATAACTACAAAACCGATGTAATTTTACACAAGCAGAATTTTTCAACACAAATTTAGACAATATATGATCGTAAATTAGAAGTAATGTTTTAGAGTGTACCCAAGCGGTATTTAACGTTTAAATGGTTTTTTCTGAAGAAACACATATGCTTGCATTTTTCAAAATTTGGTTTCATTAAATTTAAGTTACACCAAGAATAGAAGGAGTTTAAGTCTTCTTGAAGAAATTTATGATCAGTGCAGTTGTTGTAGGTGTAGAATATTTTAACATCATCAGCGTACATTAATATAGACGAGTATTTGATTATGTTATGTAAATCATAAACAAAGAAAAGAGTAGAGGTCCAAGATGGGTTCCTTGGGGAACACCAGATGTAACGGAAATCGGTGTATCCACAAATACACGAGGAGGAAATAAATCGACAAATTAAGGAAATGTTAGAACAAAACATAATAAAGAAAAGCAACTCACCCTACAATAGGCCACTGTGGATAGTTGAAAAGAAATTGGATAATTCGGGCACAAAAAAATATAGACTCGTCATCGATTATCGTAAACTCAATCAATTTACGGTAGACGATAAATATCCCATCCCTAACTTAAACTCATTATTAGATAAGCTGGGAAGATCACAATACTTTACAACTCTCGACTTACCTAAAGGCTTTCACTAGATACTGGTCAGGGAGGAAGACAGGAAGAAAACAGCCTTCTCAACACCATCGGGACATTACGAGTTCATTCGAATGCCATTTGGGCTAAAAAATGCCCCCTCTACATTTCAAAGGCTAATGAACGAGGTCCTTGGAGACCACATAAACAAGACATGTGTCGTCTATATGGATGACATCCTTGTGTTCAGCACATCCCTACAAGAACACATAACCACCCTGGGGAGAATATATCAACTCCTAAGGAAGGCAAAATTAAAAATTCAAGTTGATAAATGCGACTATCTGAAGAAAGAAACGCAATTCTTAGGTCACGTCCTTACGACCCAAGGTATTCGACCAAACCCCAACAAAGTTTCAATTATTCAGAAGCTTAAAATACCGACTACGGGAAAGCAGATAAAATCTCTCTTGGGGATGACTGGCTTCTACCGGAAGTTTATAAAAGATTACGCGAAAATCGCATATCCAATGTCGAAATGCCTAAAAAAGAATAAAAAAAATCAACATTAACGACCCTGCATATTTAGTAGCATTCGAGAAACTAAAAGAGTTAGTGACAAACTTACCAATATTAAGGTACCCAAATTTTAACAAAAAATTCAAAGTCACAACCGACGCAAGCAATTTCGCAATAGAAGCAGTACTCTCACAAGAGGGGCACCCTATCGCATATGCATCTCGTACCCTAAATAAACACGAGTGCAACTATGCAACGATAGAAAAAGAGCTATTAGCGATTGTGTGGGCAGTTAAATACTTTAGGCCATACCTATTCGGTAGAGAATTTGACCTAGAAAGTGACCACCAACCACTCAAATGGTTAATGACGAAATACTCAGAAAAGGATATAAATCCAAGACCCCAAAGATAGCTGATAAGCCTAGGAGAATATAACTTCTCTCTCGAATATATAAAGGGCAAAACCAACAATATAGCCGATTTCCTAAGCAGAATTAGAAACGATGAAATACATCACTGGGAAGATGAAATATATCTTGAGGAAACCCCGGAAATTCAAGAAGAGCAAGAAGACGACAACGCCTCGTTAGAAGTACAGACTGTCCATTCCCAAGAAGAGGACTTAGGTTACAATGTACCTATTCTAGAGACGATCGTCAATAGGTTTAAAACACTGATAATTTTCATAAAAGAGAAAAACGAAACAATAAAAACCATTTTTGGAAACAAAGCCATTTTCATAGAAAAGAACGATATGGATAAAGGGTATACACTCGATATCCTACGCAGAGAATTAACGAAAGGAAGGGTAGGGATATACTCCTACCTCAACGACTACGAATATTAACAACTCCATAAAACTATAGAAAAGGAATATTCCGCAAATCCCCACATCAAGTTCGTAAAATGCTCTAATATAGCAAAAAATATTGAATCTGAGGACGAACTAAAAACACAAATCGCACTGTTTCATAAACATGACAGCGGCCATTGCGGTATAACAGCAACATACGAAAAGCTAAAATCACTAATATACAACCCAGACCTCAAAACACAAATTTATAAGATCATAAATAATTGCGATATATGCAGCGGAGGAAAATGCGATAGAAACCCAATTAAAAACAAATTTTATTTAACAGAAACACCCAAAACGATAAATGAAATAATTCACGTAGATACATACGTAAATAGCAAACATTCATTTATCGTTTTTATAGACAAGTTTTCGAAACACGCTACTTGATTGTATCTATCAGATAGGAACCAAAAAACACTCGAAAACAAAATTCAAGAGTTCATAGCGCTAAAAGGAAAACCTAACAAATTCGTATTCGATAACGAACTTAACATTACAACAATAAGGGAGTTTCTACAACAACAAGGTATTCAATATCATGCAACAAAACCGAACAGTCACACGGGTAATAGTGATATAGAAAGACTCAATAATACACAAACAGAAAAGATTAGAGCAATCAACCTCGAGGAGAAATTACCAATAACAACACAAATTAACAAAGCAGTCACACTTTACAATAGTAACTGCCATAGCACTATAAAATGCTCACCACTCGAAGTACAGAATTTTAAAGTAGATCATAACACTATTTTCCAAAGACTAACAAAAGCAAAGCAAACAAGATTAGAAAAAGCTAATGCAAATAGGGAAACATACAATGAAAACAGGGACATCGGATTTATAAAAAATTATAAAAATGTCAGGCACAAAGAACAGCCGAAATACAGAAAAATAAATCTACAAAATAATCATACTTTCAATATAAAACGATCATCCAAATTTTCAAGTATTAATCTTATTAATGCTAACGATGACAATTCCCCTAACTGCAGCATCGATAACGCTAACACCAATAACCGCAACTAATGCTGACTTTAGACGACATGTATTTTACATCTGACTTGTCAAATTACCCACTGCAAAAGTGATACATGCCGTGTGAAACATATGAAACATTGTCAGATGACATTTACAGAAGCAAAGTCAGATGAAAAATTTTCAATTAGAGCGTGTTCTATTTTTATCTGACAAGGCATCTGACATCAGCTGCATTAAATTATCAAAAGTGTGGTTTGGCTGAAAAAACATTAAAAAACAAAGAGCGATTTATATATTTACGAAAATTGTGCAAAAACTCAGCTGTTGTGAACACTCAGAGGTTATGTCAGATATAATTGCACATATACGTGTGAAAGCAAATATTATAAACCTTCTGTAAATTGACAATTTTGACAAACATGCGAAGTTACATATGTCTCACACACCTAACAAGCCATATGTAAAAAACATGTCGTCTAAAGTCAGCATAACGGATACTGCATGTTACCAACAGAAACCGTGGAAATAGTCAACGAAACGAGCCTAATATTACACATAATACAACCATACTGTGTAACATACAGGAAAATATAAAAACCCTGTCAGTAGATTCAAAACAACACCTACTAACTCAAATAAAAACAATAGAAGCAAAAATTAGGTCTATAACACCCAGTAACAAGAGACAAAAACGAGGCATCCTGAATATAGTGGGAGACGCCCAAAAATGGCTCTTTGGAACTATGAACGACGACGATAGACAACAAATCGAACAACGTCTCAATAACAACAGAATTAACAACCTACAAACAATAAATACTATAAACAGACAAATCGAGATAAATACGAACTTTAATAACTCAATCTCAATACTAAAATAAACAATACTTGACGACAGAGACAAAATACTAAGTTACATAAATAATATACAATCACATACTAACGATATTTACAGTAGACTAACGTATCACGATCAATTACTGAAACTGCAATACCTAGAGAACAAAGTTGACGAAATATTAGACAGCATAGCCTCAGCGAAATACAACACCTTACACCCATCCATACTAACGGCAGAGGAAATCAATAAATATGAGATTGACTTTCTAAAAATTAAACTAAGTAGGATAGGAGTCATGATGTATAACGACTCAATAATACTAGCAATTAAGTTACCGACTAACAGCATAAAAACTACACAATACACAATTGTACCCATCACAAACGAAAACCATCAAAAAATAGATGAAATATCAGAAAAGATTGTAAAAATACAAAATAACACATTCTCCTTTGTAGAAAATAAAGTGCTCAACGAGCTTAAACTAATTAAAGATCTCGATACAAAAATAGAAGTAATAAATGACGGCACATTGCTTATACAAAACTCAGGAGAACTACTAATCACATCAAAATGCAACGAAACAGAAACAATCCATACAATACTTAATAATACACTCCTGGAGTTCATAAACTGTACAATCTTAATCCAAGATAAACAATATTCAAATAAACAAGATATATATATATATATATATATATATATATATATATATATATATATATATATATATATATATATATATATATATATATATATATATATATATATATATATATATATATATATATATATATATATATATATATATATATATATATATATATACAAAAATTCGAAGAAGACAAAACAAATGTAAATTACTATTTCACAAACGAACCATCATTCAAGGAAATAATCATAAAAGAAGTAGAGAATATTAAAGAAATACGAGAACTTAAAATAAGAGACATAATCTCAGACACAATTCTAATAGCCATAGTTCTAATTCTACGCAAAATAATAATATACGGTTATGCAAAAATCAACAGAATTCAGGAGAATCCCATATCAATAGGGGGAGGAGTTACGTACTTGCCCTCCATGCAACCCGAACTAGATATCATCGCCGACAACAACGACATTAATATTATAGTACAAAAATACATGACACAATAAACTACATCCAATAACACACTTATTTAAATTCTAGTACTCATACAAGCGCCCCAACAATACCTCATTAATCGTTGTGCCGCTTTTATCAAATAAGCAGAATCAATTTCATAATTTAGAAACAAACTACCCAAAAAGCCTCATTAACGAAAAAATAAACAAATCCACAAATATACCCACGGTGTCACTTACACTGTCGTTATTTTTGTAGACCGCCGGAAAAAACCAAGACCTAAGCAATAAACCATAAACACATTTAAACACTTAAAGTAAATCCATATGTAAACCAATTAGCGTAAACAAAAGTATCAACAACGTTGCTACTTTTGCCAATCACATAGCGTAACTAAAATAACCTAGATTGTAAAACATTCATAAACTAGAATAACCCAGATTGTAAATTTACCATATGTAGAACACTGATGACCCAAATATCCCTTCATAAGTAGAATTAAGAATTTCTATAAATGCTAAAGTAAGATCACTACAAAAACTAGTCTTAAGATTCAATCCAACGAATAAAGAGTAAACAACCCAAAATATTGCGTTGTGTTTTTTTTTTATTTTAAAGATAATAGTGCTATTTATTCTAAAGAATAAATCACCAAAAATATAATTTGCGTCGTCGATTCGACGAAGTATGACCTTCTAGGGTTAAAAAGTATTTTTCAAAATTCTGTATTGAGCTTGTATAGTCTGCTGTATTAGGTACAACACTTTCCTTTCTGCCAACCAGGCTATTTGGAATTAATTGTATTTTTACTTTATATAAATAGAAAAGCATTTTAGAATTTGTTGACAAAAAACTTGAAAATGTTGTTCAATGCAACTTTGATTTCAGTGCAACTTTGATTTCATAAATCTTGCCAACCTGTCTGGTTACGACAGCCACTAACAAAAATTCCATGCCAGCTAACTCGCAGATGTAATGCGAGCAGAACATTGGAAAAAAAAGGAGAAGGCCGAAAGTAAATTACAGAAAAAAAAACAAATAGTCCATACACCATACTTACTGCTGTTTGCTTACCAAGATTTGGAATTTAGGGTAGCTGATGTCCTGCTAACCCTTGGCATGGCCCACCCTACGGAATCTCTTCGAGATTCAACCTTCGGTAACTTTTTGCCTCTAGTTTTAAGTTACCCCCTATCGTAAATCTTACCCTTTTTCTTACATCACCATCCCATCTTTTAAAACAAAAGCCTTCTTTTCATTTTATATGCAAAAATCAAGTTTACAAAGTTTTATTCATAATTACATTTCTTCCGGCGAAATAAGCAATTGAAGAAAAATAAAAACTTACAAATTTACTAAATATAAATTAGCAACTACTTTTTTACAAAATGTTTAAATTGATAAAAATATTATTTTACTCCCCTTGAGGTTTGACGAACTGCCGTCAGTATGTGGCGTGTCCTACGTCCTAGTTCTAATTCGTAGTTTTTAACAAAAAAAACTATATATATTAATTTTTTAGGCTTCTGTTTAAGGTAAACACCTACGGAATCCGGGTAATAAACCCTACAAATAAAAACGAACAATCCTAGGCTTGAGCTCAACCCTAAAACTAGGCGCGACCTTTCCTTGAATAATTAAAAGGTTAATATAAAAGGTGTTTTTCCCTAAATCGAATTTAAAAAAGAAAAAAATATATATTTATGATTTTTTATGTCCGTTTGTCATTCGTGTAGGTCGTTCGAGGTCGTTTGGCAGAATACCTGTGGTTGTTGTAGGTTGATGCTGACTGCTGATTCTGGAGCTGATGAGTGCACTGGAGCGGACTGAAATAGTTGATGGTAGTCCCACGTTGGGTGTGATGCGGAGGCGGTGGCTTTCAGGTTTGTTATAAAAAATTATCTTTTTATATATAGTTTTGTTAAAAAATGTTTTATTCCTTTTTATTTCCTTTTTTTTCAGCACCTTTAGATTTTGACTTTTATAAAAATAAACTCCGTGGCTGAATAAAATTTAGTAGATGCTTTAAGTTGCGTAGCAAACTTTTGTGGACTTTTTTTCAATTAATATTTAATATAAGTTTTCCACTCTTGAAGTTTTTTATTCATTCACAATTTTAGTCTTAATTTAATAAAAATTTACACTTTTCTTTCAACCAATTATTATTTAATGGCGGTAATATTTTTATTTATATTTCAATATTTTATTGCAGCGACTCTTTATACAAACCACCTTTCACACCATCGTACAAAATCCAAGAAGCCCGACATTTTCTTTTCGGCTTCCCAAAAAGCCTTGGTCACGCCACCGAAAAATTTCTCCGCAGATTTTCAGCTATAAAATTGTTCTTTTTCTAAATATTTTGTTTTTGTACCATATTTGTTTCTTCCTCCCTTGCTGTTCTTTCTATTCACAGCTGATTGATAACTTCAGCTGTCAGATGTTTCGACTGTGTTGCCAATAAAACCGTTTTACCCTACGCAAGGTGCACACGACAATATATACGAATAAAGCAAAATATGAACGCTTTAACTAAATAAAAGCAGTTTAATGAAAAAATAAGTGAAATAGTGCATGAATAGTGACAAACTACCTTCACGACGCCAAACAAATTGTGATTTATCATAACAAAAAAAAAAAAAAAACAACGTATTCGCATTTTTACTAACAAAAAGAAAAAATTTACAATTTTTCTGCCGACGTTTTGTTAGTTGTCATGATAAAACTATATCAGGTATAGACGTAGTGTAAGAAAAAAGTTTCTTATATCCATATATGTGCACACGACAATATATACGAATAAAGCAAAATATGAACGCTTTAACTAAATAAAAGCAGTTTAATGAAAAAATAAGTGAAATAGTGCATGAATAGTGACAAACTACCTTCACGACGCCAAACAAATTGTGATTTATCATAACAAAAAAAAAAACAACGTATTCGCATTTTTACTAACAAAAAGAAAAAATTTACAATTTTTCTGCCGACGTTTTGTTAGTTGTCATGATAAAACTATATCAGGTATAGACGTAGTGTAAGAAAAAAGTTTCTTATATCCATATATATCTTTATAAGAAATAACTTTCTTATAAGCAATAATTGCTTATAAGAAAAACCGCATATAAGAAAAAATTTTGTGGCATTTTTAAAGTTTCTAATATCCGATATGTACTGTACTACACACGCACATACGTTACACAATAGCAAGACCGAATGAGCATGCCATACACTTAAAGATGAAAAGAGACCTGCATTACAGTACAGTTAAAGACAAAGAGAGAAATATATATTCCAGAAAGTCGGAGAAGCTACCAGAAGGTTTTATAGTTCACTACAGAAGGAAGGCTGCCGGGCGAACATTATTCAGTGTATTTTTGAACGTAGACGAGTAAATATCGGCAGGAATAGTGAGTGATTATATACCGTTTAGTTAATTGAAAAATAAACAGTGTTACCGAGAAGCTATTAGTAAAAATAAATATCCGTGTTTTATTTTATTGCAATTCAATGAATCCTGTGGAAAACCGTTTTATGTAAAGGACAAAAAACGTAGCAATTGGTGTCAGTAGTGAAATTGCAAAATAAAAAGGGCATTATTAATTAATAAAAGGACATTATTAATTAAAAAAGCACATTATTAATTAATTAAAAAGGGCATTACTTAATAAAAAAGGACGTCATTAATTAAAAAAAGGGCATTATTAATAAATAAATATTACAAAAGGACGTTAAAAAAATAGAAACCATGAAGTTTGAAGAGGTAAAAGTGGAGCAGCTAAATAAGTAAGCTGGAACTGCCAACTACAGGTAATAAAGTTGAACTTCAGAAGAGGCTGATCTATCAGCGTGGTATCGACATCGCGACATACGAATTTGAGGATAAAGAGGAAATAGAGGCATGTACTCATGCTACTACAAGCCGCATGGATGTAAGTACAATGCTCGCCGCTATGATGGAAAAATGGAAGTTAAGGCTGATAGTCAAGCAACATCTAAAGCTAATGAGCGACTGCTAACTGAAGTGAAAAGTGAAGTGCAAGAGGTTAAAACTGATATGCAAGAAGTTAAAGAAACATCTAGAATCAGCAACGAAAAACTTCTAGCGGAATTTCAAGAAACATCTAGAGTGAACAACGAGAATATGCTAGCTGAAGTTCAAGAAACATATAAGGCCACAAATGAGAAACTAGTGGAAATTTCAGAACCCATAAACAGAAGAGTTGATGGCATTGAAGTACAGGTGAGCAAATTTGATGAAAAACTCTTAGAGATAAAGAATAAAGTCCATAGTCTAGAAAGTGGTGGGGTCGAAGTACATGTAAATGAAATGGACAAGAAATTACATGACTTGGAAACAAAAATCGTTAATCTTTAGTGTCAAGGCGGACCAATGCGATTTATTCCAGAGGTAGAGTAAAGACGCCTTGGCAGCGTATCTTTGAACAACTTCAAATTCCAGTTCGAAACAGTTGCCAGCAAAAAAGGATGGCGTTAAAAGGTGCCGCATCAGAAGTACTCGAAACCGTACCAGTGAGCTGCAGAAACAATTACGATGACATAATGGCGATAATGGCAGCAATGCAGCGCAAATATGGCGGTGAGCATAAGCGTGACATATACCGCATGGAATTGTGATGCAGAGGAGAAAAGATTTCGCAATGGAAATTGAACGATCAGTTCAGCTTACTTATTCAGGCGAAAACCATACATTCTTGGATAACGTCAAAACAGAGGCGTTTGTAAACGGCATTCGTAATCCTGATGTCAAACTTGCGGTGTGTGCTATACAAAAAGCTATCTTCGCAGAAACGGTTTCATTTGCACTAGCTCAGGAGACTGCTAAGGTGATTTTCAAGCCACAGGTATGCAAAGTGCGAAATGTGGAAGTCATTGCTGAGAAGGAGGACAATCTATTTAGCCAAATTAAAGAGACACTAATGCAGGGGTTAGCAGAAAGTCAAAATAGAGGAAAGGCTAAGTGCTATAACTGCGGCGAAGTCGGACATTACCAGCGCAACTGCAAGGCACCAAGAAATATAGCTAGATCTGTTTCGCCAGCCAGAAACAGTGCCAACAAGCAACACAAGAGCCCCCGTTAAACTAAAACGAACTAGCACTAAGGGCAAGGGTTAGCTCCTACAAACGACGGCCCCACAATCTCCACATAAGTAATGCAGCAGAATAATCCATCAGTAATCAGACCAGACCCAATATAGTGATGGGGAAATGTAAACCATTGAGTAATATACGACTTCGTACAGCTACTGGCGAGCCACTGTCTATGGTAAGACTGAAGCAAAGGTGACAATTGTCAATATCAGCGTGAAACATGTGTTTATCGTTGCCGATATTGTTGCCGAGGTGATCATTGAAGCAGATTTCATGAAAAAACCACGGCATCAACCTGCAAATGGGACAACGAGTGATGATTTGGCGTAATGTTGAAATACCGCTTGATGTTGGATATGACAATCAGACGCACGTAAGGAAATTACTTGCTATTGAAAATCAGACGTTACCACCACAGTCTGAATCAGTAATAGTGGCTCGTATTGATGGAGATTGTGAGGACAATCAGTTGTGGGTAGTAGAACTAGCAGAAGTTCAGACCGAATTATTAACAGCCAGGTTTGGCTGCCTACTGGGTAACCCAAAAAAAAATCCCACCCGGGTTCTTATGGGTATTTTGATTAAAAAACCCAAGTGGGTTTTTTACGTTATATCCATTTAAGCAAAGATGGTATAGCTTTGATGTTTCATTTACAGAAAAAATAAAATAAAATCATTATAAACGAATAACACAAGTACATATACATGTATTTATATTCCCATTTGTGTGTATGTACATTTAACCCTAGTGGGGTTTTCAATACTTCCCAGCAAAAAATAAATGAGCGCGTTCAAAATGAAATAGTGTTGTAAGATTTCTTGACACTTGTTTTTTCGAATGCATTATGAATGTCTTCGTAAATCGTAAATAAAGCTATAGTTTTTGAACTCATTAAAAACGCATGCAATTTTACTAGGTAATATATTGCACAGAATATCCGAAGAAAAATGCATGCAAAAAACGGAATTAAATCATCACATTGGCACATTTTCATAAAAAAAGTTTTATCTGCAACAAACAGCATGTTTTAACAGTCAGAAGAGCATGGTTCGTATCCCAGTAGCGGCAATATTTTTTTATTTTCATTTGTTTTATATTTACATGAAAAAACGTCATCGAATCAGCCAGCATGCACGGGTGCAATTCATTAATTTTAATGGAAATAAATTTATTTAAATTTTCATGTAAACACATGATCTCCAATGACACGCTAATGTAAAAATCATGCATGTTTCACCTAATGGCCTTTTTACACTCACCTACATCTTATGCTGACTTTAGACGACATGTTTTTTACATATGGCTTATCAGGTATGTGAGACATATGTAACTTCGTATGTTTGTCAAAATTGTACATTTACAGATGGTTTATAATTTTTGCGTTTACATGACATGTGCAATTTTATCTGACATAACCTCTAAGTGTTCACAACAGCTAAGTTTTTGCACAATTTTCATAAATATATAAACCGCACTATGGCTTTTAATGTTTTTTCAGCCAAACCACACTTTTGTTAATTCAATACAGCTGATGTCATATGCCTTGTCAGATGAAAATAGAACACGCTCTAATTGAAAAATTTTCATACGCTCAATTCTAGAAAAAACGCACTAAATTAAATAAATAATATGTTTTATCATTTCATAAAGTAAAATACACAAATTTTGATGTATTAAAGGACATATCGCACATGCAGTTGAAAAGTGACAGAACGCAAAAATACTGATTTTCCAGAAAACGAGTTTTAGTTTTTAGTTTACTCACACTTTCATGGAAAAATATAAATGTATTCTCTCCTCAAGAGTTTAGTATACAAGATACATATTTGTATGATTTTTAAGCAATATGACAATTAATATTGTACTATTGGCTCTAAAAACGCACTCCTTGAATTGTACAACTTTTGAATTGCATGGGCGATATAATGGAGTAATAACATCAATAAAAAAGAACAAAATTGTTGGAATTTATGAAAATAAAAAAGTACGTATTTGAAACTAGAGGTTACCGAAAAGTTTTATGGTTATTTCTGAATTCAGCGGATAAAAATATACATATGGGCAAATCCTACGTGACGAACGCTACATTCAGGGGCATACGTGATCGAGTAAAATTGTTCAAAAATTTTCTTTTTGGGATTACGGCATACGATAATCGAGTACATGCTGCTTAAATTGCACTCGTTAGCACCAGAGCGATCGAAAATAATATTTTCTTTTATTTGTATGTTTTGCAAAAAAGCATGGAACATTACCAATAAACCTTATTACTGTCGTCAAATCGACTTGGTGGTTGACCTAGCTTAAAGAAACACAAAACACATTTTAAAAATGTTAATACATTAGCTGTCGAACGCGGTAATCCGTCCATTTGACACGTGACGAAATTTTATTCGATGTGAAAGCCTACTCGATAACGAATGCGGTGATTCGGCCCAAAATTAACATATAAAACTTTCTTATTCTTCCAAAAGAGATACCTTCAACTTATGCATAGTGCTTAGTAGGATTTACTTGTACTTTCTAACGGCATAAAACATAATTTTTTAGCAGCTACTTGTTGCGAAATAATTGAACACAAAGTTTTGTGACGCACGTGAAAGTAACTTTGAAATTTGAAGAGGGTTTTTCGTATTTATTAGCCTATGTCCATACGAATCAAATTTTGCTGCGCAATTTTTGAGTTTATGGGAGAAAGAGGTGAGAAGATTGGGCAGGAGTACACTGCTTCATGTACATCCAACTCTCTTTTGTTTTATTCTTCGTAATATTAAGCAACAAAAAAATCTATGTAAAAAAATCTGCGCAAAAAGAATTTCATTATATGGGCACGAATGCAACTTCAAAAGGAAATTTAAGAAAGTTGTAGAAGCAAAAGTTGCTTCGTATGGACATAGACTAATAAAGCACACAAAATCTAATTCATAAAACAAAAAGGAATATAAGAGAATTGTAAAATAGCTTATTTGCAGCGAAAAAATATTATCGGTTTTTATCAAAGCTGTTTGTAACGCACTCGGCGTGATGCACGCTGTATTTTTTCATAATAGCTATATATTTTTAATTGTACAATTTACAACAAAAATATGTTTAGTGGAGTTGTAGATAATATTATTATCTAAAAGAAAGCTTTAACAAAATTTTCACATTTCTTATAGTTTATGAAATAATCTAAAAAATTGTCACGAATTTTACACTTGAAAAAATATTTTTTTAGATAAATAAACGTATTTTTGAATTTTGTATTTATTGCAACCTTCCCAAATAAAAACCACCAAAAATTAAATAAAAAAGCACTGAGGACTAACTTGAAAATATTTTGCGTCGAAGTGTTGAAAAATCACTAAAAACTGTACAAAAAACACCAAGTTGACAGCGCTGGTACTATGTTATCAAGTGTCAAAATCAAAATGAATTATTTACAAAGAAATGCAATAGCGATATTTGAATTATATTAATATGTTATAGTTTTTATGAGAAACAATATGTTTTATTTAAAATAAAACGATTAAAATTTAAAAGAATATATAGTGAATTATAGCGTTTGCAGTGTGAATTGTGTACATGTGTCTGTCCGTGTGTGGAAATATAACTTCCAATTGATAAATAAATCAAATCCTTCTTGTGTATTTTATATTTAAATTATTAATTATCATTTGGACGGTCAAAACCATCTCTTAGTTAATAAATAAATGAATTATAAAAAAACAAACATTTATTTCCTTGTAAGTTTGCCCTTACTATTCTCCAAAAGTTTATTTTTCACTTAAAAAATTTTCTGTGTAAAATAAATTTTCATATGAAGTTTTTGACACTTATTTTCACTGCAACACAAAACAAGAATCGCAGTGATGTGTAATTGTGAAAAACTTTTGTTCCAATGATTTTCATATGAAAAAATATTGACATTACTTTTCATTGTTTCATTAAACGAGAATCAAACTACTATGAAAATGTGAAAAATCTTTTAATTTCACCGTTTCACAGAACAGTAATTGACCCCTGGATTAAAACTTAGCGTAAAGAAATGTTCATTCTTCCAGAAAAAAGTAAAGGATTTGGGCCATCGTGTTACAGCAGACGGAATCTCAAAAGATGAAGATAAAATACGAGCAGTAAAGGACTGGCCTCGTCCTAAGAATCATCATGAGCTATGCTTTGTGCCATATTTAGCTAGCATAGCTGCAAGCCTGCATGAGCTGACCAAGAAGTCGCGGCCTTATAACTGTGATGAAGAGCAGGATAGTGCGTTCAAACGCTAAAAGGTTTATTGTGTATGGCACCAGTACTAGCGTACCCAATAGTTGGCGAAAAATTTGTGCTTGATACCGATGCGAGCGGCTATGGCATAGCAGGCGTGTTGCCACAAGTAGTCAATTTAACAGAAAAAGTGATAGGCTATTATAGCCGTATACTATCAAAACCTGCGAGGAACTACTCTGTGACGCGATTTGAGCTCCTGGCAGTATTGGAGTGCATAAAACACTACCACAAGTACCTGTATGGCCAACAATTTACGCTAAGGACTGACCATTCTGCACTGAGATGGCTGTTACAGTTTAAAAACCCTGAAGGGCAGCTAGCGCGCTGGATTGAACGTCTTCAGAGCTACGACTTTAGCATTGAGCATATAAGGGTTACAAAGCATAACAATGCAGATGCTTTATCGCGGCGGCCATGCAGCTTGGAGTGCAGAAATTGTGTTAAGGCCGAAAGGAAGAAATGCGTCATTGATGTTCGGCTAACGCACATCGATTCCGATGAAGACTGGTCAGAGGCACAGGGGAACGACAGCATATTGGCTAAAATTATAGCGGCCAAAGAAGACGATAGAAGACCTACCCGCAATGAGATTTCAGCCGAAAGCCCACTCGTGAAATCTTATTGGGCTCAGTGGAATAGCCTGAAGATTAATGAATAAAGATGAATAAAAACGCTTGAGAAGCTAAAACAGAATTTTTATTGGGTTGGATGTCAACAAGCCGTAGCCGACTGGATAGCAAAGTGCCCACAGTGCATCGCAGCAAAAGGTCCGGTGAGAAAAAGTCGAGGACAGCTGCAACAATACAACTCGGGTGCACCATTTGAGCGCATATCAATGGATGTA
This sequence comes from Panzeria rudis, assembly GCA_956483635.1. Taxonomy (NCBI): domain Eukaryota; kingdom Metazoa; phylum Arthropoda; class Insecta; order Diptera; family Tachinidae; genus Panzeria; species Panzeria rudis. The sequence continues at coordinate 58,564,390 of OY101450.1, forward strand.
GCAGGTCCTTTCCCCGTCAGCGACGCCGGGAATCGTTATGTTCTTTTGCTGATGGACTATTTTAGCAAATGGACAGAAGTGTATGCGATACCCAATCAAGAAGCAACGACAGTTGTGAATGCATTTGTTAACAACCATGATACAATAATACTGGCACGTGCAAATTTTTTTCATCTAGGTTGTCAAATCTTCATGTAAGTTGTCAAAAATTACATACTGAACATCAACAAAATTCGTTGTACACACAAACACACACATGCATATAAAAGGCAGCTGACGAGAATTTTTGCCAATGCATGTCCTGTATTATTGTATCATGATCAACAACTGGGTATGTCGCTATAGTGTTCCAATATAATTACATTCTGACCAAAGTAGAACCTACGTGTCTGCTATATTCCGAGAAATGTGGGAATTTAATGTCATGGTAGAGAGATTTAATCGTGCCCTAGAGGAGTACCTGCGAAAAGTGGCTAGCGTGCATCAAAAGGACAGAGATGAGCACATTCCCAAATTCTTATTGGCATAACGGTCAGCTGTACATGACTCGACATGACGAACTCCTGCTAAAATTATCTTTGGAACAGAATTAAATTTGCCAGGTGATTTGGAACTTGGCGTTAAGCCTGCACCAACAAGTGAAGAAGGCACTAGCTTCATGAATTTGTACGCAGCCGAATTATATAAAATGGTCAGTGATAAAATGAAGGCTAGATATGACCGAGCTGTGATTCTGAGGGATTCAATGAGAGTCAACTGGTTCTACTCTACAACCCACAACGAAAGAAAGAATTGTCCTCAAAATTTCAGACTCACTAGGATGGACCATATAAGGTAATTAAAAGGTTGAATGACGTCGTTTATAGGATACAGAAGTACAGCAGCCCAAAAACCCAAATGAAAATAGTACACCTTGAACGACTGGCGAACTATGGAAAAGGTGATTGCGTGCCTATTCGGGACGAACAGGCTTAAATGGGCGGCAGTGTTACAAAATGAAAAATGCAGATTCAAATATAACGATATAAAATTGACAGCTCTGATGATAATCTGTATTTGGTAACCCTAAATATATCGCTCCCTATGTGATGTCAACATAAAAACATTGGCAGCACTTTTAAAATAGCCGTTTGAGTTCAAAATAGCGGAAATATAACTTTCTGGAAGTTTGTACATAAGATAATGGGTTTGTAACGGTTCAAGGTTGTGGTTGAAGTCTACTGACGATTTGGCAAAGCACCAATGAAATGCATATAGACAATGCTTAAACTCCAGCAAATAAATATGATAGATTAAAGATAAAACGCAACATTTTTTTTTAAATATCGTACACATCTCGAAGTTGAAGTCGAAAAACACCAACCACAATAAGTGGGCTGGTCTGTGTCTTAGAAGACCTTTTTAATGTCATAGGAAAAAAGATCTTAAGAGGCATAGTAAATCAGTCAAACAAAAAATATTTTTGAAGCGCTTTATACAACTTTAAAAATAGTTAAGTTTTATTCTCAAACACTCAACTGATTATGCAGAAGATTTTGATTTTGAAGTGGTAAACTTTGATACATATGCAATTGTTTTATTCTTGTATGTTTTTTTATATATTTATGTAGATATTAAGAACTCAAAGTATGTAAAAATAAAACTAATTTTAAAAAAATTCAATATAAATGAATTTACTTAAGGCCAGATTTTGTAAATGCAAACGTATTTTGAGTTTTGAAATTTGTATAGAAAAAAAACTTTTTGAAACGTATTTGCGGTTCTTTTCTGTAACATTTATATTTAAAAGGCGTTTTAATTATTTTTATTATTAACGTTTTACTTTTATTTTATCGAACTGAGCAACTATATGCGTCGCTCCAGTTCTTGTTAATTAATGTCTTTATTGGGTAGAAATCTCTTTCTTTTATACCAATTTTGAGAAGAAAGATTAACCCCCTAATTCTATAGTAATTACATTTGGTTTCTTATAACTACTTAAAATTAGTTCAGCGGGAAAACAAAATAAATGTGTTTCCCATCGATGAAATGTGAGGCGGCATAGAACACACACAAACATGAAGTGTATTTCAAGTGCAGCGGCAGAGTTAGGCAAATTGTGTGTGCAATGTCACAACACTGACCGCTTAGCATTTTCACACTCAACAGTATATTTAAAGTGCAGCGGCACGTGGTGTCAAATTGTGTCTGTTGCCCATGTGAATTTTTAGTGACACTTGATATTTATTTATTTATTATATGCATGCATTTTAAGGAATGAAATCATGTCGTATGACAAAGAGTGTAATCATGCTACACCTCCACCTTTCATAAGAATGTTCATATAACATTTGTTTTATGGACATTCTTTCTTTTTTTTTTTCAATTTTTATTATGTAAATGTATAAGTATAGTTTAATTTAAATTATATCTACCTTCCCCGGGGTAATTATATTGTTGTTTATTTAGTGACGATATAACTTAAGTCTATTTTTATGAACTATTTGTTCTTTGTTTGTTTTCTTATCAACTACGGTTACATTATTTGTTAAATCTATATTTTTTATTTTATATGGTCCCTTATATTGAATATCCAATTTATGACCTATTTCATTTTTAACTAATACTAAATCTCCTATTTTAAAGTTATAGTCTAGTACATTCTTATCATAATTTGATTTCTGCCTAAATTTATTCCTATCTAATAATTGTTGAGCTCTTTTATATGCTACTTCTAACCTAAATTTTGCTTCTTTAGCATAATTATCTATATTATATAGTGGAGCAATTCGATCCACTTCGCTAAGTTTATTAAAAGAACTTGGCTGTCTAGCAAAAACTAATTCAAACGGACAATAATTATGTACTGTTGAAGGTGTTGTGTTGAAACAGTAAGTGAAATATTTTAACCATTCATCCCAATCTGTTTTGTCAACTGTAATATAAGAACGTACGTACTCATTGAAAGTTCTATGACTTCTTTCGGTTGTTCCTAATGTTTGATGATGGTATGCTGTTGAAGTTAGTTTTTGAATCTTTAATAGATCGCATAGTTCTGTTAGTAAGGTGTTTTTGTATTCTGTACCCATGTCGGAAATGAACGTCTTCATTGGACCATAGGTTAGTATGAAATTTTCAAATATTGCTTTTGCAACCGTTTTAGCGCTTTTGTCTTTAATTGGTATTGTTACTAAATATTTAGTTAAGTCGCATATTATTGTGACTGCATATTCATTTTCGTGTAATGATTTTGGAAAAGGTCCTATTGTATCCACGTACACCGTGTCAAATGGTTTTGCAGGTGTAGGTGTAATAGTCATTGGACTCTTTGAATGTTTAAACGTTTTAGTAGTTTGGCACTTATGACATGTTTTTACAAATTTAGATATGTCTTTTGACATATTTTTCCAATAGTAATATCTTTTAATTTTTTCTATTGTTCTATAAATTCCACAATGTCCTCCTTCTATGGGATCATCATGATATTTCAGCATAATCTCAAGAATTGCCTTGGCATTCTTATTATCAATTTGGGTCACCTCGTTTAGTAGCGCTACTTCAATTGTATTTAATATATTATTGCCCATTTCTTTAAAATCATTTATTGAGATAAATTCGAAAATTTTCTCTGTGGGTGCCACTTGTAATTTATATATTTTAAGTTTACCGGCCACATTTTCGAGCCTAGAGAAAAATTGTCCTAAGTCAAAGTTCCCATTAGTAAACAAATCGTATATTTGTATATATGTTACTATAGATTTTCCTCGTTTGATGTAACATCTTCTGGGAGAAATCTTTAGTTTATAATATTTTCTGACGTCAGTGTTCTTTAAAGGTACATATATACTGGGCTTATTATTTATATCAACTTTATGCTGTTTATTTAGTGTATTACCATTATTTTCTTTTAATTGTTTATTAGTCATCGATCTAGTCGTGACTTTTAATATAGAACAAATGTTACTATTCATGTCTTTTAAATCGTTTATTGTTATGCGCGATAAAGCGTCAGCAACATAGTTATCTTTTCCCCTAAGATACTCAACCGTAAAGTCATATTCTTCCAGATCAAGTCTAATTCTTGTTAATTTGGAGCTAGGATTTTTCATTGAGAACAAATAAGAAAGTGGTCTGTGGTCAGTACGGACAAGAAAGTGTTTTCCATATATATATGGTCTGAAATGAGTTATTGCCCAATGTATGGCTGTTAGTTCTTGTTCAATGGTCGATTTGTTACTTTCGCCTTTGGTAAATGCTTTTGATGCATAAGAAATTGGTAAATGTTTACCTTGGTATTCCTGAGTTAACACTGCTCCACAAGCATGTTTACTTGTTTGTCAATTTCCTCTTTATGTGCATGTGGTATTCGATAGTTTTTAATGTATACCGGTTGTGTATCTTTTACTCTCAGTTTTTGTTCGTAAAAATTATTAGTTGTTATTGTTTCTGATTCCAAACCGAAAATATCACAATATGAATTGCATAGTTTTGTTAGTGTGTCTTTGAATTGTTCAGGAAAATTTTTTTTTTAAATTTGCAATACTTCTGTATTTCTTGTTTTATTTTTGTTAGAATTCTGCTTTAATACATTGTAGTCTGAAATGTTTTCGGTTTTAATCTTGTTTTGATTAATTCTAGTAATATTGTTGTTAGTATTAAGAATGCGAATGAAAGCTTTACTTGCTGTTACTAATGTATTTGCAATAAAAATACCTGGTTCTATTTCTTGGTTAGGAATTAATAGTTCTTTATTTGTGGATGGTAATTGCACTTGGCGTATGACTTCTGATCTTGGAGGGAGAATTATGTCATCACCATTATTAGTAAGTGGTATTTCTATTGGATGTGTTAAGTAGGATGGATGTAGAACAAGGTAATCGTAATCATTATTGAAATCTAATCTACAGTTATACTTTTTAATAAAATCCATGCCGATGATTCCATCACACGGTATTGGGAAATCATTTTGTACTACTTGGAATTTATGTGGTATTAAAAATTTTTCATGTCTTAAATCGAAAAATATACTTCCAATTGATTGTATTTCACCTTGTCCTATTCCGCTTAGTATTTATTTGATTTACATTAAAACATGCTATTTTTATTATTGAAATATCTGCTCCGGTGTCTACTAGTAAAGTTATTGGTGTGTTTGTCTTATTTATTCGTGTTTGGATGCAAAAACATAAGTCGAGGTTTAAATTATACACTTTTCTATTTATTGAATTGACCTTAGGGGAAGTTCGGAGTTTTCCGAACCATGTTCATTTGATTCTGTTGCTCTTACGTAGTTATTGTTGCTACGGTTATTATTAAATCTTTGCCGGTTTCTGTTATACATGTTACTATTATTATAGTTATTATTATTATGGTTGTTGTTATTGTTGCGTGAGAAATTATTTCTTCCACGGAATCGTGTATTATTTCCACGGTAACTGTTGTTAGGTTTGTATCTTTGTCCATAATACAATATGGCATTTTGTTGTCCAGTGGCATCGGTGCAACTATTGACAAATTTACTAACCGCTTCATTCATGCTGTTGAATTGTCCTGCTTCCATGATAAGTTTTACTTTATCAATGGTGCAGTTCTTAGTTAGTGCTTTTACAGCAACTTGTGTAGAATATTTGTTTGCTAGCTCGCATGTTAGTCCGTCCGAAATGTATGCGTTTTCTAAAGATTTAGTTAAATTTTCTATTTCACTGCAATAATTGTTAGCTGTTTTATTATTTTGTTTAGTATTCATTATTTTTGCAGTCAATACTTCGACTGATTCACCCTTAACGGAATTATTTAGTTTATTAATAATTTGTGTAATAGTTGACTCATTACTTATTAAGTTTCTAGCGTTACCTTTTAGTTTTGTTTTTATTAGGTTTACTGCTATAGATTCGTGAGAACCTTTAATTGTGTCCACCAAAGATAAAGAGTCAATAAAAGATCGTAAGTTTTCAGATCTACCATCAAAGTCTGTAATCAGCTTTGAGGCTGTGCTTAAAAATTCGACCACTGTTTGGCTCATTGTAACATCTATATTTGGTATGAGTAAATTATAGGGTGTACTTTCATGAAGTGAATTTGGTATTTCTATTGTTATTGCTTTTTTCGAAGCTATTTTTAGAATTCGATTTTTTAGATCGAGGAAAAGTGCGTCTGCTGCTGTTTGACGACTTACAGTAAGTCTGTTATAATGTACATTGAGTAAAACTCTTATTTCTTCAAGTCGTGTGAGGAGATTCTGAAAATGATGTTTAATCGTTTCGGCTTTGGTTGGTCTATCTATGTTCAGACACTTATATGAACGGTCAAAATCTTCTTTTATTATTTTAATTTTATTGATGATATCTTCCCAATTCATATCTTGTCTAAGTCATTTGCTCTACTGACATATTTTTTCTTTAATTTTCTACTATGCATTAAATAAAGTCGCAATATAAAATTTAATCCTATCAAGATTGCTATTATTATGATACAAACTTCAATTGTATGTAAATTGAATTTGTCTTGAACTATTTCCAGCTCATTTATTACATTGGCGGTTGGCCTTTCTAATTTTGTTTGTGATTTGCACATTATGTAAAAAAAAAATTTAGTATTATGAAAGTTTTATTCCTTTTTCTCTTTTTCTATACGTTCTACCCATCTTAATTCTTTAATTGTTTCTTCTTCTATTCTTGGTTTTTCTACAATGTCAATTATTGTTGGTTTTCCTTCCATTCCTATCAACTCCCAATGCTTACTTAACCACTCTAAATCAATCGGGGTTTCTTTTTCTTTGAAAATATTCATTTTGGAAAAATATATATATATGTTTGTACTATATAAAATTGTTTATTTTTTTTTTTGATTCTTACATTCTAGTTAATTATTTATTTTTATTTCTTACAACTAATAATAATTTCTCAATTTCTACAATGCGCTTCCATATTTTTGTGGAACGCTCCCAACTGGGTGGTGGATTGCCTTTTACCTCTCTTTGTAATAAAGACTTTTCTCTTTTTAATTTGTTAGAGAAGCCACCTCTTCGTTTAGGCTTAGCCTGTTTGGGTATTGAAATTTTATTCAGTATAGGCTTTTGTTGCCTTTTTCTATATTCTTCTATTGTTATAGGCTTCGGCCCAATTTTTGACATAATGGAAAAGGACAAAAAAAAAATTCTAATTATTTTCTTAGTTAGTTGCCTCGAGCGGTTTACGCTTACAGGCCCTAAGAGTGCGCAGTGTAGCACGCACCTCTTTTATAAGTTAATAAATAAGAATAATTTTAATATTAAATAGATACACGTGATGATGTAATCCTCCTTTTTTTTTTTTTTTTTTGTGGTGTCGTTTTGGTTGCTTCAGTATAGATGTAACAAGCTGGTGCCGTATGATGTGGATGTGGACCTCGCTAGCCTATTTGCCAGGCGGACTTCCTTCTCTGGATTACCTTCTCTTCTGACGGATCGTTGTGGCTGATCCGTCAGGATTAAAAGTTTTTTTTTCCTTTTAATTCTAGGTGCGCATTTAGTTGTCGCACTCTAGAACTGGCAGGATCGCCATGTAACATTTATATTTAAAAGGCGTTTTAATTATTTTTATTATTAACGTTTTACTTTTATTTTATCGAACTGAGCAACTATATGCGTCGCTCCAGTTCTTGTTAATTAATGTCTTTATTGGGTAGAAATCTCCTTCTTTTATACCAATTTTGAGAAGAAAGATTAACCCCCTAATTCTATAGTAATTACATTTGGTTTCTTATAACTACTTAAAATTAGTTCAGCGGGAAAACAAAATAAATGTGTTTCCCATTGATGAAATGTGAGGCGGCATAGAACACACACAAACATGAAGCGTATTTCAAGTGCAGCGGCAGAGTTAGGCAAATTGTGTGTGCAATGTCACAACACTGACCGCTTAGCATTTTCACACTCAACAGTATATTTAAAGTGCAGCGGCACGTGGTGTCAAATTGTGTCTGTTGCCCATGTGAATTTTTAGTGACACTTGATATTTATTTATTTATTATATGCATGCATTTTAAGGAATGAAATCATGTCGTATGACAAAGAGTGTAATCATGCTACATTTCATACAAATTTGAAACGTTTAGAAACGAAATTTTTTACAAAATCTGCTTATTAAATAAATAAATGTACGCGTTTTTCCTTTGAATTAATATGAATTTATTTGTAAGGTACTGTGGGGATTTTAAGGGATGAGAAATAAGCTATTTTGGTGATTTTTGAGGCTAAAAAATCGAAAATTGGGGATATGGCATGTAATAAAAGTGGGAACCCTGCTGTGCTGTCAAATTTCCTTGTTATAGTAGGGGAGCCGTAGAAGGGATTTTTAGATTTACTGAGCTCGTCAGAAAACCATGTGGGGTGAAACCCTGACCCTCTTAAAGACCCCCACCATATATGAACCCTGTATATAGAGGGGTTCGTCTAGGGCAGCCGATCAGATTAGTAAAAAAATCGATGGCTGAAGAAACTCGAGCGCGTCAGATTAAGGCATGGTGAGTTAATTACATGCAGAACAGTGTGCATTTCAATAATCTGACGATTTAAGTGCGACGTAAAGAAATGGGAGGGTCGGAAAGTTGCAAAAAAAACGTCACCTGGATTTACTCGAGCGCGGTTAAAGTTTTTTTATTTTGTAGGAAATGATTCAAAGATCAAGGGATTATAATAATCTGACGATTTCCATAAGCCGAAGTATCTAAAATCATCAATAAAGTTTTTAAGGGCGGTGGCAAAAAGTAAATATTTCTGCCGCCATTATTTCATCACAGCTGTTCATAACAACATGTTTACGTTCGTATTAAAGGTCTGCATGCGTGTCTTTAATAAAGGTCTGCATGAGTATCAAAATATTTTTCAACTACGCAGTGTCTCACATTCTATGTTGAAAAACAGAGCGAAAGAGAAACAAATAACACAAAAACATTTACTTTCAGAAAAATGGTATAAAGTGCAAAAATAGTTTTTTTGCAATAATTGAAAAAATTTAAAAGAAAAGCAAGGTAAAAATATTTCTAATGGAATTTGTTTACCATAATGTTAATGATTTTCAAATTCACTTAAAATTAGAATTGTAAGATTTGGATACTATTGATTCAATACTACTCAATACTTTAATGGCTCTCCTGATGAATGAAATTAAATAAAAATATGAAAACTGCAATCTTATCCGTGAACATTATAAATTATTAACTTTGAAATACTATTTTTTATTATGTTTTACGAGGTTTTCATTAAATAAAAGTTAGTGATGAAACAGAGCAGTACTAAAACATCGACAGAAAATCAATTAGTGGGCAACAAAGCCCATAATAATAACAAGGACCGAAGTGACAAATTTCTTATTAATTCTATCTAAATTTTGCTGTTTAATTTTATCAAAAATTTTTTTTCATATTGCTTTTCCCTTTTATTTTTAATTTTCTTAACTCAGTTCAAACTTTTTTTTGAAAAGTTATGAAAATATATTCAAATATGGAAACTTTTTTGTAAGAACGAGAAAACAAAAGCAAATTATAATACGTTCTCAAACTAAAATAAATTCTATTTCAAAACTTCTACAGTATTTGATATGTCAATTTGTATGAAAAAACACGAGGCACCGAAGTTCTGTTTCATCATTTATATTAGTTATTCGGTAATTTTTTGTACTCAATTTCTTAAAAATTTTTAATCAGTTTCATTCATACTTTACAATGTGTTTTGCTGGCAACACACAACTAAACATTTGCTTTGATCTTTGCAACGAGTTTAACAAAACCAAAATAATAGTTACGATCCCGTACATTTTGGGTAAAATTCGGTAAAATAAGAGTAAGCAAGGATTATTCTCAATAAACACAAAAGTACAGGAACAGCAAAACCCAAATTTTTATCCCAAAAAGTAACTCGAAAGTGTTGTGAACACAACCAAAATATAAAAAGCAACATACTGATTTCTAATAACATTATTAGTTTTTAGATAATTTGTTGAATATATATACATATTTTGCTTTAAGATTTGTCAAAAAATCTGTCTCACATATTTACTTTTAGGCCACACTATAATAGTTTTTGAGTGCAAATGAGTTTTGATATAACAAATTGTTTATCTCTACTTGGTGTTATTTTTAACAATTACGGCCACTTTTTAACTTTAACAAAAAGACATAAATTTAAAAAATCAAACAACTCGACTGAATAAAAATATAAAAGAAAACAACTTTAAACCATTACAGATTCTAAATGGTCATTCGAAATTAAAAACTATAAGAGAAACCTAAAGATGATTTTCAAATACCTGTCGATTGATACCCATTTTGATATAGTTCGCCGACTTTTTATTTTTTCGTATAAACGAAATGGCGTCTGTTAACCGCCATATTGAATGCTGACTAATTTAATATCTTTAGTGACACTCCCCGGATTAAGACGAATCGATTGACGTAAGAATCATCAAAGGAAACCACATACATACGTAGACTGATAAACATAATACCCTTCTTTGCGTCGCGCAGTCGGGTAAAAATCTCTTTTGCATTAAACACTTACATCTTGGACATTTACAGCATGTTGCCAGAACGCGTTGCAATCAAAACGTGCGCGAGTGGCATATGGACGATTACATAACAATTTGCGTCTATAGAAGACGTTCCTTACTTTTCGTCTCGACTTACGTAGTTTCGTTCATATAGAGTTGCCCATCTACAATAAATTCTATTTGTTTTCTCATACAAAATTATTGTTTTTTTTAAATAATGGTAACCCTTTTAATGGCGCACACTACTGAAAATTTTTGCTTGTAAACAAAAGAAATAGATTTTAGCTAAAGATTTTCATTTTGCATATAAAGGCAATTATATGGTATATAGCTCAACACAAATAAATGAAAAAAAGTTGTTTAGTTCAAATAATGGTGGTTTTACACTTTTTAATGTGGAAGTGATGTTATTTTAACAATTAATTGTTAAAACGAATGTTATTTTCCAATTGGCTGTTTTTAGCGTCAATGACGTCACTTTTCGTCTTCTTAATACCAAAAAAAAATTACAGGGGTTACGTTTTTTTACATATGGACAATGCCATTCGCGATATAACACCGCAAACATGATTGACGTCAATATTTTTACGCGTATTATAGGCGTATTGGGTTCAGTAAACATGCTGTTAATGTTGAACAGCTGCTTTTTTGGGAAATTTATGGTATTTTGTGGGGCTACCATATTTTTATTATAGTTAAATATAACAATAACTATATACGACTGAAAAACATAAGTTGTATTTAAGTAAAATTTGAATTTATATGAAAATAACTAAAATAAATATTTAATTACTATGTCAAAAACTGGCGGTTATTCTTTCAGTTGATGATACAATTGTACGGAAGTAATTCTCTTAATGATATGCTTTGAAATTTGCACATGAAGGTCTAAAAAGTCTTTAAGCTTAGACGTTTTTGAAGATCCTTCATAAGACACAAAATCAATGTTAGAAGCATAAGATGATCCATAAAATTAAAATCTAATTGAGGTTTCGTCATACGCTTTACGAAGTTTAGTTTCATTTAAGGTGCTTTCACATTGTAATACAAGCTTTGAGATTTTTATTAGATTTTGTAAGACGAAAATCAAATCAAAATCAGTCTGACTGTCAAAAAGTCTTAAAGAAACTTTTCGCATTGCATTTTGTTTCTACACTATCAATAAAGCTAATTTTTCGTTCTTCTTTTTCTTTATTATATATGCTAGCAAACAAATACACAACTGTTTTTGTTATTCATATGTTTGTTTGTGCAAAAGATAACCCTGATAAAATGAAAAATGTGATTGTTTAGAAAATTTCCTAAAAATGACGAATACCATAATACTGTCAAATTTCTTTACGTATTATTTGACAAATCATAACAATTTGTTTTCACACTGTTGGATTTTTACTTAAGATTTGAGTTTTTGACAAGTATTAATACTAAATCTAATAGTCTGAAGGCCGCTTTAACGGACTTTTCATTTTAAAAGACCTGTTTTATATTAACTGAAAGGCGTAGTTAAAAATATATTGCAAATTTTGTATTCGAACTATGGTTAAATAAATAGGAAAAATACTTAGAACATAATTCACAAAAATTTTTTTGATTAATAGGAGACTTATAAAATGAATTTTTGTATGAAACTTGTTTTATTAACCTGTTATAAGTCAGAAATTTTTTATGCATTAAGGCATTATAATATACTTTTTCCGAACTCTTCATTGGTTACACTGCTTTACACTCAATTACAATAGCAATATTTGAATGTTTTGTGTTTGAATCTAACTGTAACCCAATATTGTTATGTTTCAAGTATCTACGCATATATTGTGTGTATGTACATAAAAAGAACCATTGAAACAAAGGGAGAATTCGTCGTGTGAACAGTATGTTTCGCAATCGCCATTGAGAGGGCGTCGTGTGAACATACTATAATAGGTTAGCGTTTGGCGCAGTCGTTGTAGCCGTCGCCGCCGACCACTTAACACTTTCAGCCGCCGCCGATAACAAAATTCATCGGCTCATAACTCTTGTCCTGTTTATAGAACCCAAACAATCAACTTAAGTGAAATATTTGTATGAAAAGCGATAATTTTTTCAGCGGTTTTAGTTGATTGTATGGGTCCCAAAACAGCACAAATTTGCGTCAGATTAAGGAAATTCCTCCACTTAATCGTCAGATTATGGGTCCAACATGACAAGGATATGAAGCCGAAGCGGCTGTTTATTATATCTGACGCGCTCGAGTATTTCACTATTACGTTTTTTTGCATTTTGAAGAGGCAGCCATGAGTTTTGGTCGCGTCCAAATCGTCAGATTTTCGAATGGGAGCTTCTTAAGGGTCCACTTAACCTCCTGAATATCTGACGCGCTCGAGTAAATCCATTTTTCTGCATTTTCTACCCTTTCGTACGGCCACACCCACCATGCTAACCGTCAGATTAATATTGCTCCGTTATCAGAAACACGTGGGTTGCATACACTACGAATATCTGACGCGCTCGAGTATTTCAATGTGACTGTTTTTTTACATTTTTGAAAGCTCGTACTCGGTGGGGCATACATCACATAACATTTTTCTTCTTTTTAGTACCTAATCTTCACATTCCGTAAGGTCCCGACGACGCTCGAGTAAATCCACATTTAGCACCTTGGGCCCCCTACTATTATGAGTTGGCCTTGATGAAATGTTTCTTAAGTTCAGTAAAGTGAGCTGAGCGGAAAAAGCGCTCACTCAAAAGAGCTGATAACAGTGGTCCCAGACATTTTCGGGGAAAAATCTTCATTCTTCGGAAAAAATTTTCATTTTAGAAAACAAATCTTCAAAAAATGTTTATGTGTAATATAAATATAATTGATGTTTGCTACTTATATTAAAGTTTCTATACATACCTATGGTCATATGTATATAAAAAATTAATATGTAAACACCGAAACCCAAAATTCAATTCAAACAGGTTACTTATATTAAAATTATAATATTTTAGATGAAATTTATTTGCTATTGTTTAAGCATTGTCTTGGTGCTTTACCAATCGTCAGTAGACTTCAAACACACTTTTGAACAGTTACTAACCCCTTATCTTATGTACAGACTTTCAAAAACCATTTGGGAATTTAAAAATATATAAATAATTTTAAAAAATAAGTACAGAAGGCTTTGAAACTTATTCAAAATTCTCAAATGGTTTTGAAAATCTGTAACTGTTCAAAAGTGTGTTCGAAGTCTACTGACGATTTGGTAAAGCACTAATGAAGTGCATACACACAATGGGCGCGTTCATAAGACGTAGCTGTTGAGCTCAACTGTTAGCAACTGTTGCGCCCAACAGTTACGTCTGAGAAACGGCTTGATGGATAACTGCAATTTAAACAGCTGATAAATGTAAAGAATTAAAAACAGGCACAAAAGAAATAGTTGAAATTTACTAAATTAATTAGTTTAGCAATCAGTTTTGAGTGCATTTTGGTTCCACAAAATATTCTATAAACATGGAATCCAATGCGATATCAGTGCCATACGAATTATCCATTTTCATTTTATTTTAAAATGTTCACCGCAAAGAAAAAAAAACACTGCAATAAAATAAGAAGGCACCGCCGACAATTTTTTTAGTTTAACACTAAGCCGCCACCGTGTTATGAAAATAGTTCAATATTATACTAAATTAAATACTATGTAATATAATAAGTAAACAACTCATTAAATATATAATTAATGCTCTTAGTTTTATTTCAATTATATTCCTTTATTTGTTTACTTTATCATATTTGTAATGCAAAATTTATTAAACTAGATTGCAGCGGCCACAAAATAAAGGGGCGTTGTGTTAGAATATAAACGGCATAACTATTTTGATCAGCTGTGCATGCTAAGCACAACATGTTGACCATAGGTAGCGAAAAATTTTTATGATGAAAAAAATGGAAGCAAATACACAACTGTTGTGTGTAGCGGAACTAGTCAACAAGTGCGTTTCTAAGACAAACACTCAACAGTTGCACAACTGTTACGTCTTATGAAAGCGACCAATGCTTAAACACCAGGAAATAAATTTCATTTAAAATAAAATTATGACAATATGTCAAATAATAAATTTCTTATAATATATTATTATGTATGCAAGTTACATTGTACATTTATAAGATCAAATATATGTATAGTGCGACCTCGGTTACTGCAACCCTCGATGAGCGCAACCTCGTTTATTGCAACAACTCAAATCTTTACATTGTAGATTCAGTGAATGCAAATCAAAACATTATAAAATTTGCTCATATAAATAAGAACACCTTTAATGTACACTCTACAACAGTTTTGTTGAAAATTAGGTCGATAATATTCGGCAACACTTTACTGATTATTACCGACCTAAAATTAGACAAGCATTTCCTTTGTTGATTTTTGAACAAAGTATGTTTAATACAAAAAAATAAAAACGCCTGCGAAGTGATTGGCTGTGTGCAGCTTCGAGCCGTGACCTCCTGGCTGATAGTGAATCGTAGTTATCATTCAACTTTGGCGTATTATACTTTATGTTAATTTTTTTCACTTGGACCAAATATATTTAATTTGAACATTTTTTATTTAATAAAAATGTATGAAGTACATTTTCGTAATTCATTACATTTATTAAAACAAGAAAAATCCTTAGAATTTTGTTTATAAGCTATCATTATTTACTTACTAATACTTAAAAAACTTATATTTAAAAACCTTTAAATACCAGAAATTAAACTTTGGTGACCGAAGAAAAATATGGCGTGCTTCTATTGTTTAAACATTTTTCTGCTGTTTTTTAGATAGATTGCTTAATATCCAAATTGTTAATGCTATTTAGAAATACTTTTAGCAGCAGATTTGTATTTTTGCGAAACATTAGACAAATTATGTTTTTTTGTTACAAATAACTACAAACTCGATGCAATTTTAGACAACCAAAAATTTCCAACACATATTTAGACAATATGTGATACTAAATTTCAAGAAATGTTTTAGAGTGTACATATATTTATTTATTTATTTTTGGTTGATTATTTTTTGATTCTGCTTATGTATCTGTCGTCTGTGTTCAATGAACAAAAAAACTTACCAAGACCCCTCGTGCATCTTCTTGTATATCGATTGAAGACATTTTCTTTCAATCCACTTTGATTTTGACTTTTAAAAAACTGCAGCTATTGTTAGTAATGTCGTGGTCTATTCAAGTTTCTCTTCCTTTCGATGGTAACTTGTTGTGTGTGAATGTTGCAGCATCCAACTTTGGAAAGTATTTGTTTTTTCTTTTTAAGGTCGATCACTTTGTGTTTTACTTATTTATTTTTTATTGATTGGCAGTGGTAACCGGTATTTTATTATTGCATTTGACATGAACCCCACAATCAGCATGCAATTAAGGTTTTATTTCTCCCGTACTTATTATTCAAAGATTTTCATTCATCTTGATTTCACTTTCATGCGATCACAAACAACTTGACATGACCATACATCCATATCTACATGTTATGTATGTATGTATGTATTTATTTATCGAAACAAATTTGTTATATATGTAAAAGTTAATTAAAGTAGTATATACATATGTACATAAGTATTTAATTTAAAATCCAAGTAAGTGTAAACTAAAGCGCATTACAATAAACTCAAAATTCTATGCTAAATAATGTATGTATGTACATATACATACATGAAAACAGAACTTAAAACACTGCAGAACTCAGTTCAAAGTTTCGCTTCACTTTTGTAAAACAACAAAATTTTTAAATCTAATTCACTGTAATGAATGATTAAAGTACATATTTATTTGGCTAAAGAATCGCGTGACGTCTTTTTGTTGGTCTGTTTAGGTTCACAGTTTCTGAACGAGTAAAAAACAAATAGTGAATCCGGTCTTGTATGAAATGGAGTGAGTTGAGTTGTTTGCCACCAACTTTTTGTTTTTATTTAGTTTTATTTGAAGCTTTTAACGTATAAAACAACGATCAGTATGTTGTTGGCTGTTGGGTAAGCTTTCAAATACTTGTTAAAATAAAAGAGAGCTTTGATGCAAAAGAACAAACGTTTAATTTAAAATTATTTTTAAGAATACATAAAACTAAATACCAATTTAACGGCGTCGAAATAGTTTTTTCTTTCCTACAGTTACATATAAAACGAAACAAAACATTTATATTTTGTTTCAAATGTAATTGTACGAAAGAAAGAATTTTTTCGACATCGTGAAATAGGTGTAATCATTGTATATGTACTGTCAATCAGACTTCGACAATTTCAATTACATTTATTTCCATTACAATTGCATGTAATTGAAATTTTTGCAATTACAAAAATGTATTTGTAATTGAAAAAAATTTAATTACAACTACAAAATGTAATTTTAATTTCAATTACATCTGATTGTAATCGTCGTTTTGCAATTATAATTACATGTAATTGGAATTGTAATTAGGCATATAATGATTACATTTAGTTGACGAAATTCAATTACATTTTTGTGAAAATAAGTTTTCTTAAACTAACTGTTTAAAAGTTTGGTAGTACAAGAAATATTAACATATTATGTATGTACAATACGGCGGAGCATGAGAATTTTTTTTGCTAATTTCACTAAAACTTTGCATTTTATTTTTAGATACGTGGGAAAAATAATGAAAAAAATATTGGGACCTACTTTTAGCCCTCTACCGCTGCATCAAGATTTTGAAAATGAGATAAATTCAATTTGTGAAACATCATATCATGCAAGATTATAGATTCTTTATAGCTGTTATAGCTCATTACTCTCAAGACACGCACTATTTATAAACATACAAGGTCAGATTTCAGACAAACTTAAGATGAAATAATGAAGCAAATTTTCGAATTTCTAAGTCTGTTTCATATCTGGCAAAAAAACATTTTCTAAGATAATTTGAGTTCGTTGAACACGAAAATGATATTAATTTATTTTTCTTAATGATCGTTTTCGCGAAAAACTACTTTTTTTTTGTTTTTTGCGTTTATTGGCAAAGATTCCGAGAACGGCTGATCTGAATAAAATAAAGTGTACACTGTTGTATAGATATCTCTGTATTATTTCATTCAATACAGTGATTATGTCGATCGGATAAAAATGTATAGTGACATGCCTTAAAATTTTAAAAACTGTATTCTTAGACCTTTTCCCAAAATCTCGACAGATAGGGCGTTTTGCGTTTTAGTTAACGATATGTAACACATTACTTAATTATACAAATGGAATTTTTATTATAATTTTTATGTTTATTATTAATTGTAATTTAATATTTTTGTAATTAATAAAAAAAGTAATTACTACATACATTTTTTATAATTACTTAATTAAGATAGTATTTTTCCAATTACATGTAATTGTAATTGGTATTTTCCATATAATTGTATTTTTTCATTTTCAATTACAGCAAAAAGTAATTGTAATTGAAAACAGCAAGTTTACAGCAAAAAGAAATTGTAATTGAAAACTTTCAATTACAATGACAAAAAATTTGTTATTGCGTGTGTAACCACCTGTTCTCTCTACACTATCCCTTTCCCAAAAGAAGGTAACACATTAATTAATTAGCTGGTAGGCAATAATTGCCTGATTGTGTTACTTCTCTTAAAAAAAAAGTGTAATCATTACTGCCCAAGTCTGCTGTGAGTGTATGTCGGGCCATTTATTTAACATTTTTACATAAAAAAGGTGTATGCTTAAACAAATACAAAAATTAACATTAAAAGGTATTTTATTCTTGAAATTAATGAAGAAGTGGCTGCGCCGCAAAGTTGAATTTTTTATCAACTTTGTTTCTTTGCCGCCTCACAATACGATTCGACTAATTGTACCATAACGCTGACTTCCAAAACGTCAGTTGCTTTGTATTCGAACCAAGGTGTATCTAACAGGTGGGATCACTAGGTTAGCTGACTTGCCTGATTAAACGTCAAACTTAGTAGTGCGGATGAAATGCTCATGATATCACCACTACCTTCAAACTATCAAACACCATATACAGACTTCTTTCTGTGTGGTGTTTGACATTTATTTCAAGAGAAATCTGCGCTGGTAATACCACCCGTTTTTTTTACATCTGTTAAGGTAGTTTAACATCAAATGTTCTATTGTTTTAGTAATGCCCGTACCTGTTGAATATGCCTTGATTCGAACAATGTATATCTCCGTGAAAATAACAAACTTTTGAACAAAGTTTTCTGTTTCGCCTCATTTTCTCAGAGAAAGAGAAAACAATCCTCTCTTAGTCAAGGTTTAGACGATGCAAGTCTTAGTCCCAGTGTACACTATGCAATTCTTATTGATCAGCTTCTTATTTAGCTGTGAGAAAAACAGAGAAATGTGTATTCATTTCTCTGTCTTTCTCACAGCTGAATAAGAAGCTGATCAATAAGACTTGCATCGTCTAAACGTCGACTTTACACTATGCAAGGGCGGAAATAACAATTTTTGTCTTCATATGTCGACGTTTAGACGATGCAAGTCTTATTGATCAGCTTCTTATTCAGCTGAGAGAGCGACAACGAAACTTGTATTCATTTCTCTGTCTTTCTCAGAGCTGAATAAGAAGCTGATCAATAAGACTTGCATCGTCTAAACGTCGACTTATTGATCAGCTTCTTATTCAGCTTTGAGAAAGACAGAGAAATAAATAAAAGTATAACAAGAACAAGAAGCTGATCAATAAGACTTGCATCGTCTAAATGTCGACTTATGAAGACAAAAATTGTTATATCCGGCTTTGCAGCCTAAAACTAAAAGTGCTGCCAAATCTTATTTAAATGATTATTTAACATAACACTTATTTAAAATTAAAGTTATAGTCATGTCGATTGAAAATGAAACTTAACGTTTGATTAAATTGCCATGGATATTGGCAATTATTATAAAGTCTTAAAATGTTGGTTATGTATTTAGTGACGACTACCAACCTTTAAGTGGTGTATGCCAATTATATCGCTCATGTGTGGAGAGATTATAATAGCAGAGTGTGAGGGGAGATAAGAGAGGGATTTTATTAATTACCTTTTATTTGGATGAATTAGAGATCGGGGTTAGGAATTCATACCTTGATGATTTAACCTACTTTTAATATATTTAAGTATGTATATTTTATTTCCTTTGAAATGACTAGGCCCTGGTAAGTATCTTATTAAGTAAAGTTTTATTTTAATCCATAGGTATTCTATTCAACATCTAAACGTAAGTATTTTTTTCTAAGAGTTATGGTTTGATAAGATAAGTATTAAGAAAATACTAAAAATTGAAGTGAACAATTCAAGTGATCGGGAATAAGTAAAGTTTGTAACTTCTTACAGTTTTAAGTTTACTTTAACTTGTAGCAAAATTCGATTTAGGCATTAATTTTACAGCGAGTAACTGATATTTTTACAACAAATAAAACGTTTTTATAGAGTTACCAATGTGCAATTAATTTTTAATAAATTCAAGAAAAGTTATTTAAAATACGTTTATACAAAAAAGCAACAAAAATGCCGTGTCATTGTTACAAAGTACCTGAGCCAGTGCTTTAATGGCTTCAACAATGATCTTAGTATCTGGTATGGATGATGTCGTCGGTTGTTGTTGTGGTTGTTTCTGGGGGATGTAGTAACCTCTTAGTCAGTATAGGACGTGGATGCGTTATACCTTCCTTCTTTTCTGTATTCATGTTCAAAATTGCGGCACAACCTTAGACGGAGAAACTGGCTGTACGATGCATGCACGTAATTATTATCGGCACTTCCTTTGTAGCGATCGTTGTGGTGATAACAGTTACTTTGCTTTAGTCGCATGGTTGGGAGTGTGGGGTTGGACCTAAAGCAATAAAATTTAAAAAGTATTAGTAGATATGAGTGATTAGTAAACGGGAAAATTGTAATACGCCAGACTGTTAATGAGTATTTTAATACATATAGAGATGAGTTAATATGTGAAATATTTGTGATTGGGGCGGAAATTTTATTCCTAATTCTTGATAAAATGTATTTAAATTCTTTAAAGTTTAACTTTTGAGCACAGGGTATTTGTTTCAAATGAGAATTAAAACATTGTGCTGTAAGCTTATACCCATAGGGTCGCCCCCGCCTCCAAATGAGATCATCAGATGTTGCTTGAGCGGCCGGGATCAAATTGCAATTATGAGTGTTACTGATCGCTTTGTACTTCATACCAAAGGGCTTGGTATTGTTTGTTTTATGAAAACGATTAAGATTATAGTTATTTAAATCTGTTTTGGATGCAATCGGGAGCAGTTTGGGATAAAATGCAGTAACTATTTTTGGATGGAAATCAGCAGTCTTTAGTATGCTATTAATTTCCGTTTGATTAGCAACAGTTTTCTCTATTTTATAACTGCCAGAGAGAATTTGGTTACAGCCGGGTTGAGTTTTGATTTGCTGTCTTTTTCAGATTCAGTTTTGGTTTGTATGATATCGAAATTGGAACCATTTGATGAGAGCTTTGGGCAGCTAATGTCATGAAATGATGAACAGTGTTTAGGGCTATATTTGGCAAATTTTGTGACACATGGGGAAACGTGTGCACGACTGATTGTTACATTTGACACAATGTTTTGAGATAAAGCTTGCGATAATAGCATGGACAATTTTGATGTTCCATTTACACTAATTGGGTTAGAATTTTCGCAGATACTTGAGTTCTTTTGAAGGTTTTGGGTATGGGCAATAGCTGGGAGAGAGCATACTGACGTTTCATTGAATCCTGCAATATTTAGGGAATTATATTGTTTCATGTGTATCATATCAAGGATTCGAAAATAGCAGCTTTTATATGTTTCTTGACATTCAATAAATTTATTTTTCAATTGCTCTCTTAATATATCTTCAGGCTGTAA
Organism: Panzeria rudis; assembly: GCA_956483635.1. Classification (NCBI taxonomy): domain Eukaryota; kingdom Metazoa; phylum Arthropoda; class Insecta; order Diptera; family Tachinidae; genus Panzeria; species Panzeria rudis. Next base: position 58,585,747 of record OY101450.1, read on the forward strand.
AATAACACGTTCGTAAGAATATACCAATTTGGCCCACCTTGAGTGCAATTCCCTTAATTTGACTTGAAGAAGAGACTCAGCCTGAGGTTTACTAAGGGAATTGGTGAAATTTTGGGAAAATCGGCTCAAATGTTCACAGTGAAATGCAAACTGAAACTTGATTTCTGGCTGAATCATTATTTCGGGACAGTGTTAATCAGATTGTAAATACAGTTAAGATGTTTTTGGCTATATCGATTTGTCGATATAATGTGCACTAACTTTGAATTAGTCCAATAAGAAAGATTTGTTTGATAGGGTCTTGATAACTAGATGGGTTTACTAGTTTAAAGTGGTTGAAATGGGTTAATTTATTAATGTATTGAGATTGGTAAAATACTCAGTGAAATTTTTATTCATATTTGTGGAAGTATTTCTAAATATTTATATTACAAATTGATTCTGAGTAATAAGAAGAAACAGCATAGTCTTTAAAGGGAAATATTTAAGGCAAGCTAGTGTCACGGGATAGCACTAGGATTGATTAAGAGTTTTAATATTTGCTGTTAAAACACATTTAATGGCATTTAAAACACACCTATTATTAACATGTGTTAAAACACACCTAATATTAATATTAATTGAATTTGTCCAACCAAAGCAAAATATTAAACGTATTAAATTGCATTAATTACAACTTTGTTCTGATTGGTTAATTTCCCATAAATTTTAAGTTTCTGTAGACATTAGCTCAGCATTTTTTTATTATTAATTTAGTATAAGTATCGTAATAAAATTTAAATTCTTGTCAGTCAGTCACAAAATAAATCTGAGTGTTTTAATTTTCTGATTCATTGTCTGCAAGTTACAAGTGCTTGAAGATAAAACAAAAAAAAACAATTAGTACGGTTCCAATTCAAGTGTTGGAATTGAGTAATACTAATAAATAACATTTTTTGGTGACCCCTAGCTTTCAAACTTTAAAAAACACGCAACAGCGCTACAAGTCACAGGATACTCGTATCATCCACCTTTTGAAATTCAACATCCTGCTACAGATTTGCTACAACATTCAAGTCAAGGCTCATTCTATACAGGACATCCACGAATTTCCTAATTACGACGTCAGACAGCAACAAGTCTACATCGTCAACAATCCACCAAATAACATTTTGGTGACAACAGGCCTTTAAGACTTATCAAAACAGCTGGATATCAACCAGACCAATCAACATTTTGGCAAATAAATAAAAAAAAAATTTTTTCAGCCATTTTTGATCCTCCAACAACCTCCATCCATTTTCGTTACCCACAACAAAGATTGAATCATGGCTTCTTTCGAGGAATTGGTCATCAACCAAAAACAAATTGGCAACAAAATTGAAGTCATAATCCGAAATTTCAAGAAAGATCCTGCATCAAGAAAGGATTCTACAGATTATTTCCAGGAAAGGTTGAGACGACTGGAAGCGGAATGGTCAGAATTCGAGACCAATGACACCAAGATTCGCCTCATTGCAAACCTTCCAATGGAACATCAGTATTTCACGGAAGACTATTACACTGCAGTTATAAATATCGTAGACCAATATAAGGCGATTTTTGAAAATTCAATAACAAAAATTACTGAATCTACCGGCAAGCAAAAAATTCAATCAGTCGAATCAGAGCCAACTATACTTACCACTGACAAATCAGTAAATCAACAAGAGCTAGTCAAGCTCATGCGGAGGCAAGCCGCCATGATGTCATCGTTGGAGCGCCTTTTAGAAGACGTCTTCACAAGAGAAGACACCAAAACCGCAACAAATTTGTGGCAAAATATTGAAAGCTTGCATTATCAAATTGCAGAATTGAGTGCTGACAGAAGCAAACAAGGCTATAATATGGATAGATTCATCCAGTTAGAAAAAAGGCTGCGGACGGCGATTAAAACCACTGGAAATAGTACAAATGATCAAGCCCACTCTATGCCCCAAAATAATCAGCAAGATTCACGGACAATCCCAATTCCCAAGATAACGCTTCCTAAATTTGAAGGAAATTATTTGAAGTGGAAGGAGTTTCATGATTTGTTCTCTTCACTAATAATACAACAACCGATACCAGACATTCAAAAAATGTGGTATCTCAAAACACATCTGGAAGGAGAAGCAGCAAATCTTATCAAGCACTTCACTGCTACAGGAGATAATTTTGAGGCAGCATGGTCATTAGTAATAGAGCGCTACAACAACAAACGATTGCTTGTTGGCAAACTGGTACAGGAGCTGATCGATGTTCCAAACAGAGCTTCAAGCGATAATTACAAGTCATTGCATGATAAAACACAAGAGTGTCTATTAGCATTACAGAATCTTAAAATAAACACAGCCACTTGGGATCCGTTGCTACTACACTTGTTATTAAAAAGACTGGATTAACCCACCCGCCTTCGCTACGAGCAATCTCTTTCACATCCACGCGAAGTTCCAAAACTCAAGGAATTTTTTGAGTTCTTGGAGAGAAACTTTCAGTCAATGGAGGCAGTTGCTCTGAAGGACAAACCACAACACAAGGTGGTATCAACAATTATAACAACCAACGGAAGCAATAGTAGTACATGCAGACTGTGCAATAGTAGTGACCACAAACTATACCACTGCAGTAAATTCCTGCGACTATCAGAAGCAGAACGACTACAATGGGTACAACGAAAAAGGTTATGTGTAAATTGCTTCGGAAGTGACCATGGTTCAAAAACTTGTAATTCAGGTAGCTGCAAAAGGTGTGCGAAAAAACACAACACGTTGCTCCACTTAGAAAAAAGGGGCAATACCAAAACAACGAAAAGCTCATCAACTCCATCTTCAGCTTCGAATCCGAGTCCAGAAGTAAAGCCGCCTGCCTCAGAAGTAGCAGCAGTTGCATCAGCAACAACAAATATCGGTGCGGGCCGCCAGGGTCATGTATTGCTAGCAACGGCGAGAGTTATCATTACGGCCTCAAATGGTGTATCAGATGAGTTTAGAGCAATATTAGACTCTGGCTCATAAGTAAATATTGCATCCAAACGGCTTTGTCAAAAATTGTCCATTTCACCATTTGAGACCTCCGTCAGTATTGATGGTGTATGTGAAATTCGAAGAAATTCAAAATATCGCATAAATATTGGCATAATTCCCTCGCAACCCAATCAGCATGTTGACATTTCAACTTGGGGAATTCCCAACAATATTCACCTAGCAGATCCTCATTTCTATCAGCAGGAAAAAATAGATTTGCTGCTTGGAGCGGAATTTTTCTTCAAATTAACTTAAAATGGCACAATACACCTTGCTGACGATCTTCCAACACTTCAAAATACAGCTTTGGGATGGATTGTGGGTGGAGCAATCGGGAAAAATCCAATCCCGAGTCCCTTATGTGCTACAACATGTGCAGTATTTGGAGACTCCACTTCATTGGAAGAAGCCATAGAGCATTTGTGGAAATTGGACGATATCGAAAGCAGCGAAAAAGTTCTCTCGCTCCCCGAAAAACTATGTGAAGCACATTTTACCCAACATGCTCATACCAATGGCGAGGGTCGCTTCATAGTCAGTCTTCCTTTTCGTGAAAACCCAAGTGCGTTAGGAGAATCACATGCAATGGCATACAACCGATTCATGAGTCTAGAGCGTCGACTCCAAAAAAAATGAAGGAATTCGAACCGAATATATAAAATTTATGCGAGACTACGAGCAATTGGGGCACATGCAGAAGGTAGATATCGACACTGTATTAAATCCCAAATACATTATTCCTCATCACTGCGTCCTGAAACCAGATAGCACCACATCAAAACTCAGGGTGGTGTTCGATGCATCAGCCAAAACCTCGTCAGGCTACTCATTAAACGATCTGATGTATACAGGGCCAAGTATTCAAAGTGAACTTTTCTCAATTTTACTGCGTTTTCAATTCCCCAGATTCGTCTTCACCACCGACATCGAGAAAATGTATAGACAAATTCTGATTCACCAGGACAACCATCAGTACCAATTAATTATTTGGAGGGAAGACCCAGCACTTCCTATTAATTACTACCAACTAAATACAGTTACATATGGGACACGAGCAGCACCTTATATAGCTACAAAATGCTTACAAAAAATTGCTGATGAAAGTGCGCTAGCCTACCCATATGGTTCACAAATGCTTAAAACTAATTTTTACATGGATGACGGCCTGGGGGGCTCTGATAGTCTTAGTATCGCACTTCAAACACAACAAGAACTCAGTACAATTTTAAGAAGCCATGGTTTCAACTTAAAAAAATGGTGTGCAAACCACCCGCAACTACTGAAGAATATTCCACTCGGTGATCAAGATCTAAATTTGGATTTCAGTAGTAATAACGCTGATTCTATAAAAACGTTAGGGTTGTTATGGCTGCCTAATACTGACCATTTTTGCATGAAGGTAAAAGTGAATCATGCACAGAATATCACAAAACGTACAGCAACATCTGATCTCGCAAGATTATTCGATCCGCTTGGTCTACTTGCACCTGTTGTCATCAGTGCAAAGATATTTATCCAACAGTTGTGGCAGTTAAGGTTAGATTGGGATGAACCTTTGCCCGAGGACCATCTAGTACTCTGGACCAATTTCATAAAAGATTTAGACAGCTTGAATAACTTCAAAATCCCTCGGCACATTTTTAAAGGTGAACTCCCAGCAGAGACGGAACTGCATGTTTTCTCAGACGTTTCTGAAAGAGCTTTTGGTGCAGTCGCCTATATTCGAACAGTTCTCAAGGATAAAAGAGTTATTGTACAATTACTTTGTGCCAAGACAAGGGTTGCTCCATTAAAAAGGCAGACACTGCCTTGGTTGGAGTTATGTGCCGCGGTTATGGCTGCCCAGCTAATGCATAGAATCAAAATGGACCTTCAAACCAAAAATCAACGGATGTTCATCTGGACGGACTCCGAAATAGTACTTTCCTGGATAAACTCCCAATCCTCATTGTACCATACATTTGTGGCCAACCGAGTCTCCAAAATTCAATCGTTGACATTGCCCAGTCAATGGCGCTACGTCAGATCAAAGGACAATCCCGCTGACATACTATCCAGAAGTCTTCCAGCACGTAAACTATCGGAATGTAATTTATGGCTATATGGACCACTCTTTCTACACGGACAAGAAGACATGTGGCCACCCCATTTGTCAAGGGAACTGTCAATTCCCAGCGATCTCGAGAAGAAGAAGGCAACATCGCTAGCTGCAGCAGTTACCGTTTCGAACAATGATCTCATATACAAAATTCCACACAGAAATTCCTTCAAAACTTAGCAGAGAATACTGGGGTATGTTTTGAGATTTACAAAAAATTCACGTATGAAAAAACAACATCGCCCTGTACACGAATCATTATCTCCAGCAGAATTAGACGATGCACTATATACCATTATTAGAACCGTTCAGATGTCCGATTTCTTATCAGAAATCAACCAGCTTCGAAAAAAGAAAGAAGTCGACAAAATCAGCTCCATCATCAGTCTTGCTCCATTTCTAGATAGAACAAATATTTTACGAGTTGGAGGACGATTGGAGGCATCACTATTGTCATACGAAGCAAAACACCCAATGTTGATACCATATAATGACCCTATCACAAGGCTTTTGTTTGCAATGGTTCACGAAGAAAACAAACATTGTGGTGCACAAGCATTATTAAACATAATACGACAACGATTTTGGCCAATAAAAGGCAAAATAACAGCGCGCTCAACTGTACAAAAGTGCGTTAGATGTGCCAGGGCACGACCTCAACTGTGCCAACAAATAATGGGTAGTTTACCTCAGACTAGAGTGACTCCAGCCCGACCCTTCATTAACACGGGAGTTGACTATTGTGGCCCAGTGTAGATCCATCATAAGGTCAGAGGAAAAAGACCGACAAAAGCATATATAGCCGTATTCTGTTGTTTTGCCACCAAGGCGACTCATCTCGAGGTAGTAACCGATCTAACAACTGAGTCATTCATTGGGGCTCTGAAACGATTCATCAGCCGTCGAGGTCGTTGTCAGAACATATATTCAGACAACGCTACTAATTTTATAGGAGCAAAAAACCAATTGTCAGAACTGGTGGGAAGTATCTACTCCAACAAGGGACGGGAATCAATCATCTCAACTGCCAGCTCAAAGGGAATAAATTTTCATTTTATCCCACCACGTGCGCCACATTTTGGTGGACTATGGGAAGCGGCTGTAAAATCGGCAAAACATCTTTTACTGCGAAGTGCGGCAGCTGCATCATTGACCCAGGAAGAAATGGGGACTATCGTAGCAGAGATCAAGGCAATACTCAACTCTCGCCCACTAACACCTATGTCAAGTGATCCTGATGATCTTGAAGCACTGACTCCTGGTCATTTTTTGATTGGCGAAGCACTTGTATCGCAAGTAGATAGTGGCGCAACAACAGTAAACTCATCAAGACTATCACACTGGAAGCTGGTATCCCATCTCAAACAAGAGTTTTGGAAAAGATGGTCCACTGAATACTTGAATCAATTACAGCAGCGCCATAAGTGGAATCAGCGGTTTGACAACCTCAAGATTGGTGATATGGTAATAATAAAGGAAGACAATCTACCAATTATGAAGTGGCCCTTAGCAAGAATAGTCAAAACACATCCTGGTAGTGACAATATGATCAGAGTTGTGGAGGTTAAAACAGCTAATGGAATTTTCAAACGACCAATACATCGAATCGCTCTCTTACCCATCGAACCAAATTGCGAAACATCTGTAACCCTTGATGACAACAGTTCAACTAGCAACAACAGTACTTATGACTCAATTCAGGAGCCTAGGATTAAAAGGAAAAGAGTGTTATCAACCCATCTGAGTCTAGCCTTAATTACAATACTTGTGCTGTTACCAATGTCATTTGGAAATCCGGTAAAAAACAAAAAATTTGGAATGAAATTAGGCATTCATTTTGAAGAAATTGGCACAGCAACCATTTCAAGCACTGAATGGAACATTCTTGTACACTATGATTTAAATGCATACTGGTCTGAAACATCAATTTTGATCAATGGCACGAAATCCCTACAAAACCTTTGCAGGATGACAAAATTGAATGAATCATGCCTAAGTATCATAAGGCATTTTGAACACATGGAAAATGATCTACAGCTGGAAAATCGACTACTACGAAGTAAAAGAGGCGCCTTGAATATAGTTGGAAATATTGCTAACTCATTATTTGGCATATTGGACTCTGAATATGCTAACCAGATATCCGATACAATACAAAGGCTAAGGGAAAATGAGTCACATTTATTAACTTTGCTCAAGAATCAAACCTCAATTGTTGACTCAACAGTTAATATCATAAGAAAATCCCAATTAGCAGCTAAGGCAAGGTTTGAACAACTAGAGCAAAAAATCGAAAAATTATCACAAGCAAATCAGCAAAACAATAATGTGTTGTTCCAGATACAGCTCACCCAATTATTTAATAGTGGAGTTTTGGAACTGGACCTAGTTGCAAATAATATACGAACCATACAGTCCTCAATTCTTGATACTCTCATGGATACTTATCAAGGAAAAATCAGTCCATTATTACTGACTCCAGAACAATTGCAAGAGGAGATTAATCAGATTAAACTCCATGTACCAACATCAGTAACACTTCCTATCACCGGAAAAGATACATTACTACAGCTATTCAAACTAATGAAGGTTCAAGGTAGACTCACGCCCCAATATGCAGTATTCAAAATAAGTCTACCATTAGTGGAAATTGAACAATTTAAGATGTTCCAGCTGATTCCCGTACCTAACATGGTGAATCACACCATGGTAGCCATTAAACCATGTGCTGATTTCATGGGCATGTCAGTTTCTAACAACCAGTATATTTTTCTTACGAAGGCAGATCTAAGAGCTTGTGATATAATAAAGCAAGAAGTATTTTTGTGTACCACTGTTCAGACTCGCTACAATTATGGTTCATAAATTTGCAAGTGTGAAATCAATTTGTACAACAATAAAACGACACCAACTTGTACTCTAGAGAAGACTACAACTAAATGGATACCACTTAACAAGGGAAATCAGTGGATATATGCCACGTCATCACCATCTCGGGTAACAGTCGTCTGCAACAGAGAAATTTCTCACCTTTCGTTAAAAGGATCCGGTCTACTTTCGCTGGATCCGGAATGTATACTAAAACATGAATCCGTCACTATGAACGGACGACAAACTATCTTGAGCACAATAAATTCATCATACACTAGCCTCGGCACGAGTTCCGATTTATCCTCGCAAAAGATTATTGCACCATCTATAAGCAATAATCTATCAACGTCGATAGTTTATATGATAATAACATCAAGGAACTATTAACTTTACAAGAATCACTAAAGGAACAACACATACTGGACCTGCCTAATAAAATCAATTCCCATCAACAGCATAACCATACGATTGGCTACCTTGCACTTCTTCTGAGCTTAATATCATTGACTATTATTTTTCTTCGAAATAAAACGAGCAGAATCTGTCAGAAGCTACACACAACAAGGCCTGTTGAAGTCACCAACGAAAATATCGAACTGCAATCGGTAGAACCACCGCTCAATGACTTGAACCCTACACCAACACCACGTCAGCAACCACTTCAGTTCGTCCTAGACGTTTACGCTATATGGTAACTCCTAGTCGACTCACCTACGATGAAACGATTTGTTGAACATCTGTTCAACGTGGGGGAGAATGTTAAAACACATTTAATGGCATTTAAAACACACCTATTATTAACATGTGTTAAAACACACCTAATATTAATATTAATTGAATTTGTCCAACCAAAGCAAAATATTAAACGTATTAAATTGCATTAATTACAACTTTGTTCTGATTGGTTAATTTCCCATAAATTTTAAGTTTCTGTAGACATTAGCTCAGCATTTTTTCTATTATTAATTTAGTATAAGTATCGTAATAAAATTTAAATTCTTGTCAGTCAGTCACAAAATAAATCTGAGTGTTTTAATTTTCTGATTCATTGTCTTCAAGTTACAAGTGCTTGAAGATAAAACAAAAAAAAAACAACTAGTACGGTTCCAATTCAAGTGTTGGAATTGAGTAATGTGGGGCTACTGGGGTGTAGCACTAGAAGTATTTTCTAGTTTAAAGCAAAGTATATAGCAGGAGTGTATTTTCTGAGACTGTCTGTCGGCAAAGAACAAATCACTTTTGATTACAACTGCTTTGTAAAGTAGTGCTATTTGGGTTAGTAGAGCTAGATAAGGGTATCTAGTTAAAGGGTACAAAGTGTGCAAGAAAAGTGAATACTTATTTCTCCTTTTTAACCGACTCTGACTCTTAACGGGTTAAGTTATTCATATTTTTTAGGTAAATTTTTTAACTTCTTTTTCGTGGAAACCGTATGCAAAATAGTTGTTATTCATCCAATTCGATCATTTACAACTTTTGAAAAATTTTTAATTTGAGTTTTTAATTTGAAATTTTCGTCGTGGGTTGAACTATAACAACACGGTGAAGTGAATATGGAATTTTAGTAAGTGAAATCTTATTGCAGTTTTTTGGGGTGTATTTGATTTGTTTATATGGGAATATAAACTTTAAACTCAACGGTAACAGTGTGAGAATTAATTATGTACATATGCATGTGTTTAAGTATGCAAAAGTTTCAATTTGTTTTGCTTTTGTTAATTGTTTTTTTTATTAATATATGAGATAAATAAATAAAATTTGAGCTTGTTGATTGTTCTTTATGAATTGCCTGCGTTGTGCTTCAATGGGTTAATGTTCCTGTTTTTAATTAATCACTTGCTTCTTCTTTGTAGTGGACTGTATAGGGAAATTATTTTAGGAGATATTAATTAAGAGAGGAAGCAAGAAAACAAATCTGTGAGAATGAATTAATTCCTTTTATGCACTTTCTCTTAAGGGATATTATCTTCTGTTTTACCACTTAAGCACACACTGGAATTTTGAGAAGAGTACAATAATAACTCTGATTTTATTATAACTGAATTTTTCAATAAATATAATTTTATTTTTAATTATTTAAGTTGAAATCAATGAATTTTTTGAGTAAACTTCCTGCATTTGATCGATGAAGAGAGTCATGGTTACTTAATCCCATGATATTATCCAAATTAAGGGAGTATGAATTTAGGGGAATATAGGCCGAGACACATAGAATCCGTCATACGTTATACGTCGCCTTTTTCAACTGACAGCTAAGTTAAAATACATGTTTTCTTATGAACTTGATCACATACAGTACTTCTCCGTCAACGCAAAGTACAAAGTTGGCCAACTTTTAACGTACGTTGAGTACTTTGACAACAATTGTTTGATTTGTTCTTTGTTGTGGGTTTGTTTTTCGCTCAAAAATAAAGTAATTTAAATTAAAATTTATTCGATTGTATAAAGTTTTGGTGCCTTGTTATAAAAAAATAAAAAAATAAAGAAATTAAGAATTAAGAAATAAGAATTAAAATAAAGAATTAAAGAAATTAAAATTAATAAATAAATAACAGCTGATTTTCTCTCCGTTAACAAAGTACTCATTGTGCCAACATTATCCGTCATTCCGTTAACGTCAGTTGAAAAAGGCAACGGATGACGTATGACGGATTCTATGTGCCCCGGCCTTATAAAGGTGGATATTTTCTCTTTTCCATTTTTATGTATTTTTATTTCTTATTTGCTTGAAATTCTTTTTTGTGCGCTAATTATTTTTCTTTTCTGCTTTGTTTTCTTTTTTTTATAAATTTTCAATAAAATTTAAATTTGCATTTACATACATAAGTAAAAGGGATTTTGGTTTGTGTATATTTTTATATATGTATGTATGTACTTACATATATTTTTAAGAAATAAATTCAAACCGTTAGTAACAGAAGTATACTAACAATTTTTTGTAGTGAAATAATTTTTTTTTTGTGGGAGCTTGTACCTTTTATTTTGCTTTAATTCAAATATTATTCAATTTTTCATATTTTTGGTGGATTTTTTTGCTTTTTACAATTATCTTTTTCACTTAGATTTTATGTTGATGTTTTCCGTATTTTCAGCACTATACATACATACATATGTACGTTCTACTATCAATTATGATGTTAAATGATTTTAATAATTGAGCAACGATTTTAAAAATCTTCCGTTTATACATAGGTTTTATGTATTTACATATGTACATAAGGAACTATATGCGTGCTTTAGAACAGAGTTTAATAATTTATTACTTACAGCTTGATGTCTTTGATTTAACTGATGCATTTGTTGTTTTCTATTCTTTAATTTGCCTTATCCTTCTTTGCTGAATGTTGAGAGATTATGTATTTTTTGAGTGGCTGCACTGGATCATACACTGATGACTTTAAGGACCATGATTAAATTGCCATGGATATTGGCAATTATTATAAAGTCTTAAAATGTTGGCAGTGTATTTAGTGGCGACTACCAACCTTTAAGAGGTGTAGAGGTGTATGCCAATTATATCGTTCATGAGTGGAAGGATTATAATTGCAGAGTGTGAGGGGGAGATAAGAGAGGGATTTTATTAATTACCTTTTATTTGGATGAATTAGAGATCGGGGTTAGGGATTCATACCTCGATGATTTAACCTACTTTTAATATATTTAAGTATGTATATTTTATTTCCTTTGAAATGACTAGGCACTGTTAAGTATCTTATTAAGTAAAGTTTTATTTTAATCCATAGGTATTCTATTCAACATCCAAAGGTAAGTATTTTTTTCTAAGAGTTATGGTTTGATAAGATAAGTATTAAGAAAATACTAAAAATTGAAGTGAACAATTCAAGTGATCGGGAATAAGTAAAGTTTGTAACTTCTTACAGTTTTAATTTTACTTTAATTTGTAGCAAAACTGGACTTAGGCATTAATTTTACAGCGGGTAACTGATATTTTTACAACAAATAAAACGTTTTTATAGAGTTACCAATGTGCAATTAATTTTTAATAAATTCAAGAAAAATTATTTAAAATACGTTTATACAAAAAGAGTGTACAAATGTAATTTATACAACGTTTATAACAAAACTGTTTAAACGGTGATTTAAGGTTAGATTAATAACTTTCCGTTTAAAGAAAAACAGAGAAATGTGTATTCATTTCTCTGTCTTTCTCACAGCTGAATAAGAAGCTGATCAATAAGACTTGCATCGTCTAAACGTCGACTTTACACTATGCAAAGCCGGAAATAAAAATTTTTGTCTTCATAAGTCGACGTTTAGACGATGCAAGTCTTATTGATCAGCTTCTTATTCAGCTGAGAGAGCGACAAGGAAACTTGTATTCATTTCTCTGTCTTTCTCAGAGCTGAATAAGAAGCTGATCAATAAGACTTGCATCGTCTAAACGGCGACTTATTGATCAGCTTCTTATTCAGCTTTGAGAAAGACAGAGAAATAAATACAAGTATAACAAGAACAAGAAGCTGATCAATAAGACTTGCATCGTCTAAACGTCGACTTATGAAGACAAAAATTGTTATATCCGGCTTTGCAGCCTAAAACTAAAAGTGCTGCCAAATCTAATACATCTGCCTTTGCACAAATTATTAAATTTATATTGCAACAACATTTAATTAGTTGCTTGCTTAAAGCACATTTTTACTTTATAAGGCACCATCATATAATTGGTGGCTTATTTAAGGCACATTTTTAGTCAGATTTTGCTTTCCAACAAACTTTTTGCATTTTTAGCAAACTTTTTGCTTAGTTTTTGACCTATAGCTTTTAAACCAGACCATATGCAAAAAACTATGTTATACTACTTGATAGAGAATAAAAAAAGCTTCATTTTGCAATCATTTTTTTTTGTACAAAATTAGTGTTTCGAACAAACTTTTTAAAAAATTGTTTTCGAAAAATTTTATTCAGCCTATAACTCCAAAACCAGACTCTGCGACAAAAAACGTTGTATACCGCTTGATAGAGCGTAAAAAGGGCTACATCTCCTAATCATTAGATTTTTCCTACAAAGTTAACCGACTAGAAATTTTCGTGAGCTCCTAATTGGGACCCAATTGGGTTGTCCAATTGGCTCCCGAGTTGGGATGTAACGCAGAACCGTATTTGGTAACTGATTGGGCAATCCTTATAAGTTCCTCACCGGGAAATCACCACAAGATCCCAAGGTTAGGTTAGGTTAGGTTGAACAGGCTGCCGGTTTCTAACAACCGGCCCACTTGGGTCCTTTATGATGCCTGGGATGGATACTAGGGAAGTTCAGAGAGGTGTCCCTCCTATCCCAGAGGTTGGGTCGGTGTTAAACCAACCCGAGTATCTTATGAAAGAATTTATACCCCTAACGTCGCATTCCCCCAGGTCTGCTAGTTCGGGTAGTGACGGATTTCCCAAGTATGACGCCCTATTTCTATATAGTGCTGGACATCGACAGAGGAGGTGTTTAACAGTTTCTTCCTCCTCCTCATTCTGACAACTTCTACAGAAATCATTAAAAGGAAGATTTAATCTTCTGGCATGGACACCAATAAGACAGTGCCCTGTTATGACCGCTACGAGTATACGCAGCTGTTGACGAGGGAGCCCCAGTATGGTTGCAGATCTTGCGAAGTTATACTGGGGCCAGATGGATCTGGAAACCTCACAAGTGATTTCATTTGTCCATCTGGTTTGCGCCTCTCTAAATAGTTGGCGCTGAATTTGTATCTTACAGCTTTTTAGTGGGACACCTACTAACCAGTCGATGTCATTTTCATGTAGGCGGGCACCGGCCTTGGCTAGACCGTCCGCAATAGTGTTACCGGGCACCTCCGCGTGACCCGGTACCCAGAAGAGCCCTAGGTTCGCATGTCTCGCCATCTCATTCAGAGATGCCCGGCATTCTTTAACCAATTCCGATGTTGTGTAAACACCAGATAGAGCATGTAGTGCAGCCTTGCTGTCGGTACAAATTCGGATGTCCTGATCGAATATCCTGTAGTACCTTAACCAGTTGGCTGCCCTTTTGATTGCTGATATTTCAGCCTGAGTGATGCTACATTGGTTTGGTAGCCTAAAGTTTATCCTACGTTGCATTTGTGGGATATAGAAACCCCCGCCCACTCCGATGCCCGACTTTGACCCATCAGTGTAGATCTCGAGCACATCCTCATATTGGTGTATGTGGTTTGCCTCAGAAGATGTGCCCGAGAAGTCCACCCGGAATCTTTTGTCGGGCATCAGAGTAGGCGAGCAGTAGTCAGTGTGGTCGGGAAGATCTGAGATTTGCCATAATATCGTCGCATGGCCTACGTTACCCCGCTTCCATGCACCTGAGGCATCGAGTCTAACCGCCGAGTTCATGGCCAGTTGTTTGATCATAAGTTCAGCAGGAAGCCAATGCAGCATGGTGAACAGTGCTTTGGATGGAGTAGTGCGAGGTGCACCCGTAATCAACAAAGCAGATGTTCGAAGTACCTTTTCTATTATTTTAGAGTATGTGGCTTTATTTAAGGAAGTCCACCAGACGACAGACCCATACATTAGTATGGGCTTAACCACCATCTCAAAAAGCCAATTGACGTTTTTGGGACTTATGCCCCACCTGTTGCCAATCGCCCTTTTGCAGGTGTATAGAGCAATAGCAGCCTTGGCTGCCCTAGCTTGAACGTTGGGGTACCATGAAAGCTTAGAGTCCAGTATAATACCGAGATACTTCACGCTGTCTGATAACCTAAGGGTGACTCCGTTGAGAGTCGGTAACGTGAAAGTCGGAGTCTTGTATTTTCTCGTAAAGAGAACAAGATCCGTCTTTTGAGGGTTAGCATTAAGACCACTTTCAACGCTCCATTTACTTATGATACCTAATGCCGATTGAAGACGTTGAGATAGAGTATCTAGAAATTTACCAGATATTGCTACTGCTACGTCATCCGCGTAGGCTACTGATTTAAACCTCATAGAGTCTAGTTCCACCAGTACCGAGTTTATGGCGATATTCCATAGGATAGGTGACAGAACACCTCCCTGGGGAGTACCTCGCTTAACCGTTTTTTGAATAGTCGTTTGCCCCATCGTGGAGGAAATTACCCTATTCGTTAAGAGTCCTCGTATGAAGCTAATTGTTGACCGATCAATGTTCAGTCTTTCTAGTTCCATAATGATGGATTCAGGTCGTACATTGTTAAAGGCACCCTCTATATCAAGAAAGGCCACGAATGTATATTCTTTGTTTGCCAGGGATTTTTCAATGAATCCTACAAGCGAGTGAAGTGCCGTCTCAACTGATTTGCCCTTCGTATAGGCATGTTGGGAGGTTGATAGGAGGTTCGGAGAAATTGTTGATCTAAGGTGTAGATCAATTATCCGTTCCAGAGTTTTAAGGAGAAAAGATGATAGGCTGATGGGTCTAAAATCTTTCGGGTTTACGTGTGTAGTTTTACCCCCTTTGGGGATAAAGACCACGGAACATTTGGTCCATGCTATCGGAATATAGGACCAAGTTAGACAGGCCGAGTATATCCGAATGAGCCATGGAGTGATAACGTCTGCATTACGCTGTAGGTCAGCTGGAATAATGCCATCGGGACCCGGTGATTTGAACGGGTCAAAGCTGTTGATGGCCCACATTATTTTTTCCCTATTTAGGGTGATCGTGGCCATGTTAGAATGTATTGAATGCATGGCTGCAATATCTCCCGTGTATTGAGTGCAACCGGGAAAGTGCGTGTTCATTAGTACCTCTAGGGTCTCCTGACTACTGGTGGTCCATCCGCCACCCGATTTCTTAATGAAACTGGGGACAGTTGGAAGAGTAGCCAGGATTTTGCGAAGGCGACTAGTCTCAGAGGCTCCCTCAACATTGCTGCAGAAGGACTTCCATGACGTTCGTTTCGCATCCCTGACGAGGTTTTTGAACCTGTTTACAGAGGCTTTGTAGGCTGACCAGTTACCTAGTCTTTTTGCCTCATTGAATAGTCTGCGACTCTCCTTGCGAGCGTTCGCTATTTCAAGACTCCACCATGGTGGCTTTTTCTTCCCACGCAGTATACTAGGTCTGCATGATTCGGCCGTCGCTAAGTTGAAAGCATTTGTTAAATTGTTAACCGCGATGTCAATGTCGTGCCTATCGTTTATGATTGGCGATTGTGTAAGAAAGTCAGAGAGAATAAGCTTTTGCTCTTCCCAATTTGTTTTCTTCCTATTTATTATGGGCGTAGCCCGATCAGTTAGAATCCCTATAGTGAATTCAATATAGCGATGATCAGAGAAAGAACAGTCATTTGATACCTTCCATTCCCTAATCATATCAGTATGCGTAGAACTAACTAGCGTGATATCTAGAACCTCCTTCCTATTTGAAATGACGAAAGTGGGTTCTGACCCGACATTTGATATGTCTAAGTTGTTACAAAGAATGAAATCAAATAAAGACTCACCCCTTGTATTTGTGTCAGAGCTTCCCCATACGACATGATGTGCATTTGCGTCTGCTCCAAGAAAGACTGGCAAGTTACGTTGGTTTGCCATTTTAATTGCATCGCGAACCTTTGCGGGCGGGGATTCGCATTCGTGCGCCATATAGCTCGAGACGACTATTATCATGCCCATAGTCGTCTCCCAGGCTGCTGTGGTGGTATCTTCGTCACTGAAATCAGATAACAAAAAGATATTTAGGTTGCCCCTGGCTACTATGCATGCTCTGATCCTACCTGTCTCATTCGCATGCAATAGCCTGAAGCCTTTCGTACCTAGTCCGCAAACCCTGCCTTTATGAGCCGGAGGAGCATTGTGGCGGATGCTGTTTTAGAGTGGTGAAGGTTCACCTGAGTGACCCTCACCGCCATGGTGTAACGGCTTGATGGTGACGTTGATGCCCTCCTGGTCAGAGTCCAGAAGGTCATCCTCGTCAACTGCCTCGTCTAGCTGGTCAAAGAATTCTCCAACCCAACCTGAGTTGGAGTTGGTGTCCCCCTGAGAAGCTAGACTAGCAGTGTCATCGACCGACATTGCGTCTGGATCCGGTTGATCACCTTCCTGAGCAACTTTGTCCCCTTTGTCGCCCTTGAAGATACTAAGGAAGATGGCCTCAAATCCATAGAACATCTTCACTTGTTTCTGCTCGAGCGGCAAAATAGACTCGTTGTTGAGAAAAATGACAACCCGTCTGTATGCTCCTACAGGTTCTGAAACAGAGACAACCTTCCAATTTTTGGTCGGTATGTCACTGTTGCAGGCCTGTAGAAGCGCCAGTATATCCTCTGGTTTCGATGGTTCATCGGGGATTCGAGCAGTGGCTCTAGGTCGACGTGGAACCTCATCCCATAGACCTTCCAGAAGAGCAACCGCCTGCTTGTATAGCGCAGAATCGATCGCTCATCCGAGAAGGCCATGAGCTTTATTCGCTTCCCACGAGCCCATCCGGCGTCTTCGGCTTTAGGGGTAGGCCCCGGATTGTCTTTAAGGACTTTCCAGAACACCCCCATCACCTTCTTTCGTACCATGTCCCACTTGGCGTAGGTCATGGAGTAGTCTGCGTCACCTCTATCAATGACAGCTTGAACAAGGTGACCTTTGGCCACCTCGCTGAAGGTTCTGTGCACCGATCTGTGACGCTTTTCGATGGGCTGTTGGCCCTGCAAATGAACCTCCTCATCTGAACGTTGCCGTTTGGCTGGTGTTGTGTGCCTTTGGGTCATAATGTTGCCTTGAGAGGCTGGAATCACAGCTCGGAGACCCGACTTCGTGGTCGCAGTCTCCTTACTGGAGGGGGGATGTGGTACTGAGGAACCCGACTTCGAGGTCGCAGTTCCCTTTTTCACGATAGGCACTGAGGTGACTGCCGCTTGTTTTTTGACAGCACCCAAACAGGGTTTTTTAGCTACCGAGGTGGTAGCAAGGACCTTGGCAGTTTTTGAGGTGCTTGGTTTTGAATCCAGGGGCACCCCACTGCTGTTTGTTTTACATCCTTTGAATGGGTGTTTGAGGTTCTGCTTAGCAGATACCGGCAGTGCGCACTTGGAAGGCTCAGGTTTCCCCTTGCCCCCTCCTGCGTGAGTGTTGCAACCAGTAGCTTGCTGACAAGATCCCAAGCAGGCAGTCTACTTTAAAAACCAAAAAACTACCAACCAGAATAATATTTACTGTTTTTTCATTAGTCTCGACTGCAACAATTTTGTTAATCCAAAAACAATCAAAGACTTTTTTATTTTATTTATTTATTTTTATATCACAAACATACATACTTATATAATAAGGTACGGTCACACTTAGCAAATATTTGCGGAAAAAAGTTGACCAACAGACAAGCTAAAATTGTATTTCCTTTAATTTCAATATATTTTTATATATGTGGTCGCATTTATCAAAAATAATATAAAAATATATTTTTGCAGCATAATTAACTTTATTTTGTGATATAAAGACTAAGTAAAATCACACTAACCATGAGCAAAAAAAAGTGGTTACGTTTTTTTAAGCAAATATTTGTCAAGTATGACCGTACCATTAGGTTTTTAAGGCTATTTCATTAACGTACATAAATACTAATGTACATAAATAAAAACTGATATATAAATAATTGTTTTATGAAAGCTAGCTCCTCTTGTTCTGTAATCATGTGTCGACGACATGTCAACTCAACACCAAAAATGTGAACTCGTTTACTAGATACTGAGTAATAGTCAACAGGCTCTTGCAATTCTCTAGAGCTTAGAGAAAAAAAGCTGCTGTCACTAGTAGTCAATTTTTATCGGAAGGGAGTAAAGAAGTGCCTATTTATTTAGTGGCCGGATGCGGTTCGTCAAAAAATATATCCATAATAATGAATATTACTTTCTTTAACGTTCTGGTAAACTATGAACGTTAAAAACGAAAAATACCTATAATATTAAAATTAATTCAGCTTGGACTCGATTTTTTTGCCTCCTCTAAAACTCCTGTGCCATTTTGGTGCACATTAGTCTTTAAAATAATAAGCACTTGATACAGTTCAATCTGAAAATAGAAAATTTAAAATAATTGTTATTAAAAATGAAAATAGTGCATTTCAGCCAAGGGTAAAAATACAAAAAAGCTATTAAAATGTAATTAGATATCGGAAAAAGTTAACATTTTGTAAAAATCCTCTATACGGTGTTCCTTATCTTCTTTTTTTGCATTACAAAGGATATCGAACTAGTTTTCGAAGGAGAAAATACAGAATTTATTAATTTTAAATAGCCATGTTAAAATGACGTTGTATACCGCTTGATAGAGCGTGAAAAGAGCTACATTTCCTAATCATTAGATTTTTCCTACAAAGTTAGTGATTCAAACAGTTTTAGAAGAGTTTTATTCAGCATATAACTCCAAAACATGACTCGGCGCCATAAATGTTGTATATTACCTGATAAAGCGTAAAGAGGGCTACATTTCCTCATGATTAGAAGTTTTTTACAAAGTTATTGTTTATTTATTTATTTACTTATTTCGCCAAAAGAACATTTTATAGTTCAATAACATTTTATATAAAAAGAAACAATATCATAAACGGTATATTTTTTAATCAAAATAATTCTAAGACTAAGACGAAGTTCCCTTCATAAATCAGAGCGCCCAGCGCCGCATCGGTAGCAGGGCACGTGTCAACCGTACATACAAACTAAGTTTACTTGGAATGCACCACAGACACGCGCCCCGACTCCAACACGATGCCCAGCGCCACGATTCAGGTTGGGCTGTAATTGTTACAAATCATATACACCCAGTGCACACGATCACACAAGTGGCACAAGAATGCATCCCGGAGCTAATGAGTTACTGTTGTTATTAAGAAACACCAATAACTCCTCACATCAGGACTGCACCCAAGCACCACTCTAGCGATCGTGCAATCTGGGTGTGCTTAAAACTAGCACAATCAGCAGTTAAAAAAATCATTAAATATAATAAAAATCAAATTAAAGCTAATAAAATTAAAAATAACATAACAGTATTTTTATAATTTAATAAATAAAGTTTAGGTCGAACAATTAATTATTATTTGAACAAAAGTCGAATAGTGCATTCCATAATTTAATGGCATTAATGAAAAAACCTGGATGTGTGATTGGAAATCATATTAAATTTACAAGAAATAATTTGTCGTTTGAGTGTGTTAGTGTTTATTTGCTTTGTTCATTGCTACAATTCACTGTTCTGCTTAGTTGTGTGACTTGTTGTTGTTTATTCTTACATGTGTCGTCTATGTAGACGACAAAAAACGAATTACCAGCGAAAATTTACTGCTGCTGGCTTAAAATTAGCATTGTTTCATATTAATTTTAAACGGAAAGTTATTAATCTAACCTTAAATCACCGTTTAAACAGTTTTGTTATAAACGTTGTATAAATTACATTTGTACACTCTTTTTGTATAAACGTATTTTAAATAATTTTTCTTGAATTTATTAAAAATTAATTGCACATTGGTAACTCTATAAAAACGTTTTATTTGTTGTAAAAATATCAGTTACTCGCTGTAAAATTAATGCCTAAATCGAATTTTGCTACAAGTTAAAGTAAAATTAAAACTGTAAGAAGTTACAAACTTTACTTATTCCCGATCACTTGAATTGTTCACTTCAATTTTTAGCATTTTCTTAATACTTATCTTATCAAACCATAACTCTTAAAAAAAATACTTACCTTTGGATGTTGAATAGAATACCTATGGATTAAAATAAAACTTTACTTAATAAGATACTTACCAGTGCCTAGTCATTTCAAAGGAAATAAAATATACATACTTAAATATATTAAAAGTAGGTTAAATCATCAAGGCATGAATCCCTAACCCCGATCTCTAATTCATCCAAATAAAAGGTAATTAATAAAATCCCTCTCTTATCTCCCCCTCACACTCTGCAATTATAATCCTTCCACTCATGAACGATATAATTGGCACACACCTCTACACCTCTTAAAGGTTGGTAGTCGTCACTAAATACACAGCCAACATTTTAAGACTTTATAATAATTGCCAAAATCCATGGCAATTTAATCATGGTCCTTAAAGTCATCAGTGTATGATCCAGTGCAGCCACTCAAAAAATACATAATCTCTCAACATTCAGCAAAGAAGGATAAGGCAAATTAAAGAATAGAAAACAACAAATGCATCAGTTAAATCAAAGACATCAAGCTGTAAGTAATAAATTATTAAACTCTGTTCTAAAGCACGCATATAGTTCCATATGTACATATGTAAATACATAAAACCTATGTATAAACGGAAGATTTTTAAAATCGTTGCTCAATTATTAAAATCATTTAACATCATAATTGATAGTAGAACGTACATATGTATGTATGTATAGTGTTGAAAATACGGAAAACATCAACAAAAAATCTAAGTGAAAAAGATAATTGTAAAAAGCAAAAAAATCCACCAAAAATATGAAAAATTGAATAATTTTTGAATTAAAGCAAAATAAAAGGTACAAGCTCCCACAAAAAAAAATTATTTCACTACAAAAAATTGTTAGTATACTTCTGTTACTAACGGTTTGAATTTATTTCTTAAAAATATATGTAAGTACATACATACATATATAAAAATATACACAAACCAAAATCCCTTTTACTTATGTATGTAAATGCAAATTTAAATTTTATTGAAAATTTATAAAAAAAAGAAAACAAAGCAGAAAAGAAAAATAATTAGCGCACAAAAAAGAATTTCAAGCAAATAAGAAATAAAAATACATAAAAATTGAAAAGAGAAAATATCCACCTTTATAAGGCCGGGGCACATAGAATCCGTCATACGTCATCCGTTGCCTTTTTCAACTGACGTTAACGGAATGACGGATAATGTTGGCACAATGAGTACTTTGTTAACGGAGAGAAAATCAGCTGTTATTTATTTATTAATTTTAATT
Organism: Panzeria rudis; assembly: GCA_956483635.1. Classification (NCBI taxonomy): domain Eukaryota; kingdom Metazoa; phylum Arthropoda; class Insecta; order Diptera; family Tachinidae; genus Panzeria; species Panzeria rudis. Next base: position 58,607,631 of record OY101450.1, read on the forward strand.
TCTTTAATTCTTTATTTTAATTCTTATTTCTTAATTCTTAATTTCTTTATTTTTTTATAACAAAGCACCAAAACTTTATACAATCGAATAAATTTTAATTTAAATTATTTTATTTTTGAGCGAAAAACAAACCCACAACAAAGAACAAATCAAACAATTGTTGTCAAAGTACTCAACGTACGTTAAAAGTTAAAAGTTGGCCAACTTTGTACTTTGCGTTGACGGAGAAGTACTGTTTGTGATCAAGTTCATAAGAAAACATGTATTTTAACTTAGCTGTCAGTTGAAAAAGGCGACGTATAACGTATGACGGATTCTATGTGTCTCGGCCTATATTCCCCTAAATTCATACTCCCTTAATTGGGATAATATCATGGGATTAAGTAACCATGACTCTCTTCATCGATCAAATGCAGGAAGTTTACTCAAAAAATTCATTGATTTCAACTTAAATAATTAAAAATAAAATTATATTTATTGAAAAATTCAGTTATAATAAAATCAGAGTTATTATTGTACTCTTCTCAAAATTCCAGTGTGTGCTTAAGTGGTAAAACAGAAGATAATATCCCTTAAGAGAAAGTGCATAAAAGGAATTAATTCATTCTCACAGATTTGTTTTCTTGCTTCCTCTCTTAATTAATATCTCCTAAAATAATTTCCCTATACAGTCCACTACAAAGAAGAAGCAAGTGATTAATTAAAAACAGGAACATTAACCCATTGAAGCACAACGCAGGCAATTCATAAAGAACAATCAACAAGCTCAAATTTTATTTATTTATCTCATATATTAATAAAAAAACAATTAACAAAAGCAAAACAAATTGAAACTTTTGCATACTTAAACACATGCATATGTACATAATTAATTCTCACACTGTTACCGTTGAGTTTAAAGTTTATATTCCCATATAAACAAATCAAATACACCCCAAAAAACTGCAATGAGATTTCACTTACTAAAATTCCATATTCACTTCACCGTGTTGTTATAGTTCAACCCACGACAAAAATTTCAAATTAAAAACTCCAATTAAAAAATTTTCAAAAGTTGTAAATGATCGAATTGGATGAATAACAACTATTTTGCATACGGTTTCCATGAAAAAGAAGTTAAAAAATTTACCTAAAAAATATGAAGAACTTAACCCGTTAAGAGTCAGAGTCGGTTAAAAAGGAGAAATAAGTATTCACTTTTCTTGCACACTTTGTACCCTTTAACTAGATACCCTTATCTAGCTCTACTAACCCAAATAGCCCTACTTTACAAAGCAGTTGTAATCAAAAGTGATTTGTTCTTTACCGACAGACAGTCTCAGAAAATACACTCCTGCTATATAATTTGCTTTAAACTAGAAAATACTTCTAGGGCTACACCACAGTAGCCCCACGCTGCAAAGATTAAAACTCTTAATCAATCCTAGTGCTATCCCGTGACACTAGCTTGCCTTAAATATTTCCCTTTAAAGACTATGCTGTTTCTTCTTATTACTCAGAATCAATTTGTAATATAAATATTTAGAAATACTTCCACAAATATGAATAAAAATTTCACTGAGTATTTTACCAATCTCAATACATTAATAAATTAACCCATTTCAACCACTTTAAACTAGTAAACCCATCTAGTTATCAAGACCCTATCAAACAAATCTTTCTTATTGGACTAATTCAAAGTTAGTGCACATTATATCGACAAATCGATATAGCCAAAAACATCTTAACTGTATTTACAATCTGATTAACACTGTCCCGAAATAATGATTCAGCCAGAAATCAAGTTTCAGTTTGCATTTCACTGTGAACATTTGAGCCGATTTTCCCAAAATTTCACCAATTCCCTTAGTAAACCTCAGACTGAGTCTCTTCTTCAAGTCAAATTAAGGGAATTGCACTCAAGGTGGGCCAAATTGGTATATTCTTACGAACGTGTTATTTTACAGCCTGAAGATATATTAAGAGAGCAAGTAAAAAATAAATTTATTGAATGTCAAGAAACATATAAAAGCTGCTATTTTCGAATCCTTGATATGATACACATGAAACAATATAATTCCCTAAATATTGCAGGATTCAATGAAACGTCAGTATGCTCTCTCCCAACTATTGCCCATACCCAAAACCTTCAAAAGAACGCAAGTATCTGCGAAAATTCTAACCCAATTAGTGTAAATGGAACATCAAAATTGTCCATGCTATTATCGCAAGCTTTATCTCAAAACATTGTGTCAAATGTAACAATCAGTCGTGCACACGTTTCCCCATGTGTCACAAAATTTGCCAAATATAGCCCTAAACATCATTTCATGACATTAGCTGCCCAAAGCTCTCATCAAATGGTCCCAATTTCGATCTCATACAAACCAAAACTGAATCTGAAGAAGACAGCAAATCAAAAATCAACCCGGCTGTAACCAAATTCTCTCTGGCAGTTATAAAATAGAGAAAACTGTTGCTAATCAAACGGAAATTAATAGCATACTAAAGACTGCTGATTTCCATCCAAAAATAGTTACTGCATTTTATCCCAAACTGCTCCCGATTGCATCCAAAACAGATTTAAATAACTATAATCTTAATCGTTTTCATAAAACAAACAATACCAAGCCCTTTGGTATGAAGTACAAAGCGATCAGTAACACTCATAATTGCAATTTGATCCCGGCCGCTCAAGCAACATCTGATGATCTCATTTGGAGGCGGGGGCGACCCTATGGGTATAGGCTTACAGCACAATGTTTTAATTCTCATTTGAAACAAATACCCTGTGCTCAAAAGTTAAACTTTAAAGAATTTAAATACATTTTATCAAGAACTAGGAATAAAATTTCCGCCCCAATCACAAATATTTCACATATTAACTCATCTCTATATGTATTAAAATACTCATTAACATTCTGGCGTATTACAATTTTCCCGTTTATTAATCACTCATATCTACTAAAGCCCGTATGACACTACATTTTTTCTTCATTTTTCAAGTTTTGGAGAACAGTGGAAATAGAATACAATGGGAAATTTTACCAGGTGCAAAGAGCTCAGCTATATTAAGATAAATACCAAATTGTCAAAGCTTTTACTAATGTTATCGATAAAAAATGGGGGCCTGTCAAAAAAAATGTAAAAATGTTCAACTTAAAATTGACATTTCAAGCTTGAAACATTAAAGTGTTGCCAAGTTAGCGGTTTATTCACGAATTCAGCAACTTAGCGCCTCTTTTTTTCAACTTTTTTTCTTTTGTCGTTTTATTATAAATAAAAAGTAGGCAGCACTTAAAGAAGCCATTACGTTTTGTTTACATTTTGTATAGTTGTTTCTTTCTATCATTTGCTATTTCCTTCTTTCAATCCTATAGCAAAGCAATGCAAGAAAAATGAAGTGTCATAAGGGCTTAATACTTATAAAATTTTATTGCTTTAGGTCCAACCCCACACCCCCAACCATGCGACTAAAGCAAAGTAACTGTTATCACCACAACGATCGCTACAAAGGAAGTGCCGATAATAATTACGCGCATGCATCGTACAGCCAGTTTCTCCGTCTAAGGTTGTGCCGCAATTTTGAACATGAATACAGAAAAGAAGGACGGTATAACGCATCGACGTCCTATACTGACTAAGAGGTTTCTACATCCCCCAGAAACAACCACAACAACAACCGACGACATCATCCATACCAGATACTAAGATCATCGTTGAAGCCATTAAAGAACTGGCTCAGGTACTTTGTAACAATGACACGGCATTTTTGTTGCCTTTTTGTATAAGCGTATTTTAAATAATTTTTCTTGAATTTATTAAAAATTAATTGCACATTGGTAACTCTATAAAAACGTTTTATTTGTTGTAAGAATATCAGTTACTCGCTGTAAAATTAATGCCTAAATCGAATTTTGCTACAAGTTAAAGTAAAATTAAAACTGTAAGAAGTTACAAACTTTACTTATTCCCGATCACTTGAATTGTTCACTTCAATTTTTAGTATTTTCTTAATACTTATCTTATCAAACCATAACTCTTAGAAAAAAATACTTACCTTTGGATGTTGAATAGAATACCTATGGATTAAAATAAAACTTTACTTAATACGATACTTACCAGTGCCTAGTCATTTCAAATGAAATAAAATATACATACTTAAATATATTAAAAGTAGGTTAAATCATCAAGGTATGAATTCCTAACCCCGATCTCTAATTCATCCAAATAAAAGGTAATTAATAAAATCCCTCTCTTATCTCCCCCTCACACTCTGCAATTATAATCCCTCCACACATGAGCGATATAATTGGCATACACCTCTACACCTCTTAAAGGTTGGTAGTCGTCACTAAATACATAACCAACATTTTAAGACTTTATAATAATTGCCAATATCCATGGCAATTTAATCAAACGTTAAGTTTCATTTTCAATCGACATGGCTATAACTTTAATTTTAAATAAGTGTTATGTTAAATAATCATTTAAATAATGTCGAATTAAAATGATATGCATATTACATATGATGGTATTTATTTAGTGTATAAGTAAAGAAAAGTTTGAAGCTGTTGTGGCTGCAGTGGCTAGCCCGTGGGCTATCATGCAGGTGACACGAGTTCAAATCTTGGCTGGGGCAGTCAGCTACAACGCAAAGTTTTCTGATCACTATCACGTAAGTAAAATAATTAATAAAATAGCTTCATTAAAGTCATGTTGTTTCTGCTTGATATAACTTTAATTCAACATGATTTTTCGTGTTGTTTCAATATCAAATTCAAGTTGTTTCAACTTGAAATAACTTTGATTCAACATGATTCTTCGTTTTATTGCAATATCAAATTCACGTTGTTTCAACTCGAAATTACTTTGATTCAATATGATTTTTCGTATTATTTCAGTATTAACTTCATTTTGATTTAACTGTACTGGAATATTAAATCAACATGAAATATAGTTAATTCAAAAGGAAAAATTTTCTTTCTAGATTCGTGGAAATCATGTTGATTGAACACGAAACACCTATGAAGCAAAATTACTACCGAAAAATGTTAAATTAACCTGGTTTTCGACGATTTTATATGGATATTTTTCTGTGTGTAGCAACAGTGTCATACAGCGGGTGGAAGTTCCGAAATTAAGTTTATCATATAAGTAAGACTGAATTTTGTAATGTAACATACCATGCAAATACAACAAGTTTCTTATACGTAAATAGTCCACCAAATCGCAACCCAGAATCGTTTCTCGCCAGGAAGAAACACTATTGTACCGACCTATACCATAAACATAGCGTGTTGCATTGTTAAAAGCTACTTGTAGTGTTATGTAGTTTTCAAAAACTGTGTTCGAAAAATTCGAAAACAATTCTCATTTCTAAAAATCCTCAAAATGCTTAGTCCTGAAATCGTCAAAATGATGATATGTAGCAAAGTTTAGCCGTTTTTACTCTCAAATTGAGTAGCACTTAATATGGCGTCTTTCTTCATGGCGTCATTTAAATCATTTTTCTGTAGTGGCGTTGTGGTGTTTGCAATTAAAGAAAATGTTAAGCAAGGTTAAGCTCCAGGTCTAGTGTTGTAAAAAGCGGCTACTTTTGACTACTCAATACTACTCGGTACTTTTTTAATTGGGTACTCGATACTACTCAATACTTTAGCAGCTTTTTATATTTCAAAGTAAAAACACACATACACATACATATGAGGTTAAATATTATTATTTATTAAAGCACATTAATCTGCAATACATATAATGTATGCAATATATAAAGAAAACAAAAATTAAATTCATTTATAAAAAATAAAAATTTGTAGATAGGTTTGAACTTTAGTTTTTGTACATTAATCGTTTTTAACGTACTTTTTACACTTCTGGTGCATTAATTTCTTTAAAATTTCTTTAAAATATTTTTAATTTAAGATCTTGTCAAAATTTATGTTATTACTTACTCATCGTTGAAATGTAGAAATAAAATTTTATCGACATTGCCAGAACTTAAAAGATTTCTCCTATCTGTAAGAACCTGACTGGCTTTGGAGAAAACGAGTTCGCTGGGAACTGAGGTTGCCACAATCGGAAGATACTTTTTGCAATTACAGATAAACCTGGGTATATTGTCTCACGTGCCTTCCACCACTCTAAGGGCTCACCTTTTCTGTCAAATATTTGTTCATGGCTGAAGTTGTTTAGTTCAATGATGCATTTTGCAGTAGTTGTTTCAGAGGCCGTTTTGTTATCGAAATAATTCCAAACAGAACTATTACTTTCTGAATTTGTATTTGTTACACTAATTTCAGGAGGAGGAGCAGAGCTTGGTATAAAATACAATGATGAAATCTTTTCCTTTACATATTTTATTGCACTTTGATCAGCAAAAGCTTTTGATTTAAAGTGTAAGTCCAAGTAAGGGGAAATTGCTAAAATGTCGTTGAATTCCAAACGGTGGAAGCGCCTATTTATATTATGCATGTACTTCTCTATTAATAACGTAATTCCCTCTGTATTCTTTTCTGTAATTTTTTTACTCCAAAATGACTGCAGTCCACGAATTAAAACAATGATTTTGGAAACGGTTGTAAATTTTTCGGCGCTGATTTCAATTGTTATTTCATTGAAAGGCATTAATATGTTGCAAAGTGTCTTTAAAATTTCCCACTCTTCAAGACAAAACAGTTCTACCGGCTTGTGTAATATTGCTACAGTGGCATCCAACACTTCTTGGTTTCCAATTATTCTCTCTATCATGTGTAATGTCGAGTTCCATCTGGTCGGAGTAGAGTTGATTAGTTTTAATTTTTCCCCCATTCGCTCCTGCATTTCTTATAGCTTATTGGAAGCCTTAGTACTTTGGTGGAAAAATTCGGCTACAACATACATTTGATAACAAGAATTTTAATTTTGTTATGGTTTAAACCATCCGTCACGATCAAATGTAGAGTATGAGCAAAGCATGGCAAGCTGCTCCAACCTGCTGCTGTAATAGCTGCTAAAATATTTGCGGCATTATCTGCCACTACGCATGAAACTTTGTTTTCAATTCCCCACATTTTTAAGGTTTCCACTAGTTCATATTTCAAATTCACTGCCGTGTGATCTTTCATCATTTGAAAACAATTAAGGAATTTGGAATTAAGTTTCCAATTACTGTCAACGAAATGAGCCGTTAAAGAGATATATGACTCATTTGCGACAGACGTAAATGCATCTGTTGTTATGCAAACATATTGTTGTTATGCAAACATACACTACTCAGGTTAATTTTTAAATGTTTAGTCCTTTCCTCATATTCCGACTGTATAAGCTTTTTAGTTAATATGTATCTACTTGGTAATGTATACGACGGATTCATAGATTTCGCAAAAGATTTGAATCCTTCGTTTTCCACAATAGACAAAGGCTGCAAGTCCGTGGCAACCATTTTTACCACTGCTTTATTTATTTGATTCTCCCTTGCTTTTGATACATGCACATTTATATTATATTCTTCCAATGTGTTTTGCGATGAACATGGTGCATCTGGAAAAAATTAAAAATAAGAAAATAAATTTAACATACATATAGGCATTGAGCTAGATAATAAATTTTATAATACAAATCGTTAGCAGAATGGTGCGATGTATAGAAATCTAATTTTACTATTAAAACATTACATCTCATACACTTTCAGTGAAGATAGGGCCTTTGGTTTCAGAAAAACGTGAAGCAATATCCCTAACTAACATAACTCTTAAAATATTACAAATATATAAAAACTTCATGCATAAATGAATTCGTCATGGCGCTTTTTATCATATTTGAGAAATTAGCATTGAAAATCTCAATATTTTTAATTTTAACAAATTTTTCCCTTCTCCTGAACAATTTTCAAAATGTTAGCCAGGGCCGTTTAACAATACTACGTTCGGGTTCACTTGGGTTTTTCAAATCAATTGTCGGGTGCTTAGAAACCAAATGCTTCTTTAAATTGGAGCTTCCTCCTCCTATACAAATGATAATATTTTAAAACTTAACACATGTACAACATACATTAGTATAAAAAACTTACCTTTATGGGAAATCATCGTTTTGCAAATTTTGCATTTGGCTATGTCTCCTCCCTCAGATTCTTTAAAATGAAGCCATGTGCCACATATGGCTTCATTTTTTCTACTTGCCACTGTTTTATTAAATTTTTGTATATTATTTTAGATTATTTTATTTAAAGTGTAATTTTAATAATTATTAAAGTTTTTGTGTTCAACGATTAAGTATTCAGCTATACATATATTTTAAACAAGCTTAAATTTGCACACATAGTTGTATAATATTGACACATTTTCAAGTAAAACTTTCGTTTACATACTACAAAATAAAACCCTGAAAATATTGAGTAGTTACTTTTAAGTATTGAGTACCGGGAAAAACACCCGGTATTGAGTACTCAGTACTCAAATATTCAGTACTTTTCCAACACTATCCAGGTCTTTTTTCTTAAAGTTGCTTTTATATTTCGTTTAACAGTTTGTTAGAATCACCCAAGGCGAATTGATACCAGGTGGCCCTATTAGTAAAAATGGGCATCAGCTGACTTTACCAAAGTGTCAAACTCTATGTAAAAAAAACTAAACAACAACTTTTTATGTATGCATTTAACATGACAGATTGGTAAAGTCCAGTTGTTGTTGCACTAATAAGGCCACTTGGTATTAATACGCTTTGGAATCACCGAAATCTAAAAGCAATTTGAAATAAAAGTACTAGAGCTCAGTTTAAATATCTTAATAAATAAAACTTTACATGATGAAATATTTCATGAAATTTTCTTCATGAAACTTTTTTATTTGCTTATTGCACGTAAAAGCAAATTTGGCAAAGAAAGTTTACAAAAACCAACAGAAAGTTGTAGAAATGCCAGTACCTGTTAAATGTGCCTTGCATGATAATAAAGAAAATACATATGTACACAAAAAACATATGCATGTATGTATGTGTGCTAAAACATAAAAAGTTGATTTTAAGTGACTGCTAGACGGATCAATATTTTAGCTTCAATATATTTGCTTGTGTGCGTTTGTTATGAATATTAAAAGCATTTTGATATTCTTCAATATTTCCCCTCCGTATATGTGTATATATTTTTTGTAAACAAACGCACACAAACACACATATTGAAGCTGAATATTGACTTGTGTGGCATTCGCTTTGCACAAAATGTGACAAATCTTTCTTTCTAAAGTGAATGCCACATAGGTTAATACATGGTAGAATAATATACAAGGTAGCCGCATAACTAATACAAATGTACATTTGAGGTCCGAAATGTCAAACATTAATAGAGAGTGTGTGTTTGTATAAGTGTGTGTGTTTGTATAACAGAAGTACCAAGGTGGATTTATACAGGTGATATTATAAGCACAGCTGTTCTACTTTTTTTCTGCAAACTAGATGCTCGTATGTCAAAATTTGTATACGTTGACATAGAGGCTGAGATGTCAAATGTTATTGTAATGTTGTAGTTGTTTTAGAATCAACACCACCTGATAAAATTAATTCACCTTGAGAAGTACCAAACATACGTGTTGTATTGTGTGTGCAACGTAGTTATTTCACATATACACAACATTTGATAGTTCGTACCACGAAAAAAATCAGCTGGCGTTCCAGGGCTACCTTGTATATTATTCTACCATGGGTCGATATTCAGCTTCAATGTGTTTGTGTGCGTTTGTTTACAAAAAATATGTACACATATACGGTGGGGAAATATTGAAGAATATCAAAGTGCTTTTGATTTTCATAACAAATGCACACAAGCACATACATATATTGAAGCTAAAATATTGATCCGTCTAGCACCCGCATAAAGTGGCTGCTAAGCACATCAATATTCTGCTTCAATATATGTGTTTGTGTGCGTTTGTTTACAAAAATTGGTACACATATACGGAGGGGAAATATTGAAGAATATCAAAATGCTTTTGATTTAAATAACACACGAGCACAAGCACATATATTGAAGCTAAAATATTGACCCGTCTAGCAGCCACTTAAAACATTGGTGGTCAAAAATATTTTGCAGCTGTATTGCTGCGAGAATTGTGAACTACAGTAATACGATAAAGTAAACGCAAAAATTTTCATTAAAATTTTATCACAAGAAATTATATTGGTCGTAAAAATGTATAATAATGCGGTTCACACTGAATTTACTATTTCTTTACTTTGAAAATGGAGAAATTTTCAATACATTTTACCCCAATCCCCTTAGTTTTTTTTAAATATATTTTTATTTCTAATAAAAAGCACTTTAATTTCATCATTGTCATTTATTTTACACACTTTATGTGGCAAAATACCAACAAAGCTACTATGCATGTACACTCGTCGCTCTCGCATTAACGACTAAAGCTAGGATCATATGATTGCCGCAATGCACAAATTATTAGGGGAAATCACCCTTCGTAGGAAACTGCTATTGCAGACCTTGCAGGTCATGCAAGTCTAGGATATATGCTACAATATGCAACACAACAAGAACAAAATATAAGAAACTAACATTTCCTACACAATACTAGATATGCAATACTAAAAACTGTAGGAAATTTGTGTAGCATATATGCAATTAGCAAAATTACTCAGAGAGATTCTCTGAGAGTGTATAAAATATAAACATGAAAATAATACACAAACTAATAGTAGGTTTCAACAAGAAAAGTAAACAACGTTGGTTTGTGTGTGTACGTTTATATTATTTGTATTTAAATATCAAATGTATGCATCTTTAATAAATGTTAGCTCAGAATTAATCTACAAATAATAAATTAAGAAAAACTTAAAAGTAGTTTTTAATGGTACATTTGAAAAATTACATAGTTATACATCATACATATATGTATGTATTTCCTACATGTTTGAAGAAGATAATCATTCTCTGTAGCAGAAAATGATAGTTTATATCATAGAGGTGCAAATATGCCACCAAGAGTGATTTCCGCTATTGACTTGTTTTATGGCCCAATTGTGTGATTTCACAATCAATTGGCTCATGCGGCAATCGAAGCCAATATTTTGCTTATTGTGCCCAATAACATGCAACTCTGGTGCTCCAATCGTGTGAGTGCTTGATAAACAACCATGCGGCAATAAAAATATAAGAAATGCACCAATATTTATTGTGTTCTTGTGCGGCAATCGAAGTGGAAAATACGCGCCAACATTCATATTTTTTATGTGCCAAAACCATTGCGTAGAACATCATTTGTTGTTGTCAGTACCATAAAATTTGATTTATTTCATATTGGTGGCTATTCTGAAATACGCGTCGACTTAGTGAAAGTTACATGTAAAACAAAATAGCATAAAGGCTCAGTTAGCCGACCGTAACGTTGATGTAGTTGCACGTGCTGATCGTTTCTCTCTCATAAGTTTTCAATGTGACAGAAACGATCAGAACATCCAACTACATCAACGTTACGGTCGGCTAACTGAGCCTTAAATCTAAAAAAATTGTTTTTGTTTATCATACAAAACTTACCGTTTTTAAAAGAGAGAGCAACGCGTTTAAATCCTCACGTTTATTTCATATGAGATATGTACTGTGAGCGTCAAAATAAAGTGTACAACAAATTTTGTTATAATACGTTATTTATTTTACTCATTTAAAATGAAATTATATTTACTATTCTTCTGGTTTTTGTATTTGTATATTATTATCTACTTATTTCTAAAAAACAACATAAAATTCTTACAATAACAACAGTTGTAAAACAAAAACAAAATTTACTCCATATTTCTCGCGTAAAAAAAAGTGTACAGAGAACATCTGTAGCATTTTATCAATGTCGTACGCTAAAAAAATACCGTTTTATTTGTTTTTTTCTTCTTTTTGCGTGCTATTGAAAGTTTACTAATAGCTTATTTCAATTAGTAGCGATGGGCCGAGTGAAAAGCGTTTTTTTTTAACAAATATTAATATTTTTTTAAATATGGGTAAGCAAACTTCCACTGATGTTAGAGAGCTTGTAATAAAACTTCACAACGAAGGTAAAACTTACCGTGAAATTGGCAGTACTATCAACAGAAGCCATAACACATTAAAAAAATTGTTTACAAATACAAAAATTTCGGCAAAATTGAAAATCGGTCAGGTGCAGGCCGGCCTAAAGTATTAAATGAGGCTGAAGTAAGGAGTATAGTGCGTGATGTAAAGAAAAATCCATTTAAAATTGCCATTAAAATATCAGAGGAAGTTTCCTCTACATCCGATAGAAGCGTAAGTGCCAGCACAATACGACGAGCTTTGCATGCACATGGGTTGCATGGTCGATTACCAAGAAAGAAGCCTCTAATATCGCCAGTTAACCAAAAAAAACGTCTTGATTATGCAAAAAGATATGTAAATCACGATATTTCTTTCTGGAATAATGTTGTGCTTAGCGATGAAAGCAAGTTTGAAGTGTTTGGGCAGAAAAAACCAGTAAAAGTATGGGGAACTAGGAATAGTGAGTATGCCGACCAAAATTTAATAACTACGGTTAAACACGGTGGGGATTCGATGATTGTGTGGGGATGTATGGCAGCAAGTGGAGTACGCAGTTTGGTTTTTATTGAAAGTACCATGAATAAAATGAACTATTTGAACATTTTAAAAAATAATTTGCTAAGCAGTGTGGAGAAATTGGATTTGCAGGGATCCTGGGTCTTTCAACAAGACAACGATCCCAAGCATACTGCATTAATAGTGAGAGAATGGCTACTCTATCACACTCCAAAGACACTGGATCATCCTCCCCAATCACCGGACTTGAACCCAATCGAGCATATATGGGAGCATCTAGATCGTCAAATCCGGAAAAGGACTATTACCAGTAAGAGTATGATCAAATCCGTTATAACGAAAGAGTGGCATACAATTTCATCTGATGTTACCAGAAAACTAGTAGAATCCATGCCACGAAGACTGAGTTCCGTTATTAAAGCAAAAGGAAAATCAACGAAGTACTAAATACCTTTTTATTTTAATACAACATTGTTTGTACACTTTATTTTGACGCGAGAAATATGGAGTAAATTTCGTGTTTGTTTAACAACTTTTGTTATTGTATGAATTTTTTGTTGTTTTTTTTAGAATTAAGTACATAACTGAATACTACTTTCAAAACCCTAAAATTAAAAATGATAACTTGCATTAAAAGACTGAAATAAAATACCTACTATTAAAAACACTTTTATACACTTTATTTTGACGCTCACAGTATGTAATGAAAGCAAAAACAATTGGTGAAACTTTGTTTTTGTTTCAATGCAAATTTTCACTTCTTCGACGCGTTTTTTAGAATAGCCACCATTATAAATAAAGATACATAATATTTTTTAGCTTTTAGTACATAATCTGCACCATTATTATGTTTCATTACAATAAACCCGTTTAATTAAACATTTTTTTACCTTTATTATTTGTACTATATATACATACATATCATGACTTTTTTCATGAAATGTGCTGCAAAAAAAAAAATTTCACTTAACAAATTTCGTTTTCTTTTTAAAAAACAATCTACACTCAGCTGCTAAAGTATACGTTGGATTTAAAATGTCCGTAATTTCGATATATAAAACATTAATATTTAATTTACTGCCACTTCTTATTTGTTTACGAAGAATTCAACATTTTGCATGGACTTTGGAAAAAATTTTTTTTTTAAATTAAATAACAACAAAAAACTTAAAATACTAAAAATGAGCACTGGCTATGGAAGTGTTGCGGACTCCAGAAACAACATTATTATGTTTTGCTATGCACGCTGAACTTTTAACGGAAGTTGATTGACATCTTGTTCCTTGGAATATTGATCTTATCTAATTTTTTCTGAATATAACGTTCTGAATCTTAGGCTATATAATCAGTTTGCATTAAAAACAAAGTGGTTCTACATAATCAAATCTTTTAGTTTATTTTTTCCCCTTTTAAATACTTTCAAAGATAATGAAATAGGTAGAACCATACTACTAATATATTATTAAAAAACAAAAAAAATTTCAGTCGTATGTATACTTCAGTAACATTGTGTATATACGCGCACCCAAGACGAATCCATACAAGGTGATGTCTGTAGCGAATTCGATTCGCCGTAGTCATTTCGCTTGGACCACATACATGTTATGCTAGGAACACAGCTGGGACGAACGACGAATTTTTGGTCGCGAATATTCGTCGCCAAAAATAAAACACATTTGTGTATATGAACTCTGAATAGATATATTTCTATTTCTTACGCCGGCGAACGACACACATATCAGTACCAAGTGACCATGTTTGGTGTTAGTTTTCAAGTGTTTTAGTAAATAATGTTAATTTTTCCTTTATTATTTTTTTATTTTAATTTTATAGCATTTGAAGTAAATATAGATAATAATTAACTATAAAAATTGGTGTTAGTTGTGTTTTTGCTAATGTTTAATTGTTCAAGTATGTATTATATTTTTAATACGGTCACACTTTGCACAAACAGTAAACAACTTTATCAATTGTAACAGCTGTTGCGTTTTCGTCGCTATTGTGCTTCACACGACGAATTTACACAGCTGGTTTTTATCGACGAATTAATCGTGTTGGACGAAATTTGCCGTTCGTCCCAGTTGTGTTCCTAGCATTAAGTGTCATATAAAAAAATTTTAAACAAAAATTTTTTACAACTTTTTATATGGATTTTAACATGTACGCGTTCCAAGCAATATAAGCAAAAAATAATCAGCTACATTAGTAACGCCACCTGGTTGTTCATTCTCCTTGCGCGCACCAAAAAACTAAACAGAATTTATAAGTTACCACCAAGGCAAATTTATAACAGGTAGACTTCTCGATTCACTTTGGAAAATACCCACTTTGGTTGTCAAAATATGTACTGAAAAATATGCCAACAAAGCATTTGAAATCCGAACTAGATCAAAAATACAAACGGCGAAAATAAGCAAAAGCTAAAGTGCTAATCTGCCGAGGTCACCTGTAAGAATTCGCCTTGGCTAGCACAACACCTTTTTCTCAGAGTGCCGTAATTTGCAGTCTACACCAGAGAGTGACATAATTATCGTTTTAAGTACTCTTTGAGTATTGGCTGCCAAACAACTCTAAATGTGTACAATTAAAAATAATATTCATCCGCATACGCAAAAATACTTTCAAGTTTAAGCCGAATACGTATAAATACAAACAACCAACGATTATGTGCATACAGATTATTTAAATTACGCAGCACAAACGACTATAAGTAAAATTATACTCTGTATCAGCTAAAATCATACACACAAGTATGAAAATACTCTCAAGTATTTATCCGGATACACATAAGTATTTACAGGAGTATTTTATGACAGGGATGGCAAGTGCGATTTAATATGCTTGACTGCTAAAAACATTTTTTTATAACTACATATACATATATTTACTCGAAATATTTTATCACTTTACAAATTACAAAATATTAGTTATCTAGTATCTATAATTACACAAATTAATATTGGTGGAGTCACGCAACATTCGGTATCTCTTTACTCGTTAAATTGGTAAAATTTTCGATATATTTTATTACTATAAAATTTATTTGAAAAAATGTTTGACAGCAAAATATATGGAAATTTTACCAATTTAAAGAGTAAACAGTTACCGAATGTTGCGTGAACTCCTCCATTGAATTTTTGAGTTAAATATACTAACAAAAGTAGTTTTAAGGATTCTTATTAAGTCACACTGAAACTGATCTATTTAGCACCAAAGCTTGAAATACATTGATCACAACATTCATAAATTTGAGCTAATATGTTTTTATGAAAAAAGATGATGTTGAAAAATTTTATTTGAAACATAGCGTCTGCTGAAATGCAAAACCACGTAACTAACAAAAAATTGGGAAATCGCTTTTTTAATTCATTATTCTGTGTTACATCGAAACGCATGCTCTAAAATTTCAAACCTTTATCATAAAAATTCCCCAAATTAATAACGAAAATAAAGAGACTTTACTTCAGTCACTTGAAATATTTTATTTAGTTCTTTCTTTCTGCAATAAAGTTTAAAAAAGTGTAGTTACGTGATTTTGCATTTCAGCTAACGATATATTGATTTTTAAAAAAGTATGCTTAACGTTTCTATAACTGTGCTTTAAAGAATCAAAGAATTTAAAGCAGAGATGTTTTCAAACTCGTCTTTCGTTTGAGTGTAATTTTGCTGATCTATATAGTTTCAGGATACCTTACTGGTATTGCCAAACTGCAAAAATCTATATCAAGCCTTGAAGACAAAACATTGAAAAATAATGCTTAATGCGGAAATGGCATGAATTGTCACATAATTGCAAAACTAAGATCATAAACTGGTTATAGCTCGCTAAAACTGCAAGGAATGCCAAAAACTTGTGAAAGATCATGAAAATTCGCTAGAACTTGCTAAAATTTTAAAGACCGCAGAGGCAATATTGAGTGAAAGTTTCTAAAAATGTGAAAAGCCAAAAGCTTTGAAAAAATCACATCCATCGCCAAAATATCGAAAACTCCCTAAAAATTGCACAATTTTAAACATGGCATAATATCGGTTAAAAATCGCTGAAACTGTAAGGAATTCCAAAAATACGGTAAAGTTGCGAAAAGAGCGAAAATTCGCAAAAACTTGAAACACTGGAATAATACCAAACATTAATATTGTTTAAAATTCGTGAAAACGGTAAAGATGCTGAAAACTTGCAAAAATCCGCTTTTAACGCGAACATTGCTAAAATTCGCGAGAAGTTGCAAAATCGGAAGCAAACTCTAAAATTGACTAGATATCGTCAAAACTGATAAAAATAGAAACACTGAAAGAATGCGAAAAACTCGCAAATCCGCGAAAATGTATAAAATGTATTGAAGAGATTACTAATGTAATGTCTAGTAAACGTTCTTTTTGTTTAGTTTTGATATTATAATAAACCCGCATCACGGCAACGTAAATTTGCTGATTTTTTCTTCTGAATTGAATGAACATTAGAAAAAAATTTACAAAAACTCTTTTCTTTAAGTATTTTTTTCTCAAAATCAACTTTTTTTTTAAATATTTTTTTATTTTTACAGTTTAATACATTTTTTGAACTTCAGTGATAAATATTTTAGAAACAAACTAAATAAAATTCATATAGAATCACTAGGGTATTCACTCTAATAATGTGTGCTCGATTAATCGAATAATTTAAGTCAAATAATGTTCGATGAAACAAAAATTTCAATTCCGAGTAAAAAGTTGTTCGAGTAATTTTGGTCGATTAATCGAATTATTCGACAAAAAAAATTTCTGTAAATTTTCATTTTTTTGATTAAGTTTTGGAAGATTTCTCAATAAAAACCTGCAAAGTTTTTGAAATTATGTGAAATTGACCATTCAATTCAAACTATATTTGTTAGAACTAAATTAATTAATTTATTAATATGATTATTTCGAACGTATTTGCTTTCCAAACCAAACCAAACAACCAACCGCTGAAACAAATATTTTTGTCTGGCACTGGCTGGACTTAAAAATTTAAATTTTAGATTTAAGATTTGATTACTTATTGTTAGTTCAATTTTATTGAAGATACAATAAATAAATATAACCGAAAAAAAGTATTTGCTTTGTGAATCCAAATTGATTATTAGGCTAAGGTTCGTAACGATATATTTAGAAAGAATTGGGCATGATTAATATTCCAACGAGCAAGGGAAAAATTAACATCAACGTACACAGCAGAACAGAGTAGCGCCACTTTCGGAAGCCGCTACACTTTCATCGTCAGTGCTCAAATGTATTTGCTTATCATCACTTGTGAGGTGGCTCTGTTGAATGTGATTTTAGTTCTTATATATACAACTTTTTCGTGAATATTGAATACGAGAATTAAATCACTCTCAAGCTGATATTAAAGTGCACTTTTGTAGCGTTGCCATCGGTTTATTTTTCTTCATTCCCATTTGTCCGAATTTTGTTCTACTCAAGACAAACTTTTTTGGTTTGATTTTATACTTAAGTATATGTGAACAGGTAAACAAGTGAAAAGCTCAAGCCAGTAGCTAATTGTTCTGCTGTGTACGTTGAAAAATTAAGTTGATGTTAATTTTTCCCTTGTTCCTTGGAATATTAATCATGCCCAATTCTTTCTGAATATAACGTTACGAACCTTAGCCTATTAATCAATTTGGATTCATAAATTAATTAATTTTGTTCGATTATTTAATGAATTATTCTCTCCTGTTCTCCATGCAAAAAAAAATGTTCGGAGTTGTAAAAGCTTTGCTGTTACAATTAATATTTATAACAAAAATTTTTTTTACTTCGCATTGAATACAGAACAGTGCCTCGTTTCTGTAACTTGTGAGAAGTTCTCACTTCGAAAACAATTTAATAATTATATGTGTTATCCGGTCTTTTATAGGACGATTCATAGAATAATAGTTTGATTATTATGCGAATCACCCTAACAAAAGTACAAAAATATTTAATTTTTTTCTAACTCATCCTGTTTTTCACAGAATGATACTAATTTTTTCAATGCGAGAAAGTCTCACATTAGTTGTAGAAACTAGGCACAGGTCTGATTATTATTAAATATTTCCTGAAGCAAAATTTTCTCAAAACGAAACATTTGAATAGTGAAAAAAACTATGCATTTGAAATGATCAATTTATGATCCAATTTATGTAGAAATATATTTTTTCATATATGTAATTATAATCTGGCTTGAGGTCTGAGTAATGAAAATAAATAAAATATTTTAGTTTTTTTAACGTTTAGTCTTTATTAT